>VYXF01003035.1:333853-366831 GCA_013397295.1 Polioptila caerulea
ATTTTAGGGGGGGAAAAAAAAATGTTTTTTTCTTGTTTTTTTTTTTTTTTTTTTTTTTTTTAATGGAGGCAGTTCACCATGTGGTTTGTGTTTTGTAGGAATGTGGTAAGTATTTATGTAGCTCAAAGACTTTCCTGGTAATTGAAAGTCATGTTTGTGCAACTGACAAGTCATAACACACTCATGTTTTATTCTTACTGGATCCTGAGGATGTTTAATCAACAGTATAGTCTGAACAAGTCTAGAAAATTAGTGTTGTTAATTAATAACTATTTCTGTTGCAAAGATTGAGATGTTTCCAGTCAACATAAGTAGAAGACAATTATATAGTGTGAATGTTTTCCTATTTCAAAAATATAAATATTTTATTTAAAATGTTAGAAATAAACATTTTCCTGTTGATGTGGTAAATAAATGCCTTCAGGCCATTCATCATAATTTTTTTTTTCAGTCTGCAGTTGTTTTGTTTTCAAACCATTAATAAAATACATTTAGATCTTAGAAATTGTGGACATGTTGTCAGCCCAAGGCTTTTCCTCTGCTTTGGCTATTTGTTCCTCACTCTTGTTAACAGGGTTTCATGAAGTCCTGACAAATCAGATTGCTTCTTGTGTCTGGTCAGCTGAAGCTTGAAAAGGGAAAGGGAATCTGAGTATCATTAATGATAGATGAGTAAGCAGGACTACCTCATATATTTTTTAATTTAGCAGGTTAACTGCCCAAATACCTCAGTTAACGAACTTTGTGTAACTCCACTTCTGAAACTGTTCATGATTGGTTCTATAGGCCATTTGAAAACAGAGAACCAGGCATTCTCATGAAGCTATTTTAGAAAGCAAATATAGCTATGAGTGAGCAAATTCAAGGAAATTGAATTTGACAATAAATGTGGAAATGGAAAAGACCCTAAAATCAGCTAAAATATATTTATTTTCCTAGCTGTAACATTCATACTGTGCTTGCTGCTACCAATGTCTTCTTTTTTGTATAGCATATACACCTGACTAGTTGATACTAAACCATGTTCTTGCTGTTACATAACTTCATCATCCACCTTGTCCTGTCTTCATCTTGCCCTGATTTTTGCTGGTCTCATCCAGTATATTCACACTGTCTGTGTGAATGGCACCTTGTAGCCAGATGGGTGCTGCCTGTTGACTTGTGTAATGTGGCTCCCACTTGCTCCAGACACCTGTGTACACCACAAACATAATAACTACAGCTACTGTACTCTATTATGTCATTTGTTTGAAAATGAAAATTATCACAGATCTGTGAATTTCAAATTAATTTTGAATGTCTGTACCATGTAGCAATTTGCAGTAATTGAGTATCTGTCTTTTTTACTTGAAACAAGCTTTTTCTTTGGTAAGCAACAAAGAATGATCCTTTGGAGGATGATTCTACATTGCATATTCATGATCCTATTTTTTCACTATGCTCATGTATAGTGATTCCAAAAATATTTATTTATCCATTGAAAAGAAGATACCATACTCTTAGGCACTGGATCTTGTCTGCCATGGAGACACTTTGATAATCAAAGATTATCACTACCTGTGAGCAGGAGCAGAGTAGATGTTTGCTTTGGATGACACCGTGGAAGGCTGTGCCCCTCCTGCTTACATTGCCTATGGACAAACTGGGAAGGTCACTATTGGAAGTGGAGCTCCAATGTCAGCATGAGGGCACATGTGGGCAGCCAAGTCCCGTGGGAGTGCCCAGTCCTTCTTTGGCAGCAGCAAACCCTACAAACTCTATACCTTCACAAGATTCCTGTGGTGATTCTGCCCATTCCCATGGTCGAAGCCCTGAGTCTCCATCCTTGGAGAGGCAAAATTCAATTTTGGTAATGCCCCTGGGGAGCCTTAACCTGTCTCTCTATACTGCAACTCCACGCTTCATTATTAAAATCTCTTTTTTATCCTCCTCCTACACAAAACCTTTTCCGTTGAGGACCTCAGAAAATTTTCTGCATGGCTTCTTTGGCCTGAAAAGTAGCATTTAAGGGATTACTACACTGCATTGTATTCAGATTTTATCCAGTATTGCAGATAATAAAAAATCCTGAAAATTACTATCTTTATGGCTGAAAACAAGTGGTGTTAAAAATGAAATATATATACATACAATGTCTTTTGATGAGTATGAGCAGATAGGTTATAAATTGCATAACGTAACAGGTAGAAAAGTTAAAATAGTACTTGGTCCGAAAATGAGAACTAACCAACAGGTGGTTAGGTCATTATAACTATTCATTTTAGCTCATTTGACATGTTTGTTCAATTCCCCTTTTTATATATATTGTTAGACTGCATATACAATCACGTATTCACTCAGATGTTAAGGCTAGTGGGGAAGAATGTATTTAACTCCTAATTTGTAAATGACTGCATGATTCTGACCTCTCATTAATAGAGGTAGACTTGATGTAAACTTCAAATTTGAGATATGGAGCCAGACATAGGCACACTTAAAGGTCCATACTTGTCAGTGATTAATTTGCTTACTAATTATTTCTCCAAGATCAAGTGGGCTAAGTAAATATATTCATCTTCAACACCTTGTTCTCTAGAGCATATATGCAACACTTCACCATTAATTTTAAATTTTCAAATTCTTCACTTAAAATAGGTATATGGCTTGGCCCCGGAAGGCAGCTAATGTAGCATAATTTTATCACGCAGCTTTGGAAAGCATTTTCACAACTGAGTATTTAAGAGTTGTATATATGTTTCATATTTTCATCCTAAAATGTATGCAAAAAAAATTCCATAATCACTGGAATGCTTAAACATCTTCATGAGGATAATCCACTTTCTTGCAAGATTCAGGTAGATGTCAGAATAGAAACCTGACTGAGCCATATCTCCCTTTGATCCTTGTCAGACTTCTATAGAAAGGATTTTAGTGTCTCTCTTTGGAAGCTAATGGAAATTTCCTCCTAGTCTTAGGGGCAGCAAGGCTTCACTCAGCACAGGTGGCTGCTCCTGGCAGACAAGTGTCACCGAGCCAGGACAGGAAAGGGATAGCCCAGCACCTTGGATCACTGATGACTCCTTGGTAAGAGGATGAGTCTTGAGATGCCTTTGAGGGATCTTGGAGCTTTATTGTCATTGTAACTGGGTGTCAGTTAAGCCAGTAATTATTTGGCAAACTATACTGAGCTTTTAAGGCCCATCTGGAGCAAAAACGTGTAAATGGAAAAGGTGGAAGCACATTTAGCCTTAAAATTATCACCGAGTTTACTACCATCAGTGCTGCATCTCATCTTCTTTATGGCTTTGCAGTCTAGGAGAGAATAACTGCTTGACTCCAGCTAGATGTATTTTAAATGTAATTACCTTGGTTGTTCAGCCCGTCAGGCCTAAACCAGATTTAAGATGACAGAGCATGGCATAGAGTAGAGTTGTTTTCCATGGCAACTGTAAATATGAGCTGTCTGTTGTAACTGTTCTCTGAATATACAGTTTTGAAATGCTTATCCAAGCATATCTGGGATTTGTTACCTGGAAAGAGGTAGAATAAGAAGGTGCAGAAAACTATAAATAAGGCAGAACAAGCCCTGAGCAGTGTAATTGTGTAAAACTTTTCACGACACAGCTTCTTCCACCTGCTTTTATGTGTGCTGTAGTTCAGTGTGTCCTACCTGCATTTACTACACAGGGGGAGGCAGTTCATCTTTAATGAAGGGATATGGCACTCCTGAGGGAAGCTGCTGCAAAAGATGCTCTTTCCCTGGGAGGACTTTGGCTGCCAAGACTCTTTCAGAGCAAAGCAGGAGAATGGGATTAGCAATAGGAAATTTTGGAGGGTAGTTGCAGGTCCTGTGCATGCAGTTGAAGAGAACTTGAAAGAGTTGGTCTCAGTTTTGATTGTAGGGTTGAAGAAGACAGACAGCAGCTGGGAGAACCAGATACACAAGGACACAGTGCAGATGCCATGCAGCTGTCTCAGGGCTGTGTTCTTCCCACACTAAGTGAAGGCTTTGATGTGACAAAAAAATCTAAGGGCTGACTTGTTTCCCAGCTATAGCCTGTGGTGGAGAACTGATGAATGTCTGGGTTTCAGTGTTGCCAGTGAAGATGTGACTGGTACACAGTAGTACATGCTTGATAAAATCCAGTCTAGAAATTGAAACCCAGAGGCTTGCTTTCCTTCATTATTTCTTTGTTATTGCTTGAATGGTGAGAATAAACAATTAACCAATGAATGCTGCAGGTGATCTACTGCCTTTATTGTTTTTAATAAATATGAACCACTTTGATAGATCTTCATGGTTTTCGGTGGTTGCTTATTCAAGGATATTACATAGCCTTGTCCATCAGAAAAAAAAGATTATGGTCATGGGTCACTCTAGTCTTTTAATGTGAAATATTTTGTTGCTACTTAAAATGCAAAACCAAAACTAATATGTATCAAACAAGCGTTGAATTTCCCACAGTGATTGCCCTCAGTCTGGTGGGAAAAAGAAGAGACAAGAAAAAAGATACACAAACAAATACTGTGTGAACTAAAAATTGGATGTACATAATGATTTTCAACTGGTAGAGAAGGGGCTTGATGAATTCCCACAGAATTGGCAAATGACATACATCATGCCTTCTCACAAGGTCAGTAGTCATGGGATGTTTCATCCTTATTCCTCCCTCCTGAAATCCACCCAAGGAAACAAAGCATATGAGATAAAAAAGAACAGACAGAAAGTTTCTTACTTCCTGGTGAGATTTGAAGTAATTTCCTGCCCTTTAACTTCCTCTAGACAGCTGATCCTTTCCTCTCTCGATCACCAGAAGGTGCACATTCAGTCCAAAATGAAAAACCAAACAGTTAGGATGACCAGCTTAAAAATGGTACCTGCACACTGATTCCAGAACTTCCTTGTACCTCATCCTGTGACCTTAAATGTTGTCTCTTACGGTTGTTTAGCTAGGTCATTTTCAATTTGCTATGGAGAAACCCTACCCTCTACCTCCTCTGAAATATTAAAGTCTGTATAAATATTTCTGTGGGAGTTTTAATATGTGAAACACTATAGTGTTCAGTTTCCAGTTGCACTGGGATGCTGTTGTGTTGGAACAATAAAGAAACACATGGAGAAACAGTTCCTTTCCAACACATTAGCTGCCTAAGTAGAAAAGTACTTTCATTTCATCTGACAAATGGAAAGTTATGAATAGAAACATGGATTGCATTGGTAAATACAAGAATTGACTCTAGGTTTTCCAGCTGTAAACCCAAGTTTTTAATCACACAGCAATCCAGCCAATCTCTCTTCTAGTTGTGGGTGTTCTTTCATTAAGTATTTATTGTTTTCTTTTTAATTTTTCGGTAGGTATTTTGTACAGTGCTTGCTACAGAGACTAACAGATTGCACTTCATTCAGTGTTATCAATTGGTTTACCATAATTCTCCTGGTATGACTGAGGAATGGGTCATTTACAAAGCTCAGTAATGATAAGCATATGCAAAAGGACACTTATAAACCAAAATTTATTAAAGTCTGATCTTTCTAAATGTATACACATAATAAAAACTTTCTGAAATCAATGCTGTTGATCTAATGATGCAGTAACACCAGATTATCTCTAATATGTGAGATTAATTGATACTTTTATTGTGGGAAGAGTGCTAATGTTCCTATTAGCAGTTATATAAAAAGATCACTTAGCACAGTTATAAACTATTGCTTTGTAGGATTAAAAAGGAGTTTGGAACTCTTAAGGACCATGCTATATATAGCTAATCTTTTCTGTATGACTAGAGAATGTGTTTCTATTGAAATGTATGTAAATTCGACACATCAGGTCAGTTCTAAAAAGGTAAAGAAAAAAGATTAGCAGTAACTAAATTGGATGAATTATGTACTTACTGACAAAGAACACTGGTATTTTCTAATCCCTTCCAAGACTTTTTCTCTCTGTGCAAGATTATGGGTAGTTTTCCTGAATAGAATAATGCTTTCAAAGGTCCCTAAAGGCTGACACCTGAATCTTGTTACCTTTTAGAAAGAAGAATTATTTCTTAAAATTATGAGGCATTGTTAACACTTTCAAACTGGTTCAGAAAGAGATTAGAAAGTTTTACCCAACCAGATGACAGTCAACATTTCTGAGAAAAATACCTGCCTCCCGAGAAAACAAAGAGTTTTTTGTGGGGTCATTGTCTTTGTAAATCACCGCAGAATGGTCTTAGGTTGCCAACATTTTGGGTGGTAGTTGTAGCTAATTTCCTATAGAAATTTACTTTACGTTTACTTTCATATGGGTCAAACAGTGATGAATCATATGTCCTTATAAAAGGTCCCTCCCTAGCTCTCTTGTATTTTCCTCTGGGCACTGGGGGGCTGCTCTAAGCACAGCCCTGCTCTTCTGGCTGAACAACTCCCAACTCCCTGAGCCTGTCTTTATAGGAGAGCTGCTCCAACCCTCTGATCATCTTTGTGGCTCTCCTTCAGACTCACTTAAAGCTGTTTCCCACTCAAAAATTGCTACTTAAAATCATGAAGCTATGATTATAACTTCTTTATTACAGTATTTCAAAAATTATTGATATTTTTATTTCAAGGAGAACACTAAAGAAAGGACCTCCTCTTGAATACATTTGATCCAAATTAAAATCTTTTGAACTGCTCTAAAACTCTCTCTGAAATCAGTTCAATCTTTATCATAATGGATGGTTTCACGGATTTGTGCAAATGTTTTGTGGCCCTCCCTTACTCCATGGTCTGAGCTTCTGTTTGCCTATACATCTCTCTCATGATGCATTTTGGCATACTGTCACGGCAATCATGCATTGCAGAAAAGGCTGCCTAACTCTTAGGCAGGAGGGAGGAGTCTAGAATGACAGATCCCACGAGGCACTTTAGCCTCACAGACTGCTGGATCTTCATGTGGCCTTCAATCAACTTTTCTTCAGTTGGGTCTAATGCAAGAAAATTAAATATGCTGATATGAAAATGCTGAAATTATTCTTTTAGATTTGGAAAAAAAAATCTTTTCTGTTTTTTTTTTTTTTTAAACATTTCAAACAATTTCTTAAAATTTTTTTTGTGTTCAGTCTGTTCCTGGAACAAAGTAACATCAAAATATTTGAGCTTAGAAGACATTTGAGTGAGTGTTCATGTGTGTCTTAATCAATCCCTAAAATGAAGAAAAGATGCTGTCAAAGACAAATAAAAGGAAGAGGAGTTCCCAAAAGATGGTAGTGGCACAATGAAATGTTGGGTACATAACGTAGATCAGGCTTTTATGTCAATGTTAGGGAACTGCTTGTCATGTATGCAGTGGCATTCATCAAATCACAGTATAAGCTGAGTCAGAAGGGACCTACAAGGATCATTGAAGTCCAACTCCTGGCTCTGCACAGCACCATCCCTAAGACTCACACCATGTCCCTGAGTGTACTCTCCAAATGCTTCTTGAACTCTCTCAGGCTTGAGGCCATGATCGCTTTCCTGGGGAGCCTGTTCCCATGCCCAGCCATCCTCTGGGTGAAGAATAATTTCCTAATATCCATTCTCCTATGACACAACTTCATGCCATCCCTGGGGTTGTATTGTTGGTCCCCAAGGAGAAGGAACCTCTCCACTTGACCTTGTGTGGAAGCTGTTGACCACTGTGAGGTCTCCCCTCAGTCTCCTCCACGCTGAACAGACCAAGTGACTTCACATGCCTCTGATATGGCTTCCCCTCAAGGCTCTTCACCATCCTCATGGCACTCCTTTGGGTGCTCTCTAAGAGCTTTATATCCTTAAATTGTGGCATCCAAAACTGCACATAGGACTTGAGGTGAAGCTGCACTTGCACAGAGTAGAGCAGGATGGGAGTTGATGAGGGTGAATGACTCAAAATGCACTTCTCTTAGCCATTTGTCTAGGATGTACTACTACTTGTTTCCTATTCCTCTGCATGGATGTACCTCCATAGATCCTCCTTTGGTTCCTAAAATAAGCTTTTATTAAGTTGAGTTTCTTGAGAATTTATTTTTTTATTATAATTTTTTTTACTATTTTATTTTGTATTTTATTAGACCAGAGTGGTCAATTGAAAATAAATGGCTAATGTTTTCCATGAATTTTGACTATGAGAAACTCCATAGATGGACCAGTACCTAAAAAGCACTTTGGTTTATGGCTTATTATGGAAATGAATCATGCTGCCTTTGTGCAAGCAAATATAGATGAGGGTACCCTTCTTCAAGCTCATTGTCCTTGCAGAAACCAGCACTCAGAGATAATTGCACTCTGTGAAAACAGATTATTGTTTGAAGGAAGAAGATATCGTACATACCCTCAGGAAGAGGGGTTGGATGAGCTCATCCTTTTTTAAGAACTAGGTAATCAACAGCAGAGGGGTGATACACAAATGAGCTGGCCTTAGAAGTTTCAGCGGAGCTTGCACCTTTCTAGAGAAGTACAACAGAAGTGACTTACAAGCTGTAGAAATCAGGCAAAGTTCATTTTAGTGTTTGTAATGTTTGAAGAGAAAATATCTGTATGATCTCCCATGGTACTCATTAATTCATTCAAAGTGGAAAGTTTCTGAACCTGAATTAAGGAGCAGACAGAGAGAAGTTTTTCAGTGAGACGTTGGTGTGCTCTAAAGTGATTCCTGTCTGGAAAGTGTCAAGGGAAGAAAAGAAACCAAAAATGCAAGTATAGCTAATGTATTTCTCTCTATTCTGTCATGCAGCTATCTCAGTATATGATCAAGGGATGCTTTGGTCTCTCATTATGCCCCAGTGCTAAGCTTGGTGCAGAGTTGCTATAGAAAGATGTTGGATAGAAAGAGGCTTATCAACTGTAATTTGTTCCCTTTTTGTTTTGACATCCTGCTATCAAGAAGGTCTTCTGAGGAAAAAGAGATGAGATTGTTAGATAATTCATCTAGGTCAGACTGGTATTAAATAGAAACAAGTAAAATTCTTGCATTTCATGAAGTATGGAGTTAATATTCTTTGACGTTTTGATGTAAAACTTTACTTTGTTTCAGAACTGGAAGTTATTTTAGTGTATTTCTAATACAAAGACCAGGGAGAGGATGTTCCAGAAGGACCAAAATACCTTCTTTAGGAACAATGCTATACCATACAAACTGTGCTAATTAAATTTGCATATTCTGCAAAGAGAGCTGAAATGAATTACCAAGTAATAGATGTTGCTTAGTCAAATATCACTCTGACTTTAATGTAAATGCTCAGCAGAAAGCTTTTGCATGAGATTTAGATCTCTTTTTAAAAGTCATACTTTATCTACCTTCTGTGGAGGGAGGGGAATTCAGCTTAAATATGTGAGATCTGTAGAGCTGACTTGTTTTTATCTCAGTCCAAAAGCCGCTAATATTGAAAGTTGGTCTCACTCTATGCTGTGAACTGACCCTAAAACCCACCAAAGTAACCACTGAGTCTGTGAGGAGGTCCCAGTCAAAATGTGGATGCCACAGCTTATGTGTAATGTCTAAACTTTTCCTTCTATAGTTGAGTGTCTTAGATTTATCTCTATTATACTGCTGTCAGTGCTCATCGATTTTGCACACTCCAGCTTGATGGACCATTTAATTAACATTAATCTGTTTTGAATATACAGCCTGCATAGGTAAGATGTGTACCCTGTTCCTTGTTAAGTGCTATCTTTATAGAATTAACTGTTGATAGCATATACCTCATTTACAGATAAGCTCCTTATAAATTTCCTGTAGTGTGACAATTCTTATTTTAACTTTTTTTTTCTTTTTTTTTTTTTTTGATACAAGGTCATTAGCAAAGTTGTAGGTGTAATTTCTTATTGTAAAGCCTGACTTCTAACACCATACTGGTAACTGGACTATACAGCTGGTTCTTGAAAATAGGCCTTTGAATCATTTGCCATCTGGTTACTTCGAAGTTTATGGAAAATTAATTTGGTGTCATTCCCCAGATGTCCAGCTTCTTTTGCCATTTATGTTAATTGACCCAGTTTGTTGGCCAGGTTCAAAGAAGGAACAAAAAGTTAATACATTGTAGAGATCAAATTTCTGTCTCTCACAGAAATGACTGAAAGGCCGGCAGGACAGGTCAGGATAGCTGGCACTCCTGATTTACTTTCCAAGAGGAAAGGACTTCTTGCAAAGGTCAGGGAATTTCTAGAAAATCTGAATGAGACTTCTTGTCTTATTTGAAGAAAAGCTTTCATTCCCAGTGGGTATGGTGTTGATTGGAACAGTGAAAATACTCATTCAAGATGAGCAAACAACACTAGCCAAGCTGAAAATTATTATAAGGGGTCACTTAGGGGTAGCTTGTTATAATTTTTTTTGTCCTATAGTCAAGGTTAGGAGAGAAGAACTAAAGATTTATTTCAAGTATTTAATGTAAATCTGAAATAAAAAATTGTCTACCATTTCAATTTAGGTATCAAACTACAGAACCATACTGCCTAATTTTAATAATTCTTTAGGAAGAGGAGAATATAATGACTGAGAATTGTAGAGGGTGAACTTACTGACTATAAAGAACACTATTATTAGAAATATTATAAGATTTGTGGTATGCCTTCCTCTTACAAAGACTAATCTCTCTAGTCACTGAAGCAAAAAAATTGCTCCAAGTTGTGATTTTTTGATTCTAAGATTAACCAGAATCTAAGATTTTTTTCTAAGAGAACTTCAGACATGAGGACTTCAGTGTATCTGTGATGGTTCTTATATCATGGGCCTATGCATGCCATATCTTTACAGAGGTAGTCATGGGAATCAGTAATGAGAGGGAACTGAAAAACCACCATATCAAAACTTCAGGTAAGCAAGTATCAGATTTGCCTTACTCCAAAGGTAAGTCATTGGCTTTGCCTCAGCACCTGATTTCTGGTTTTTAAAAGGATTTTCTAGGCACACCTGTGATACACATCCTAATCACTGCTTTTTTGAAAGACTGATTCTAACATGAAGACCTGTAATCCATATGGTAATCAGTTTCAAAATTTTGGATGCTGTTCAAGGCAAAGATGTAATGTCAGGTCTAGATCTAAAATCTCTTGGTATTTCACTGTCATTTTTTGGTTTCTAGAGGCAAAGTCTCCACTGAGACATGAAGTTAAAAAATATAAAAAGAAAGCAGATGAACAAGTGCTACATGGCTTAATTCTGTCCTGGGAACTGGTAACAGCCATGTCAGCAAAAATACTATTTTGCTGCTGTAAGTGAGGTTGTGGACACCCCTCATTGTCCAAGGTGGCTGTACTGACTGGAGATATTATTGTAGCCCAGCTGCTCATTGTAGTCCTGAAATCCACTGCTTTCTGAATGAAAATAATCATGCCACCACCTCTGGGCCATCTGGATGAACTGAAACCAGAGACCTGAGTGGACTGAACCCACTGGCCATGCTGACAGCTGGTGTAAAAGGGAGGTATCCCCCTGATATTCCTACCAGCAAAATGGGGATGGCAACAGCGCCCAGCAGAGAGTAGGCAACTAAAAACCAAGAATGCAATAGCACACACTCAGCCTGTAGGGCTGTCAGAAAGCTTATTTTAGGATGGTGTGCTGCTATGGTTCTTAGAGAACAGGAAGGTTTTTCTAGTGAAAACAGGTTTAAGGTATTCCATAGACAGTAGTGTGAAAGAATATGTTCAAAAAAACTGCATATAATGAATATGCAAGAGATTGTGCTGACACATTTAACTTTGGCTGGTTTTGCAGTCTCTGTGTATCCTGAAGATAGCTTTTATATTAAATAAATGTATATATATATATATAGTATGTACATATATACATATATATATATACATACAGTATTTAACATAATCCAATGCTTTTTCTATATGAAAGACCATAAAAAATCTTGGCTTCTTGTGATGACAAATAACAAAAAAAACTCTCAGAACTAATGCATTTAAATTGACTGATATAAAATGGAGGGTTTTTTTTAAAGGCTATGAACATTTTCAGCAGTACAGACACTCTAATTCATGTTCTGTGCTTAACTAATGGCAGCTGTATTCTCCAAAATTGTACATTTGGTCCTGTCTTCCCACACGCTCTAACAGCTAACCAACAAAAGCTCTCAGGAGTTAAAAAATATCTTTCTGAGCTCAGGGCAAAAAAGGTTTTTATACTGATACTATGTTGCAGGCTTTTTATAAATTAATTTATCAAAGCAAAGAAGCAAATCTGAATTTTTAATTCTAACTATGCATGCGATAATTATTAATAAACTGATGGACAGGACTGGAATGTTCATGATGTACTGAATATTAGCTCTGCAGATGTCTCATTTACGTTGCTTTTAACATTCAGATATCAAAATAAGTCATTAAAACAACCATTTTTAATTAATGATAGATGATTTTATTGGAGCCTTAATTTTCTAGAGAACTGGTGCTTAACATTACTGATGCTAACAGACAGACTAGTCAGAAGTTTCACTGACCACAGTTTTATCTATACAATGAAGTTTTAAGTAGCCAGGTTTGAAAATAGTGTGCCTAATTTAAACATTTTTTGGAGTGCCATGTCTAGGTGACCATACTAAAGACAGATGTTTTAAAAAAATTTTAACAATTAGCAGAAATGCCCATAGCAAAGGGAGAGGAAGAAATCCCCCTTTTTTCTAGAGGCAACAATTAGTAGGAATTATATTTATTGCAGTACTTACTGTGTAAGGATGTGTATTGGAACATGTTTTACTCTGATGGCACCAAAAAATTCTAGAAACTAGCCTGTTATGCAAACAGAAAAATTATATAAATAACTAAAAAAATTACCAAACAAAAAAACTCCCCACCAAAGCAAAACAAATAAACCAATGCATTTGGCTGTGTTTTAGATTTACAAGAGATTTCCCTCCACATCAATGAATAGTCTCCAGCTATCGAGCAACCCCTTGTCACTGTGTGACCCATTGTGCCAGAAAGACAGTCTCTGTCTCATATAGGCAGACTCTGTGTTCAGTGCAGCTGTCTCATCCTTCCTTGCTGTTCTGTGACTGTGCAGAGCATGAACAGTGGTTTTAATGCTTTTACCACTTGGACCATCCATGAAAATGTTAGATCAGACTGACTAGTCTTTGACCCTCAATCTGCANATGTTCATAGTGTTCACAGAACATCCTTCCTTGATGTTCTGTGACTGTGCAGAGCATGAACAGTGGTTTTAATGCTTTTACCACTTGGACCATCCATGAAAATGTTAGATCAGACTGACTAGTCTTTGACCCTCAATCTGCAGTTAGTTTTAGAGGAGTTTGAGGGTTGTCCCTGCACAGGGCCATTAGTTGTGGTGCTGCCTGATGCTGTTGGATAATCCAAATACCAGACTGTGATTATCACTGGGACACTGGAACACCCTGTTGTTGTTTACAGCTGGACTTTTATTGTTTTCCTCTTCGTTAACCGCTTGGTCTTTTGGCTGAGGGAAAATTTTCATACACAGTCTTTAGGGTCAGGGTAAGGATCTGTTCTGCCAAATGCAGAGGATATGATCTTTTTGTTATGTCAGAGCACTAAGAGAAGCATCAGCCCAACATCACTTTGGGACAACAAAGTATAGCACAAACGACTTTGTCATGAAACGGCTTTCATGTGTCAGCTGTTCACTCAGAAAGATTTTGGGGACTGGAAAAAAGCTCAAGTTTGTGCAAACCCCAGACATTTGTAAGCCTTGCTCACAGTCAAGAGTGTCCTGATTTACCCCCAAATTCAACTGCAGTGCCGCATCTTGACATGTTGTAGGAAGCAATGAGTCTCTCTAGAAAAGATGTCTCTTGGTCTCCTAAATGTCATTCCCACTTTGAACTGCAGCTGTCCTCCAGCACTTTGACCCCATATGCGGGGGTGTAGCAGAGAGAGGAAACAACTCTGCACGTGTAAGGGCGTGATGCAGAACTAACTGCAGGGTTTCAACTCCTTTTGAGCCTTACCAGCTGGGAGACTGAAGTGTTACTGGTTAGTGAGTCAAACAATCAGCCTTTTGCAAAAACATCTAGGTATTTTGGTGAGGCCAGATTTGCATGCCCAACAAAAGTGGGGGAGAGGTTTTTGTGTGTGGTGGTGAAATCTCTGATCTGCGTGAGACAGAGGAGGTGAGCACTCATCACCAGAAGATCACCACAAAACCAACCTTTGTTTAGTAACTGGCTATCTTTTGAGCCATGGGAGAGGGCCAATAAGAAACAGATCTGCTAGGTTGGATAATGCTTTTTATCAAGCCAATTTCCTCCCTTACACAACTGTCTCAGTTGTAAAACTTCCCCCCTCCAGGGAAGTACCAAGACATTCTTATGTAGGCCTGAAGGTATTTGTCCCTTCTGATGGGGCATAACTGGCTTAACTTTGCTGGCTGGTGTCATGGCTCATATCTTGGAAGGTGTCATGTACCATCAAAGGCCCCAAAGTGCCCCCAGACATATTTCTGAGGCCTTCCACCTCAGAGGACTGTGCATGATCCACAGTGTTGCAGCAGCAGGCAGTGTAAACCTGCCCCCTCAGGGGAGATACCTGGGTATTCCCACAAAAACCTGAATTAATATTAACCCATTGAAGTCTGTGCTTTGTGGGCCTCCCCTACTCTGATGGATCAAGATTACAATGACCACTTCAACCAGCAGACATCGAAATTGAAATGATCAGGTTTCATTTCTGGATTCACAGGTGCTGATATTTTCCTCTCCCTGATCTACCCCATCCTCTTTTTTTCTTTCTTGTCCTTATATATTTTCTTAAGTGCTATCTTTATACTTCTGTATTGTTATATTACTATAGAGAATAATAACCAAAATGGCTATAATAACCAAACAATAACCAAAATCTCCTCTCTATTGCAACTACATTGTTTCAAAATAAACCCTACACACATACATATATTTAAACACTGATCATTCACTGTTGTTTCACTCTAATCCACCCCAAGGGAATCTATTAAAGAGAACTTCAGTTACCCTCACCTTCAGGGACAGGTTGTAACAGTGACTCTGGAATTTTAACAACTGTAAGTATCAGGAGTCCAATTCCCTTTCCCCACCTGTGCCATTATTCCAGTATGATGCCAATGAAAGTCTTCTGGCTGCTGAAATTAGGAGTTGCATTTTAAAACAGCAGTCAGTGATGACTCTAACATATGTTTATTATCTTCAGGCATTTACTAAAACTGAGCTGGTAAAGAGGGACATGGGACTAAGCAGGGGAAACAGATAGAAATTAATGTCAGGGAGCTAGGAAAAAGCAAAAGGATAAAAAGAGCTTGGGAGGAGGAAAGAGGATGGAAACAAAAGAATCATTGCTGAAACAGAAGGGTGCTTCAAAAGTGAACTCACAGACATGGTAGCACACTGGGGAAAGAAGATGTACGGAAATGGAGGGAAATTAACAATGTATTGCTCCATTGAACTTCAGTTTTGAAGTGAATGCTGGAATTATTACTGCAATTTTAAAGTTTTCCAACTGAATTGGAATCAAGCTCTCACTTCACCCTTCACATCCTATTAGGCAGTTCTTAGATCATAGCTTATTTATAGGTTCTCATAATCTCCCATCTTGACTATGGTGGCTTTGCTGCAGCTTGACCTCCTTGAGCCTTGTCTTCCCTCTGGCACAGACTAAATGGAGCCAACTCTGCATCCATCTGCAGCTGGCCTCCCTTTTCATCCCATCACTCAGAGTTTTCCCTTATAAAACCTTCCTAAAAGTTTCTGTGTTTACCTTACATCTTTTTGCATCATCCCATTCACAGCATTTACAATGAAGGCTCCCATGTACAATGCCTGTCACATTTTATGCCACGCTGCCCTCTATAACTTGACTCTTAGTTAAGTCCAGAAAATTATATAATCAAAGAATGTTTCATGAACCAGAAGCTAGCTACTAGTTAACAGAAGTAAATTTTCCTCCCAAGCTCAGGCAACAAGATGCACCCTATTGTAAACTGCATCCTTTCAATTACTGTTCATGAATTTTATGCTTTTTGTGACAAGTTCTGAATTTTCTCCACTGGTTGGAAAATATATACTACATGGGTGATATGATCCAGTTCTTTAAATTATTAGAAATGTCTCTGCCCAAATTGAGGTGCAAACAAGACCATATGCCAAAGTCAATAGTATGGATTTTATTTAAAAGTAAATGAAAGAGAGAGAGAGAGAGAGAGAGAGAAAGAAAGAGAAAAGAAGTAGGGGACAGAAAGAGAGTGACAGAGACAGATTAAGTAGAAAATATCACCACTCCATGAATCTCAACAATGTCCCATTGATCCTCTCCATCCAGTCTTCTTGGTGGTAAGCCCACCCCCCAGAAAACAGTCTGATGGATTCATGTACATTTAAGCTAGGTGGGAATGCCCAGGTACCACCCTGGAGGGGGCAGGCAATTTTCACACTGTCTCTTGTAACAGACTTTGAATCTGTTTAATCTCTTGGCATCATGTGCAATGCTCTGGTGCAAGGCCTCAGGAGTAAGTCTGGGGAGCACTTTGGCGAGTGTTTGATGGATTATGACCCCTCTCAGCTGCTCCTCATATGAATGTCCTGTGGATAGGGCCTTCCTGGGGCAGGGCCTTTTACAACTGAGTCGGTTTGTGTAAGGGAGGGTGGGTGTTCACTGTCCCTGAGCTGAGGTTATGCCACACACCCAAAACTCTCCCCCTCCACCTTGGTTGGGGCTGGTTGGGGCGAGGAGCTGTGCAAACCTGACCTCAGCAGATGAGTCTATGGGCTATGGCTTCTCTGACCCCATGGAACCCAGACAGGGATGATTTTTGTGACCGCTGCTGTGTTTGGGTTTCTTGTGGACACATTCTTCTCCTTCAGCCTTGTTTGGTTTTTCCTAGACCTGAGATGATTAAACACCTCTATCTTATCTCGAGTTGCCTTAGATGGCTTAACTCATAGTCCAAAGTTCCCCTTAGGAGGCATCGTCAGAGAGGGGAGGGCTTCAGTGATCACACCTTCTTTATACAGTTTTTCATCATGGGCAAAAGGTCCTTCATAGCAATGTTTATGCCATGAACCATAACATTTCAGTCTCTGAAAACTGGTAAAAGAAATTTCAGAAAGTGAAGACAGTCTTCATGAGTGAAGGTCATAATAAGCGAGCCTTGACTTGCAGCCTGGCTTGCTGAGCTTTTGCTTTAGGCTACTGGGTGTTCTGAATCTCTCCATGAAAAGCAAAGTGAAAAGTAGCACAAAGGTCATCTGATTTACAACTGAATGAGTTTTGAGACTGAGAAGAGACTGCCAGGCTGCCCATCTCTTATCCACCTCTTGCTAACCTTTAGCCCTTCCACTGCCTTTACCCCTCCCTCCAGCTCCAAGGCATTTAAATTGTTGTGTTTCCAATTATTTCATAGCTTGAGGTAAAGGAAATGCTTTGCTGCCTTCGTCTACATGTACTGTATAATGCAGGGAATTAACAAGAGGTGGTGACACTGACACCCCCTCTCACAATGGAAGAAGGACTGCCAGTGCTCCAATTCACCATTTATGTAATTAGAAGATTTCTGAATCTGAGTATCTTTGGTGAGCCAAAGCAGTTGTCACCAGAAACAATTTGCCTCACCAGCCCTTCATCTGTTCACAGAGCAAAGGGCAGGCCCTGTCTATCACACTCCTCGCTAAGAGAGAAAGAGCTGATCACACTCAGTGAGAAATTGAATTACAATCACAGCAGAAGCCCTGCTGCAATTTAATTTGGTTTTTATTGCATCCCTAAAATTATTCTGTTGTTGCTTAAAAGTTATTGTTTGGCTTCAGTGATCTAGCAGTCCAAGATATGTAAAGTAGGCATTTTAAATGTAATAATCAGATTAAAATGTAACAAGTGAAATATGATCAATATATAATTTCAACCTAAACTGGACTGTTCAGCATCTGCATGACCATGCTGCCTCCTGCTCCCACAGCTGACAGTAAGTCCCATGAGACCTGTGACTGGAAGGCCACATGATACCTGCTCCCAACTCACCAATACTTACCTTTTCCTCAATATCAAATGGCATTGCAGGTTATGCCACCTGATAACCTGCTTATGCCTTCTCTACACAGACAGCAGCTCTGGAGAGCCATCCTGGGTGGAACTCCACTGGGTAACGAGGCCTTGCCAGCCCCTGCTACGACCACGTACTTCACCGCTCATACCTCTGCATCAGGAACAACCATCATTATGTATTCCCTTTTTTGGTTTGTTTGTTTCTGAGTGCACAAACAGCAGAACCAAATGCATACCATTAGACTCATAAAGAATGTTTTCTCCTCTGCATATAAATGTCAGCACCTGTATATTTTTCTTTAGCTATCGCCAAAACTTTATTGGCACTTAGTTCAATGAGTAGACTGAAGTGATTTGATTTTGGAACAGTCCTAAGGTATTTTACAATTCTGAAAACACAGTTTAAGAAATATTTGGCCAAAAATTCCAATCAAGGATGAACTCATCTGTTCTTTGCAGTTTTAAAATAGGGAAACCAAAATGCACTAGTGAGATCACTTGCCCTGCCACATCTAACACAGCCCACAATGTGCACAAAACCTCAAGAGGAGGAAAGCATCCTCTCCTTCTGCCAGGAGCTGACTCCCATGCAAAACCAAAGAGTAGATATTTTCAATTCAGCTGAACAGTTGCTCTGTTGCAACTCTGTTATAGGGTCGCAAAAGAAAAACCTTTGTCTTTTACATCACAGAGAAGATGCATCTGCCCCTTTTGGAGGAATAGCCCTATCCACAGGGATCCCTGCTTTTTACTTTTTTTTTTTTTTTGAGGTACCTGTACCCCAAAGGCAAAAATCTCATTATCCTTCTCTGACCATCTTGGCCTGGAAATACTTTTAAATATTCCCTCTCGAAATCAGGTCTATGTTTTCCAGAACATATGCTTAGTGTGTCCTGTTATTCTTTCAGATCTTAACAGGTCCAAACGCTGTGTTCTTCCCCATCCTCTGGGTTTGCATGCTCTCCCTGACAGGCACTGCTGCATGGCTGTGGCAGCTGAGTGCTAGAGAACCTGTGGATGTGCTGTAAGACAACTTCTCTGATTATGGGTGGTTTAACAGGAATGGGCAAAAATCAAGCATAGAAACTTAGTGCTGCTATTCATATTTTTTGTGTCCCATTTTTCATTTCTTCATCCTGTCATTTTGAGCATGTACTTACTGCCACAAAGTCTCCCAGGAAAAAATATTTGCTCTCCTCTGTCTCCCAATATGTTGGAATAGAGAAGACAGACTCTACATTAGAAGTCAGGCTCCTGCCAGGTCACTACTCACATTCCTTTGTCGAGCCTGGGCTCATTTCTCTGCAGGCCTTGATCCAGGAGAATTTCCTGAAAATTATTTCTGGCCCCAGGTTGCAACACCTGGTTTCCTGGCAGATACAGCTGTCTCCCTGAAGGCACCATGCTAATGGTTCTACCCTGCAGTCTGTCTGTCTCTGTCTCTCTGTCTTAATGCTTGACCTACATCTAGAGA
The DNA here is from genome assembly GCA_013397295.1 of Polioptila caerulea. Taxonomy (NCBI): domain Eukaryota; kingdom Metazoa; phylum Chordata; class Aves; order Passeriformes; family Certhiidae; genus Polioptila; species Polioptila caerulea. The sequence continues at coordinate 353,281 of VYXF01003035.1, forward strand.
TGTGGTTAGAGAACCCATGGCTCCTTCACAAGTCCTTGGAAAGCAAAATGGGCTCTTGTGATTAGTGAAGTGGTGGTGTGTTCTGATTATAGTACATCTGCTTAATGCCACATTTACCCACACTGGACAAAAATGTGATCTAGTCTGGAGTGTTATAACTACTACAGGCTGTTAACCACAGCCTGCAACCAACAAGGCTTGAAATTTGCCTATTTACACGGCTGATAGATGAGGACTAGGTTTGCAGTATGGTCTGAGGAGCAGCAAGTGTGACTAGTAGAGTGTAGAACCCCTTCACAGTGCTTGCTTTACTGCTGGGTGGATGAAGGGAGAACAGCAAAAATGCATATGAGGAGGAGACTGGGAGAGCAGGTAGTCCTTTGGAGAGTCGTCCTAATCCCAGGCACTCAGCTCTGGCATTGGCTGTCAGTATACCCTCCATAAGCAAGTGTGTGCATGTCCTCCCTTTAAAGATGGCATTGTCTGCCCTTCAGCCTTGCTCCCCTCTCCAAAAGAGCATACCTGCACCAGCTCCCTTGCACAGTAATGCCATAACGCTGGCTAAGTCAGGCAGCTTAGCCTTGACTTATCCTGGGCTGGAGGAAAAGCGTCACTGCCATGGCCACAGACTGGGCTTGGGAAGAAACTTCTTCTGTGTCTTGGAAACGAATATAGACAGGATGGATGATTTGATTTGGTCATAGACACTTTGTAAAGGATGACGACCAGCAAGGGTAAATCTGGTGAGATACTCAAGGCTGAGCACTTGCTTCAGGGGAACAAGGATGTTCCACTCTGGGGTTTTATTTCTAAAAGAAATGGTTTCCTGATCTGTGTGTACCAGGCCTGCAACCAAACCTTTTCTTGTGGGAAAGCAATGGTCATACTCATCACCTTTGCTGCTGTCACAATGGAAGTGAGTAAGCAAGAGCTGCTCACTGCAGCACTGCATGTCACAGCACTGGACAGTTATGGTGCCTTGTGCTTGGTGGCACAGAGCGAGGAGGGGGCAGAGTACATGGGCAAACTGGAATCCTGACTGGAATTTTGTCAGCTGTGATCACTTGTGGTTGCTTTGAAACCATCTGCCTGCCTCCAAACTTCCTTGCAGACAGATCAACATATAGGCAGTTTGGATGATTGTGGACCAGAACTCCTGTGAGAAATTCAGTCCAACAGTATAAACACATCCTCTCATTACACTTTGCTGCTGACAGTGTTAAAAGAACTAGTAATATTTTGTTTTTCAGAAGTCAGGCTATAGGTATCTGTGATTAGGAACTTAGCCACAAAGCACTGGAACATTACTAACAAGATCATATCAAAAAGCTATGCAATTCTGTTATATGGCTTTCATGCCCTAAAGAATGCAAGTTTTCTCTAGCATTCCCGTGAAGTTTTGTGAGCAGAATCTTTGCTGAAAGAAATCCCAAATACTTTTCCATCAACGTCGGACAGTGTTCCTGTCTGAAACAGAGAAAATGGAAAGCAAGGCAGCTCTGATGAGATTATTAGTAAATTAGTATTTTCCTATTGGAATGTCTAGAGGGAGGTGAGAAGTATTGTTAGTTCTCAATCTCCCCCAGGGAATGGAAGCTGCAGTCAGTTCACCACAAGTTGTGCCTGCTGGTGTTTCTTCCTCACTTTCACTGTTCCAGTGTGGGGTCACTCCTGAGGCAGACAGTCCTCCATGAACTTCTCCAAAGTGGGTCCTTCCCACAGCCTCCAGCGTGGGTCCCTTCCATGGAATGCAGTTCTTCAGGAACAGCCTGCTCCAATGTGGGCTCCCCCCCGAGGACACAAGGCCTGTCAGAGGGCTGCTCCAGCATAAGTGTCTCACAGGGTCACAGTCTCCTGCAGGCTCCATCCACAGCTGCACAGGTCTTTTCCCCTTCTTAAATCCTCCACCCCAGAGGTGCTGCCACTGTCACTGGTGGACCTGTCCTTGGCCAGTTGCAGATCCATCTTGCAGCTGCTTGGCATCAGCTCCATTGGACATAGAGGAAGCTTCTAACAGATTCTCACAGAAGCCAGCCCTATAGCCTTCCCACTTCCAAAATCTTGCCATGGAAACCCAATACAAAGACTTAAGAAAACTATTCAGTTATCTTGCAACTTAACATTTTGCAATGCTGCTTAACATTCAGCTACAGTAAGTGAAAGCCAGCACTGACTACTGTGCTGTACTTCTTAATAAAGTTAACAGAGCAGTACAGAGAAAGATTTATGGTTACTAGCAGGGAAGGCGGGAATGTTTCCAGCAAGAGGGGAAAAGAAAATCATTCACATTGCAAATGTTACTTTCATTTAGTTTGTGTATATGGTTATTTATCTATGGCCCCAAACTCAAAATATGTGATTCTGAATAAGAGGAAGCATTTCATTAATGAAATATACTTTCATGTAGTCAAATGAACAACACTCATTAAAAATGAAGTTTTATACAATTGTCTCAAGATTGAAGACATATCCATAGATTTAAACACTAAAGACATAAACTGACTAAATTACATGGAATAATTTCACTGCACTTGGTGAAGTTGTTTAGTGTTCACATCTGTATGTGGGAGATCTTTTGTTCCTATTAAATCCCTATGTGTGCTGTTGCACTCTTTTGACTGTTTTATGATAGTCTGCTTAATTTTGGCATAAAGCACAGGATACATAGGCTTATTTAATAATAACATTTCTTCAAGACTTTATCAAAAATGTATATGCACATTTATGTACATAGCATCTTCTAAGTTCCCCAGCCTAATTGTGTATTGGGTGTTACAGAAGAAAGTCTTTTGCTTTTGCATGATGACATTAGATATGGAGGGACAATTTTGGGGTTTGTGAGCTGGAGGAAGCAAGTTGATAGTGAGTCCAGCCACTGCTTAGCTGGAATCTCTCATGATTCTTCGCCCTTCTGTGCCAACACAGGCTTTTGAATACCTCTCCTTTAAAAACAATGAGGACTGGTATACACCTTCCACACTGAAGCAAGGATAAATAAAGTTTAGTAAGAGACAAGCTTTCTTTTTATGCCTCCACCTATTTATTTGCCATCAATTTCCCATTTGATAGAGGTGATTTTCCCACATCATCTGTATTTGGACTTTGCTTTGAAACGCAAAGAGGCATGAAAGAAATCTGCTGTAGAAAGGCAGACTATTTCTAGTGTTTATGCTTTTCAATACTGGTAGTAAGAAAGAACCTCTGAGAATGGTGACAGTGAGCACTGGGGATAAGGCTGAAGAAGAAATAAGTTGTGTAATGTTCCAGAATAGGCTTGAAAAGATTCTTATAGTAATTTTTCTGCCATGCTCAAAGCTTTATCTTGTTGCTTTTTGATCCAAGTGTTTAGCCAGTATTCAGAGCTCAATTAGTCTGTTGGTAAGGGAAATTGATTTTTACCATGAGGTCTTCCTTTAGAGAAATTCAGTTTATTTACAAAGTGTCCTGCTTCTGTGGACTTACTAAGACCGAATAGCCAGTCCACTTCCTCACATTTTCCAAGCTGTCTATTCCAGTGATTTTCACCTTGGGAACTCAGCATTCTCCTTACCCACACAACTGCAGACATGAGTCTTTGGTGTGATGGCTCTACCCTCCTCTCCTTCTTCTCTATGGCCTTGGATAAAAGATACACATATCTGCTGTCAGTCCATCTGCTGGTCCATGAGGCTTAGTTGTGCTCTGGCCCTGCCATCCTGCCATCTGTCCATGTGAATATTTGTTTCATTTTGTGCATATTATGGCTAGCACCTGCAGAAACTATAATTATGATACTGCCTGTTCCAGCTGATGTGTTTATGGAATTTCTTCATTTATGTTCAGGCTCACATTACTCAAGGCACCCCTTCAAAATGAATAGGGAGACCCTTTTCACATGTGAATTTAGGAAGGAATACCATGTTAGGGAAGAAATGTGCATGTCCTAGAGTCACAGATGAAGTTTTGATATGGACCATCACTGCTAACAGTTTTGAATTTGCTAGCATTCCAAATATACCAGTGAGGGCTATTTAATTTTATGCAAAAGTATTATAGATCCAGATTTTTAAAAAAACGCAATTGGATCATTTAAGAGAAAATATTGAAGAGTTTAAAGCAAGGGTGAATGTGAAATTTCCTTGGGAAGCAAAGAGACTTCTGCTGGTCAGTATATGAGAAAACTTCAACATGAGAATTGAAGTAAATATCTTGCTTGGTAATAGTATTGATGACCCATAGTTTAAAAAAAATTCTTTTATTATTTTTAAGCAGTAGCATCTAACATTTTACTATTTAAAGAAGGAAGCTAAAGGATTTAAGTCAAAATCTTAACTGTGGTGTTACTTTGATACTGTTTTAATTCTGAGACTGTTGCTATTAAGTGCATTTATAATGAATAGAAATTTTTGTATTTTGAAGAGCTATCCAAAGAAACCTAGACCTTATTTCATTACTAAAATATCAATATTTAGTAGTAGTCAAAAGACTGAGTTATGGCTTTGATACTGAAGTTATTTATTATTCTAATATAGTAACTAAGATTTAACTGTAGTTGCCAGTTTTAAAAATGCTGACTTTTAAAACACAGTGTATGACTAGAGGGGAGGAGACAACCTCAATAGCTCCTTTACACTGAAAATTTCCATGATTTGACATTCCCCACCTTTCCCACAGGTAAGGACACTGTTGTTGTTTACATAATGCCAAACTTGTTTTTTCCTGCAGGGAGTGCATGACACGAGCTGAATGTTTTCATAATTGTAACAACAAAATATGATGGTGTTTAATTTTCTTGCATTAGTAATGGGACTTTGTTGATTGTTCAACCTTCAATTCTTTTATAAAATATTGCCTGTTACACTGGAAAAAATCACATCTGTTTTCTTTGTTTTCAGATCAAGGAAAAACAGTATTTGAGGAAATGCTACATCAGATGTATAATCAGTAGTCTTCAAATAAAATAGCAAGTGACTGATCTGTTCTATAGGTGTTCCCTAGAGTTTTGGCAATGTAATCTCTAAGTACACTGTTTAAAATCAATATTGATTAGAAAGATGTAATTTCAGACATTGTCTTTTGGATATCATTAGACTTTACTTAAATTAAGAAATGGGAATTTTTAATTTTTTTTAAATTTCTATAATTTTATATCTCTGATTACTGAAATTCTATCTTCTGTATTCCACCAATGACCAGCTACAGTAACATTTTGGGCTTGTTGTTTTGTTTCAGTTCTTTCTTCCTTAAGAATTATGACAGTAGATCAAGTGATAAATGGGTTATCTAAATGATGTTTTACATTTTTTAATTTACTGGTCTTTGATGATGTTTTGTTTCAAGCAGTATTTTTCTGATTATGACACTCTGTGTGATCCCTTTGTATCCCTGCAGCAGTTAACTTGACTTCTTTAAATTGTCAATAATTACTCTTAAAAGACTGTTTGCAGAGCAAGCTAAATAAATGTAAACAGTATTCCACCTCTGGTAAAACTCAGAGGTCCTGCACGATAATCAGTACAAGCTACTCTTCTGAATTAAAAATGTACAAAGAGAAATATTCTTCGAAATTAAGCTACTTTGGACAGGATGAAATACAGGTCAGATAACTCAGCAGATGAAAGACTGGCAGTGTAATGCTGTGAAAATGAAATGTCATTGCAAATTCCCTGCAGCTCCTCATTGCTAGCACTGCTCAGACCTTGCACAGACCGTACAGCCAGGCTGGGGAGGAGATGTATGGACATGGGCTTAGACCTTTGTCCTGGCAGCCTCTCTACCTTGGCATCATTACAGAGCTCCTTTCAGTGGCTGACACAGCAGGATACTGAGTGAGAGATCCACCCAGGGGGCTGTGCCCTTCCCAGAGAGATGCATCTCCAAGAGAACACCTTCTAGGAGCACGGCTGCGTCCTTGGCTGTGGGGTGATTCCAGCAAGTGATATCAGCTCTGAGTAGTGATTTCAGCTCTTGTGATTTCAGCTCAGCTTGAGGAATTACCCAGGCCGGTGCAGGAACAAGAAAGAGAGAGAGAGAGAGGAGTCTGTATGGCAATTTCACAGAGATGGCTTTGTTGTCAGCGTCTCTGCAAAGGGAGCCAGGGACAGAAAGCGCCTGGGGGCAGAGGCTGAGGCCGGGGTTTTTACAGGGACTGGCAGGAGGTGGATACAAACTATTTACACGGAAGAAACAAGGTATGCTGGATGTTGTTTACCCGGATCTCCGTGAGCTTGAGGTGAGTTGCTTATCTTTGGGATGGCTCAGGCTGTTAGCTTGACTTCTCCATGCGAGGGCGAGAGGTTCTCCTGCAGAGGGCTCATCGTCCTCTACAAGTGGTCAAATCCGTGTGGTAGCCACAGAGCATATGTGCCTGATTCCAGATATAGTGCACACATCCACTGCAGTTTTCTCTTACTTGCACTGAGGTAACCTAGAGGTGTCTGTCCATTTCACCTCTGGAGAAAAGTGCACCACCCCACACACCTTCACTTCTGCTCCGAGGGAGCAGCTGAGTGGCACATGGATGGCAGTCATCACCCTTATGCCCTGCAAAATACTCCGAGACCACAGCAATAAATGCTGTGTAAAAACTTTATGTTTAATAAAATAGTACAAAATATTGTCTGCTGCCCACAGGAGTTTTTGGGTGTTTTGTTGTTAACTTCAAATTCATGTAGAATTCCACCCATGCTTTTTTCAAGCTAACTGGAAAGTTTTCTTGACAATTTCTGTCAAATTTGAAATAAAATATATTTTCTTTTTCTTTTTTATTTTTTAATGAAGGCTTTCTCTGTATTTAACTAGGCTCAGCTTGTTAGAGTATGGTGCTGATAACAGCAAGGTTGCAGGTTCAATCCCCATATGAGCCATTTACTTCAGAGTTGGACTTGATTCTTGTGGGTCCCTTCCAACTCAGAATATTCCGTGAATCTCTGATCTCAAACTCATATTGCTGTTGACTATGGAATTTCTCCTCTTTCCATAACTCCTCAAGTCCTGTCAGATTTTATAGTTAGTTGTATTTAATAATCTAATGACATTCTGACTTAAAACATTAAGGTGCCATATGCCTTTGCATCTGCATCCTTTGAATTGTTATTAGTCCTCACTCATGTAGATACTCATAGATCTTCTTATTTATGATAGTATTTAAATTTATGATAATTCAAGGTATGTTTAGCAAATTGTAATTACTACTATTTCTTTATATATAACCAAAAAAATTAATCAGTCTATCTTTTTATTTCCAATCCCTTAGATATAATTCTGGTTCTCCTTTAACTTACAGAATATAATTACAAGTCATACCGTAATTTTATTAGTGAATACCCTGAAGACTACAGGATGCATATCTTCTAGACTGGCTCATCCTTATATATTCTGTTTCTTCATGTATTCCCTTACCTGCTAAACCACCAGATAGAGTGGCATAATCTTCATTACTTAATTATAATTATTAGTCAAGGGGTTTCTACCCCAGACATGCAGCTTTTGAGCAGTCTGTTGAACAGATTAGCAACAGGTTTAAAAAATAAACCATTTGATGATGGGAATATTATCTGCTAGCCACCTAAGAAGAACAGTAGGAGAATAAATACTCCTTTAATATTTGGAGAGTCCGAAATAATGAGCAAGTACAAATACAGAATAAAGGCTGTTTGTGCATCCATTGCTAAAATTTATTCACTTTTGAATGCCCTGCAGTTTAAAGTACTTTTTCATGCAACCTGTGAATTATGCATGTATGTATACACATATATCAAAAATGTTTGTATATTCCTTATGTGGGCTAGGGCATTTATTGGAGGAATTAAAATAAGAGGGAAGGGCCGCTTGATATTACAGCAAAGTCTAATTTGCAAGCAATTTGCAACTATAAATTTAACTCAAGAGATTTTCAGGTATTAGGTGCGCATCAACACATAGGAAGAATTTCCTAAGAAATAAACTTTAATGGCTGCAGTATAATGTATCAGAGGCTTTACCTTTGCATCTCTACTCTCTGTGAATTTCTAATTCATGGATCTGTCTTTTGCTTTTGTACTGTTCTTGTTTTTTTTAAAGAAGGCTGATGAATGGGCTTTTTACCAATGAGTTATACTAAGAGGTTACTGGATTCCCAGACATACATGTCGTGAATTATATTTTACAACAACAGTTTTTCAATTCAATTTCCTAAACACACTGTAGCATGCTTAAAATCAGAATCCTTGAACTATGGGCACTGTCCATTTTTGCAGTGAGACATCCACCATCAAAATCTTCCCAGTTTAAAGAAAATGGTGGGTAAAAGAGTATTACCTCATTCTTTACCCTGGAAACTCAAAAAATCTTGGTTTTTACAAGGTCAGTGAGGTTAACTGGAGCAGAGACAAGAAGTTATCTCTTGATTTTGTGCCAGTTTGTGCCAGCTTCCATGGAAGTCCTGTCAACAGCACTCCAGTCTTCTGTTACTCTTGGCCTTCCTTTTTTTCTTTTCTGGAAAAGCCTAAATGTCACAAGTTGTCACAGAGCTAAGTAGATCTTACAGGTAGGCTGGATTATCCTTTGCAGAACTGTCTGTACTCAAAGCGGTACTTTAGTCTAGGTCTGTTTAATTGGCAGCTGAAGGAGTCAGCAAACTGAAATATCAAAGTTCCACTTCTCTGCACTAGTTAGAAGAGCAAGAAATGAGTAACTAAGAGCCTACAGAAAATCTGCAGGAATATGTGGAACTTTCAGTGACCTTTCCTTTGTCAAGAACACTTCCTTAGAGCAACAGGCGCCATGTCTGTACTGGGCCTGGTCAGGAAAAGCCAGAATGTTGCCTGCAAACAGCCCAACAGCAGCTGAATGGGAGGCTGTCTTGATAGGTTTCTTGATGCCTCAAATTGCTGGAATGAAGCTTTATAGTTCTGTCCCTCTTTTTATCAGATTTTATCTCCTCCTACAGGAAGAAATTGCCAGGATTTGTTCCTGCACTTTATGTCCACATTCAGGCTAGGAAGTTGAAGTCTTCCAAGGAAGCATCCAAGAGAGTTTTATCTTTTCCTTGGTGTCTACAGCAGCTTCTCTAGAAAGCTTTATCTGTTTGGGGCACTTAGAGATTAACAGTGTGGCCAGAGTGTATACTGTCTCTGGACACACAGATTAAATGTGAGTAAATACTGGCTTCCCCTCCATTTTTATCCTTCCAGCTCTAGATCTGTGATGAATAAGGAGGTGGAGAAGGGCACACAAGGGAGTAAAATGAGAGATGGGTGCAGTGTCAGCTAGCTGGCTTTCTGTGACACAGGCCAGTCATCAGGGACTGTGATAGAGGGTTCAGTGCTGACAGAGCCTGTGTCTTTACCCTTTGGCCCTAGACAGTCATGAATAAACAAGTAATTGTGAAAAATAACAAAATGTCTTTCTGAATTTTAAGAGCCTCACATGCTAGTTCTCATGAAAATGATCCCTGCTGCCAGCATTTCCAGGAGTCCCAGATATCTCCTGCAATGCAATTACGCAGGCTCAGTAGTAAACTATTCTGCACATTTGGAGCTAAAGGACAATGTAATAAATGACTGCAGCGAACTACATTGATATTGCATAAAATTGCATGTGAATCCACTACTACTGGGTTTTCTGGTGTTGAAAATCTGCCCTTCAGGATTTCATTCTCCTCTTGTTTGTCTGCTTACATCCTCGATACTGCAAAACCAGTTAAGTCCAAGGTAGATTAGGAGCAGCTGTTCTGTAGCAAACAAACAAAAGCCTTTGTCTATTAGCCACTATCACTTTTTTCCAGTGGGGAAAAAAAGCCAGATGTCTGTTTGCAGACGAGTGAAACTTCATCAAATGCTTGAACTTTTCACGAACAGAAAATCTGAAGCTTGATCCCCGAGTGATTTAAGGCAAATCTGATATTAGTGGAGGAACAACGCTAATTCCTGCAGTTCATGACACAGCCTCTAACTCAAAAGTCTCTGAATATTGCCATGAAGATATTTCAGTGTTACTGTGGTACTGCTCCCTTGCAGTGTGTCAAAGGCTTCTACAAGCCTAACAGAAATATATTTTAAAAATCATGTCAATAAATAAGCAGCATAACATAGCAGGACTAAAGCTAAAAGGGAAAAATGAAGTGCCAAATTGCCTGGCACAGTGAATAACTAAAATGTAAAACAACTGAGTCCAGCCCTAAATGTATTTTTAGTATATTGAAATTTTCTTCCAAATGATCACTCTAATTGTAACAGGGAAATAGGGAATGTGAGGACATCTCTTCTGCTGTGAATCTCCCACTCATTGGATATGCATTGAAAGATGCAAATGGGATTTAGACACTCAGGCTTTAATTTACTCCTGTAGCTCTAATGACTAGATGTAAAATGTACTGTTGATATGTTCTCTGAAGAATAGGTGACAGAATGTGAATGTCATAATCCTAATATTCCTTTCACATTTGCTTGTATTTTAGTAAAAACATGGGGAAATGCTAAAACAAAAATGTAATATATCTTTCTTCACCACAGGATATCACCCTACCACAAGGTCCAATTAAAATATTGAATTATTAAATTTGGGACATTTAATTTATATTACTTGAATATACTAAGGTACATCTTCAGGAATATGCACAAAGTCTTGAAATGCACTTGCTCTGTCTTATGAGTGGTTTCATACAAGTTTACTTTTTACAAATAAGGCAAAGTTTGTGTATGGGATCTCAAATTAAGGTAGTTTTGTCAGAGTAGACTAGAATGGTCTATAAAATACCTTTGTAAATGGAACCAAACTACAAAATTAATTTTGCCTTGAGTTCTAATTTACATGCATATTTTGTACGCACTTCAAAACTAAAAAGTTTGTGTTCATCTTGGGGACATCTGGACTTTGTAAGTCCCTGGCACTCTTAACATATTAGGACATGGCTTATGTCAGTTTACTGCATAACCAAGTTTTATGAGTCCAGTCATATGCAAAGTCTTATTGAGAGTTTTACAATTTTTTAATCATCATGCAATTTGGGGCAAGGGAAGGTGAGAACTAGAATGACTCCTAGGATTTTTTTAAATAGGTACTATTAAGATAGCTACCTAAGTAAGAATGAAAGGTGTAACAGTGCATTTTAATGCAATACACACACACACATGCACAGAGACACAGACACATAGACATACACACAGAGACACAGACACACACACACACAGAGGTGTGTATGTGTGTCCTGGTTTGGCATTAATTCACTTTTTGCTATGGAGTGGTTCCCAGTTAAAGACCTAGTTAGCTTCCTGTGGACCTGACAGAGAACCAATCAGTAGCTAATTTTAAATATTGACACATGATTGAACCAATGAAAGGGTTGGATACTCCTTTGTGAATACATATTTCAAGATGAAAACCCTGGGAATACTTTCTTTTTGGTTTTTGGCTTGGAAGAGGTAACAGGGTGCTGGGTGCTGGCCGGGCTATCTCTGCCACGGCCCATGTGGAAATTGAAGCCACAAGAGAGCTGTTTTCTTGTGGAGGATTCTCCATGGTATAACAAGAGACACTCCTTGCCCTAAGTGAACTGAAGAAAGACTGTTCTAGAGGTGGAAAACTGACTGAGAATTCTGAGTGTTGTACTTTTTCAGTGGATAGGAAAGAAGGTGTGGGGGGAGGAGGAGAAGTGTTCTGAAGGTTTAATTCTGATTCTTTTTAGTCTTTTAGTTCTGTTAATAAAATTTTCTTTATACCTTTCAAAGTTTAAGCCTGCTTTGCTCTTCTCCTAACCCTATTTCACAGCAGAAAATAAACCCACCACAATGTGTCTGCTATAAATTTGGACTTTTGACAGAATAACTGTCACATTCAGAAGTTAGACAGAAAAGTGTGGTACCCCTTGGAATGCTTTTGCTCCAGCCAGTAGCTGTCACTTGCTCCATCTATGTTTAGCAGCTTGAGAGAAGCTCTCAGAAGACCCTCTCATTTAACCCTGGCTATCCTGCTGCTTATCTTAAGGTCTTACTATAGTTAGATTATCTGACTCACGGTTCTCATGAACCTAAGATATACCATTGCTTTTGGATTTAAGACTGTAGCTTCTCTTGCCAAATCCAGTTCAGTCATGCCTTAAGACCCAAAATACAACTTTGAAGGATAGTTTCCACTGGTTGGAACAGTGGAAATGATGACTAAGACTGAAGTAATGTAATCCCACTCTGAACATCTGGCTCCTCTAAATGTTCCTCCCTTTGAAGTTAGCAGTTATCCTACAGAGTGCTCATCACCAGCTCTACAAGTTTAGACCCCATAGTTTTCTCCAAATCACAAATAATGTCAATGAAAGGGCATTAGATATGGCCAAGCCAAACAAAATCTGATAGGAATTTTAAAACAGCATCATTTCAACTGCCATCATGTAAAAAACCAAACCACTTCATTCTTGGTTTTGGAGAATTGTAGACATCAGTTCTGGCATCCACTAAAGGAAGGAGACTGGATTAAGTCCCTGACTCATCATAGAATCGGGTTGGGTTGTGTTGAGTTGGGTTGTAATGGACCTGAAAGATCATCAAGTTCCAAGCCCCCTGGCCTGGACAAGGACACCTTCCACCAGGTTGCTCAAAGCACCACCCAACCTGGCCTTGAACATTTCCAGGGATGGGACAACTGTGACTTCTCTGGGCAAATGGTTCCAGTGCCTCACCATCCTCACAGTAAAGAATTTCTTCTTAATACCTAATCTAAACCTGCCCTCCTTCAGTTTAAATAAATTCTTCCTTGTCCCATCAATACCCACCTATGTAAAAAGGCCCTCTCCCTATTTCTTATAAGCTCCCATTAGCTACTGAAGGTTGCTTTAAGGTCTCCCTGGATCCTTCCTTTTTTCCAGGCTGAACACCCTTAGTTCTGTCAGCTTGTCTTCATAGGAGAGGTGCTCCAGCCCTCGGATCATCTCCATGGTCATCCTCTGGACTCACTCTAACAGGCCCACAGCTTTCTTTTGCTGAGGACTCCTGTGTCTGGGATCCTTCCCTCTGACTCAAAGTCTTCCTCTTGGAGGTTAGGGGTGCACAGTAGAAACAGATGATCTGGAACCATGACTAAATACTAGCTGCACCCAACAAGATTAAAAAATCTATTTGGGCAAAATATTGACATATTACATCTGTTGCCTTTTCTTCCAGATCTATCAACATGCAGAACGTGATTACCACTATAAAACTACAACTTACTGTTCTTCTTCAAAATTCAATAAATTCAGTAAACTTCAAACTGCTGTCCTTTAGAAGTAGTTCACTACTTCAGACTTTGTGCAGTTTCTGCTTTAATGACCAGTGGAAACATAATGTGCATGTGCAGGCCAGATAAAGGAGGTTGTAATTTAACCTAATTAAAAATCAAGAATATTACCAGTGTCAGTATGGAGCTTGAAAAGATAATTGCTTCAAAAATTGTATGTAAGAAAAAATAAATTTAATTTTGAAAATGAAAAAATCCACCAAAAAAAAACCCCAGAAGAAACCATGGGCTTTTTAATAGTTCTTTCCTCACTAACTAATTAGCCTCTTAGGTTTTGAAAACTGCTCATGAAATGTTCTGTTATTATTGAAGAGATTTTTTTTT
>VYXF01003035.1:372334-480599 GCA_013397295.1 Polioptila caerulea
GGCGGTGGCAGCTCCGGCTCCGCGCCGCCTCCCCGCGGGCGGGTGTTATGGCCCCCTGGGGGAGCGCAGAGGGCTCCCCGGCTTGGAGGTCAGCGCAACTCCTGCTCCTCGTCGTCTCCTGCTGCGGTAGGTACCGGGCAGTGACGCCGCCCGTCCGCCTCCGTCTTGCGGGCCGGGAGGCGGCCGCGGGGAGGGGGGACAAAGCGGACTTTCTCCCGGCCGGCCTCGGCGGGGTCCCTGGAGCCTCCCAGGACCGCCGCCAGGCCCGGCTGGTGTCCCCGCACTTCCTTTCTCTGTCCCCAGCCCCATCTCCTCCTTCGAGCTCGACTGCTTTAGAATTCGCTCCGGGGTTATTTGTTTTGTTTGGGTTTTCTGTGTGTTGTTAATTAATTTATTTATTTATTATTTGTGGGGGTGGGCGAAAATCAACCCTGGGAAGTCCTTAAAACTCTGGCCAGGATTCTGGGATTTGGCCCAGCTGCCCTGGGCTCGCTCTCCCGCAGATGTGCGTTGCCGGGAACTCCGGAGTTGGCGCGGGGCCGCACAAACAAGGCAGCCCCAAATCCTCTGAGTCACGAGTAATCGCTGCCTGTGGATAATAGGGATGGATGCTTGGGAGATATTGCACGTCCGGCCAGGACGAGCGAGGCCTGGTGTCGGGGACAGGGCGGCCCCTCCGAGCCGCGGGGTCGGGGACTGGCACTGGTGATGAGTTTGTGACACATCAGCGCAGGCCTGGAAGACCTTCCAGGGACCTTTGCTTCTGCTCAGCATATCTACAGTTCATACCCAAAATAGGGTTTCATCCCTGGGTATAAACCCATCTTTGAAACAGAACTGCTAATGAAAGATATTTGTGTAAATATACTGAGGTTGTTTTTTACAGTATAAAGGTGGTCCAGGAACACATGACAGATCAAAACATAGATACTTGACAAAGAGAGTCGTCTCATGTTTTCTCAGGGAGTTGTGTTTGTTTTATGAAGTCGAGCATAGGTTGTGTCCGTGGGCCTCAAGCAGGAGAAGCAGCGTTTGGCACAGAGCTGGGCATGTGCCCTGCCCTGAGGAGCACAGTGACAGGGGCCCTGCTTCAGCAGTTTCTGAAGTAGATGCCTTTGCTCTAAACATGCGATTGAACATAAGAAATTGGAATCTCTTTCACTGTTAAAAAAGCAAGCTTTGTCTGGACTGTCAAGATATTTCAGATTTGCTTTTGCAAAGTGTTTTGTCCAGCACATGCCTGTGCCGAAACAATCAGTCCAAACTCTAAAAATGTAGATGTGCTACATAAACTTGTAGGAGCATTTCCCATTTCATATTTACATGAGTAGAAAAGTAAGGAAGGCTTCTTCAAACAGAGCTGCAACTATGCCAGTACCCAGAACCAAATAGTTATGCTGGTAAGGTTGAGTTTTTGAACGGGTGTATTTGCGTGAAAGAAGTGGGGTACTGACCAGACTTTTAAATGCATATTAAGTAAAG
Source organism: Polioptila caerulea (assembly GCA_013397295.1). Lineage (NCBI taxonomy): Eukaryota > Metazoa > Chordata > Aves > Passeriformes > Certhiidae > Polioptila > Polioptila caerulea. The sequence continues at coordinate 373,817 of VYXF01003035.1, forward strand.
CAAAAGAGTTTCATGTCAAAAGGTAAACTACAAGCACAACTGAAAAGGAGTTAGCTAATGGTGGAGCAGGAAGTGGTAGTAAAAACCTCAAGTTTGGATATATTAAGCTGTTCTTCTGTTTGCATAGTTAATGTAATAAAAAAAAATTATTTCTGCGAAAATGTTTTTTTAACAAACTCAGTGTACTGGTTTTATTATACGCAACACAGGATTGAAATAAAAAGTCAGAATTAAAATCGTGATGTTTCAATTGTGATACTGTAACTTAGGTGTTACTGTCAGCATTTCCCTTACAAAAACTTAAATCACAAGCATAATCTTTGGTTGGAGAAAAAACAACCAAATTATTTTTTAATAACATTTTTCGTAGACTCAATCAAGACTTTTCAGCTGTTANATTAAAATCGTGATGTTTCAATTGTGATACTGTAACTTAGGTGTTACTGTCAGCATTTCCCTTACAAAAACTTAAATCACAAGCATAATCTTTGGTTGGAGAAAAAACAACCAAATTATTTTTTAATAACATAGACTCAATCAAGACTTTTGAAAGTTCAGCTGTTAAGGCTTCACAAGTTTCTTCTGCCTTGCTAAGAAACACATCACCATGCCTTAGTGCCACTGCCAGGAAGGAGAAGGTGCTTCTGGTTTTGATCAGCATGCTGTGTCACTTCATCCTCAGGAGAAATTAGTTTCTCTTAACGGTTTTTGTTAAAAATACCTCAGGTTCTGACCAGTTTCACTGCTCAAAGGAAAGGAACTTTATCCTCCCCAGGCTATAGTATCCAAAACAAAAGCAAGTATTTACTATGTAGCGTAGCCCTTTCTCTAGGTTTCACTTTGGTATCTCCCATTTATTTATTTTGTGAGAAGAAAGTGAGACTGAGAGCTGTGTCCTATTAAAGCATTTTACCTTCCTATACAACTGCTTTTAGCTCTTCCAAACTAAACTGATTTATTATTGACATGAATTTGATCAAGACACTGCTGTCAGTATAGCTCTGGAGTGTGATGCTGATCCTGAGCAGCAGTGCCTTGCAGATATCATTATATTAAGGCATTGAATGCAGTAGGCAGTACCCAAGGTAAATGCATGACTGGAAGAGCAATGGTGCATCACTTCAGTTGCCTTCCATTATGCAGTTGCACAGCTAAAATGTCTAGAATTTTCTGCTAATTAAAATACTAAATTCACCAAGGTTGTTGTGTGGGCATTGAGCTCTCCAGAGAATGTTTCTCTGTTTCCCTCTAGTTGGTGAATTTTTCAAACCTTCTTTCTGATGATGACTATAATTATAAAAATTTGAGAAGGAGGAATACTGATGAGTGAAGTATTGGAATAGCACTGACTAACAAGAATTACAGCTTGGTAGGGCATTGGCCAAGAGTATATTTTGGTTTATACTTCCAGCCTTCCTGTTGGCTTGAAAGTTTTATATCCAAGCAATAATTGGTTTTATGTGTCTCTATATAATCCTGGCTTAGCTTTTACTGGGACAAATATTAAGACATTTCTGCTTATCTCAAAGGCCATAACAGTTATCTGAGTTCAAAACAGAACCATATGTTGTGCAAGTAATTTTTTTAGGGGAAAAAATGTTTGAGAAATTGGTCCTGCTCTTGAGGGAGGTATTTTTCAAACCAAAGTTCCTTGATTGATCAGCTGGAAATTAAGTAAATCTTGGAATCATAGGGTCATGTAGGTTAGAAAAGGTCTTCAAGATCATAGAATCCAAGCACAAGTCCAGCACTGCCAAGTCCATCATTAAGCCATGTCCCTGAACAACACATCTACACATGTTTAAAGTGCCTCCAGGGATGCTGATCTTATTTCTTTTCTTGCTAAAACATGAGCTTAGGTTAGAGAACTGAATTTCTAATGTTACCATTTTGTTTGATTTTTATTTAACTCGTGGCAGGGTGATGGTTTATATCTAATTGGTACTGTGATGGAGCACTTTCAGGACCAGTTTGTGAGGAATCAGTGTTCAGAGCAGAGGCTGAGTTATTAAAAGTCTCTGAGGTGGTATGATGCAGAAACTCGGACATATCTTCCTTTGGAATGGAGTCTGAAAGCATGGGTATTTGGATTCTTCAGATTTCTGGAAATTCAAACTTTTTGTAGTCTTAGCTGTATTTGTCACACAGACATATTAATTTGAATTTCCATTGCATTGAGCAAAAGACTGCTGGCAATTTCTATACAGTTTTGAACTGTTGGTAGCAGTCAGTGCAGTGGTACAGAATCTCTGCTTCTGACTTCCAGATGTAAATGTGTCTCAAAGAAAAATGTTTGCAGTAGTAGGACAGGGACACTAAAGGACTTTCAAGGTAGAAATGATGGCAGAAGAGGTTAGTCTTAATTATCCTTATCTCTGGGCTGATTTTTGGTTTGCTGAGTACCCTTGGAAGCGATAATGACTGAGAATAATTAGTGAAGATGAGAAAAGGATTATTCCCAAAAATTGTGATTGAAATAGTGTTTTATGTTAGAGTACTGAGTCTACAGTGCCACTGATATTATTTTGTCCTGTTAAAGAAAAACATACTTCACTTATATAAGCTTTAAAGCATTTAATTTTGGATTAGAACCATTCCAGGTTTCTGTGGCACAGATGTTGCTTCAAGTTATAACAATACTGTATATATAACTCATTCTTCATTTGGTTCTAAGAGAAGACAAGTAAAATTGTTATAAAAGTTCACTTGTCAGGACCCAAACTTTACTTGCGTGCCAGTTTGTTAATGAAGGTATGAGATGAGGAAGAATAAATAGTTCTTTGGGTTTATTCACTTTGTTTGAGACAATAGCCTGAATCATGTAAGCAAATAAAGTGTGCCAGCCAGTTTATTCAATTTTCTAAAGAAGTTGAATTCTGAAGCCAGAACAGACTGTCCTAAAGGAATTGCTTGACTTAATAAATTATTGTATCTTAAACTCGTGAATGTCAGTCTTTAGTGATATTTAGTGATATACTGAACAGATATATTTTGCTATGCTGTAAATCGTATTATTGGCAAAACTACTGCATTTAATTTATGAGAACAGTTTTGTAGTCCTTTAAGAGAATATGTCCTAATTTTAACACTGTAGAAATTTGTAGTCTAGAGGTTAATCATATGTCAACTTGTCCTAGTGTGTACACATTCAACTGACTGTTCAGAGCCAATATTGCATCTATAGTCAAAATGTCTGTGAGGCCATGTGAACAATATTTAAAGCAACATTCATTTGAGGGGAGAAGAAAAAACCCCATATCCTAAACAACCTCATAGGAAAAAAGTTTGAAAATCGAATATAAGGTAGTTGGTGTGAATGTTATTATGCACTAAGTGAGAATACTGTCAGCCAGAGAAAGAGCAGAGGGGTACTTGTAAACAGAATCATGACAGAAGCCATCTGACTCCATGCCTGTCATCAGAGCAAAGCGTGTAATTAGCATGGCTTTTTCATCTGTTCTGTCATTGCTAGGAGGGGAAGAGCTCTACTGCGTTAGTATTGGAAGGACCTTACAGGTGAATCTGTTTGATTCCTTTACTTCAGTCACTCCTGTTTTAATACCAAATAGGTGTAAACTATATCAGTATTATTTTCAACTAAGCACTAAATATTTATTGTTTTGTATTTGGTCTGGCTAAAACTTGCAATTATCAGTCTTGTTAGCAGATCTCAAATTTTTAAACTTTGTGCCTTTGGTGTGTTAGGTACATTCTTTCACACATTACCAGATTCACCTTTTACCAGATGCCACAAGTTTCCCAAGGTGTAGACATTATTTCCATACTTATTAAGTATAATTCACTAATTTCCTTACAAGATTTTTAAAAATTCACGAGTACTGTTTGTACTGTGTAAATAGTATGGTTTTGCTTTCTTAGATCTTTGCATTTTCTAGTTTTAGTGTTCCATTTATGCTGTCCCAGATAGTTAATGATTATGTTAAAATCCTGGAACAGCTGAGGTATCTAGCTAGGCAGTAATTGAGAGAGTGTGATTTGTTGACAACCTGGGATGTTTTTGGCTTGTATGCATTTCAGAATTACTAGCTGTGGCATTTTTGCAGTGCTAGTTATTACTTGAGGTGTCTGTTGATTGGCAAAATTGAGCCTCCATAGTTTACGTGGTTTTAAGAAAACACTGGGTACCAGTGCATTGGATACTAAAAAATTTAGTTGCAGATTTGAGTTCCTGTAGAAATAAATGCTCAGAGTGGTTTATAGCAGGCTGTATGATACCATACTCTGAAGAATTGTGTTGTTCTATCATCTTTTTTTGTTCCCTACACTTGATTTTTTGCTGCAGTTGTTACTTCACTGATGATTTATTACGCAAAGCTTTACAATTCCTTTGAAATATATACTATTGATTCTTGTGAGTATCTAAGTTAAAAATTCTAAATTCGGCATAATTGACAGATCAGTGCAAACACTTCAAAAAAGCCTTAATCTAAGCTGTTGTTCAGACTTGTTTCTCTGAACAGTTGTTTAAATTTGGATATACTGTAACTTTTAGTACATTGTTATCATGGTGGTGGTGGTGTCTTCTTATCAAGGCTAGCATATTTAATAGCTATGTTATATACTAGATAGCTAGCATATACTAGATTTTTTTTTCCTGCTATTTTTTTTTGACACTGAATTTTAGGTTATGAAGGAATTTCTGTATATCTTTCTCAGCTGTTTTGTGACAACCCACTTTTTGAAACTAGTCAGGAAGTTAGCAGGCAAAAATAACAACCTCCCCAAAATTAAGAAAGCTTTCAAGTAGAGCATGTTTTGAAGGGGGGAAGGGAGTCACAGAAAGCTATTTGGTTTAGTACCTTGAGTCAAGGTGGTGTTTCATTTAAGCATCTTGTGAGTTTTAGTACTTAAAGGATTTTCCCAGATACATTTATTTGGTTGTGAAATTTTTTATTGTGCAAGAAAGCTCAGCGTGCTCACACTGAGTAAATTATAAATTCTGCAAAGTAATGAAAGTGAAATAGGTGAGTGGAAAGTACATTTGTACTATATGTTGGGGATGGGAACTGCATGTTTCACCCATCTGATTGTGTGTAATTCATGACTACCCTTTGCTTAACCCTGGAGATGTTTCCTCTGCTAAGTGGAAGCCCCTGGCACTGACTCTGGGTGACCAGAGCAGACATTCAAAGTCAGATGTAGCCATAGAACAGTAGAGAGATATTCTAACAAACAGTGTGAGCACACTTTGGCATGTGGTGGAAGTCTGTAATGAAGTTGCTTGATTTAAAAGTTAAGGAAAAAAATAGTCTGCTAGAGAGTCCTGTAACTTGGTTTTATTACTCCAGCTTCATATGCACCTTTTGGGAGATACAGATAAGTCCCTCTGTAAGTACAGAAGGATTGTGAGAATAGTTCTTTTGTGGAAAAAATAATATTTTCTTCTAATTTATATCTAGTGTTACTAGAAAGAAGTTTGTTCTAGTCAATGATGTCTCTTAAAAATTTAGTGATCCTGCTTATTTAAGGAGCTACTCCTTTAGAAAGAACGTTTCAGTAGCTGAAGGTAAGCAGTTTAGAACAGAAAAATGAAGTCTTGTTTGATGTGCCTTGCAGTGGAAAGGCACACACATTCATATGCTCTGACTTCTAGATTTTAGCTGTATATGAATTTTCATAAGTCTCTGCTTAATGCCTTTTTTCCCTATGCTTCACAAGGGGTATTATAATCCAATGAATTAGTATACCCTGGTAGGGTGTTTTCCTTCTCTGAAATTGTATTCAGTAGCTCAAATGAAAGCTTCCATCAGGGATATTGTAGTAACTGGGACTGAGATAATGAATACATCACATGCAGTGAACAAATCCATATGCATGTGCTTCTCTTACCACATAGATTTAGGTGGAGATTTTAACCTTCCCTTTCTTTATTTCCTGCACATACAGTTCAACAGAGTAATTTTCAAACAGAGATTCATTCCAAAGTCTTAATTAAGGCACTTTTTTTGTCTGTAATATTGTTGTATTTACTTCAGCCTGCTCTTCATACTACTAAAGAATTACATTTTTCCATTTGCTGTCTTCTGCAGAAGTGCTCAGAGAGGGTGCACAGGGCTTTAACTCAAAATGTGTGTATAAACCATATTGAAATATTTGTAACAGGACTTGAGAGGATACATATTTCATTTTTTCCAATTTGTAATTTTTTGAAATTATAGAGAAAGAATATATGTCCTTTCCATGATCTAAACATCAGTTAAAATAATCTGAGAAAGATATCTACTCCTAAGTCAGGAAGATGGGTGACATCAGATACATGACCCTTGATCACAGCAATTTGCAGCTGGAAGCACTGAGGGGGATGGATTTGGGTGATTGTGTAATTAGTAGAAATAGCTTCCCTTGTCAGGGCACCTCCCATTTGTCATGTGTCCTATCTAAAGGTACTGAACAAGCAGTCAGTTCCATGGCTAAAGTTTAGCTTGTGGTTGCAGAGAGCTGAGATGGCAAGGGAGGGGAAGATTGGGGTGTCTGTTAATGCACATTCACAGCTAAAGGACAGAACTGTTCTGAGTGGAACAGGAGGCCAAGATGTCTGCAAAAACAGCTGTTTTTAAGAGGTTGGGCACACAGAAGGGAGGAAAGGAACTAACCTTTTATTTTGAGATGGTTATGGTGGATGAGTGAGCATCTAATCAGTCTAAGAGGTTACTCTTATGGGGAAGCGAAAAAGAAAAGGGTTTGAATGCAGGAAGAGCTTGGAAATTGCTTGAGGTCTTGATCTCTGGCCTTCCAAGTATTCTCAGGCAAAGGGGTGTTACAGGAACATTGGATTCCTGCATTTGACCTGTGCTTTAGCAAATAAGTGAATAAATAAGCAGAGATCTTTGAACATTTTGTGATTCAGCTAGTGGCTTTTGTCAATATTTTTAAGCATCCTTTTTTGTGATCCCTCTTCTGACTGATATAGGCATTTGGCATTTCTGCACTCCAGCAGCTTTACTGCAGGATGCCTGGGAGCTGCGTGTTTATAGAGTCCAGTTACTAATGGCCTACCTCCCTGTTGCTGCTGATCCAGCTAATGCTGTTTCCAGTGCCTGTTGCCTAGGTGTCATCTAGTTTCTCACTTCAGTTCCAGATTTTAAATTATCTGTTGTGTCTGTCATCTATGCACAGTGTAACAAAGCCTCGGTGGTATCACAGTTCTCATGCAAATGACAATGCAATATGCCCCAGCTGAGTGATAATGTTACTAACCTCTTAGGGCCACAGTTCTAGCTTTCCAGTTTTCCTCATCCATTGTGGAGATGTGGGACAGTACACAGGCGTTTTGTCTCTACACTTTCAGTGAGTAAGGCTTGGGGGAAAGAACTGTACCTTTATCCCCTTGCCTTAGTGAGGAGTGCAGTCTGCTTTCCCCACTCCACTCAGTTGGAATTGCAAAGCTTGTGCGTGGCACTGCACTGGGCTGGTCCTGACTGAACAACAGGCACCCACCGAAGCCACTCAAGTCCCTTCTGCAACTGGGCAGGGTAGAGAATGTATAACAAAGGGTTAATGAGATAAGGTCCTTGAGAGAGATCACTCACCAAATACTATCATAGACCAAAACAGACATGAGTTAGAGATATTAACAAATGAATTTAATATTTAATATTTAATTAAATTTAATATTATTAATATTATTTAATATTATTGATTAGTTAATATTATCTATTATTATTATTAAATTAATTTAATATTAACAATGAATTTAACAAAATTGGAGCAGGAAAATGAGAAGTAAAAACAGACCTTAAAACACCATCCCCCACCCTTCCCTCTTTATCAGCTCTACCTCCTCCCCAGCAGTGGCACAGGGAGAGAGGGAGCGGGGGTTAGTTCAGTTCATCACAGTTCATCCCTGCCACTGTTCAGGGAGAGATGTCCTTCCCCTGCTCTAGTGTGGGGTCCCTTGCATGAGAAGAGTTATCCATGAACTGCTCCTGTGTGAGCCCTTCCCATGGGCAGCAGTTCTCTGTGGGCTGCTGCATCATGGGCCATTCTTCTTTGGGGTGCAGTCCTTAAAGAACAGCTTACTCCAGCCTGGATTCCCCACAGGGTCACAAGTCCTAGCAGGAAACTTTCTCCAGTGTGAGCTTCTCTCTCCAGGGGGTTGCAGATCCCTGCCAGGAGCCCGCTCCAGCATGGGCCTCCCCATGGTGTCACAGCCTCCTCTCAACATCCACCTGCTCTGGTGTGGGTCTCCTCCACAGGTGCAGGTGGATCTCTGCATCCCTGTGGTCCTCACCATGGGCTGGCTGTGCCATGGTCTGCTGAGGAGTCTCAGCTCCAGGGCCTGGAGCAGCTCCTCCGCTCCATCTCCGCTGACCTTGGGGTCTTCAGAGTTGTTCCTTTCACGTACGCGCACTCTGCTCTTCTCTGACCACAGCTACATCTGCATGATAACTTTCTTTTTTCTTCTTGAGTAAGTTATCACAGAGGCTTTATCACCATTTCTGATGGGCTGGGCCTTGGCCAGCAGCACATGTGTCTTGCAGCTGGCTGCCATTGGTTCTCCTGGATGCAGTGGAAGCTTCCAGCAGCTTCTTACAGAAAGCCACTCCTGTAAACTCCCTGCTACCAAAACCTGGCCCTGCAAACCCACTGTATGTGCTTTTTGGGTCCATGAGGAGTTTTCCTGGAATAAGAGATTTCTTACTGTTTTCTTACTGTGCAGATTAGGAGAAGCAGCAGTGCAACTGTCCTACACAGTGATGACATCCTTCAAGTCAGATCTGCCCAGAGGGTAAAGTTAAGGTCATGACTGAGGAGTTGAAGACATCCCACACTCCTAACTAACAGAAAGTTTTATTAGTGCTTGATAGTGACTTTTTTGAATTAGTATCTTGAAATATTCAGCTGTACATCAGTCTTAAAATGTTAAGTAAAAGTATGGAAGCCAGGAATATGTATGTGAGAATTAAGTGAATAGGTCTGTGTTTGACTTTCTTTCACCAGTTTTCTGAAACCATCTCTATTTTGCAGCTTTACAAAGGAGGTGGAACTGAAGTCTGAGCAGTTTAAAGTGTTGGTCATGAAGGAATTCAGCATAAAATTCAAAAGCTTTCAGAAATGATTGATGATCAAAATAAAGCTGAATTTAAATTTTTAATTTGAAGTCTTGCTTACTAACTATACTGCACATTTGGGAGCAAATAAAGTGCTCAAAGCACCTAATTTGAAATAAACATCCACAATTTTTCAGGTGTGTGTGTTGCTCAACTAAAATGATCACATCAAACAATTTTTTTTCCAGAGAGATAAGTTACTGTGTTTGCAAAGAGGTCTGAACTAGTTTTAAACTTGAACTGTTGAATGTCATGTATAAATTACTGCTATGAACATAAGGATCATGGTGTTAGGCTCTTACTAAGCAACTCCTTCATGCCTGTATTGAAATACATTGTACTTTGATGTATTTTTGAAGTGTCTAGATGATATTTTAATTTATTTAAACAGGTAATCAGAATTTGGTTTGCAATTTATGGAGCTTGTCCTGGGAGTGGTTTTCTCCCTGTATCTGGAAATCTGCTCTTAAACAGGAAGGATATGTACTTAAATTAGCAATATACTTCATTATATAAAGGCAGATAAATAGGAATTTGAACATGTAGGCATTATGTCTGACATTGATCTTGTACTTGTCACCATGCTGTGTCACATTTTTTTGCTATTTTAAAATTCAGTGCCTTCTTTTGAAAAGGCTGTAGGAGCAAGTGCTGAATTTTGTTATCAGATTGGCTTTTAATAGAGTGAAATGTATGTAAAATGAAAATATTTTTTATCCTTTATTTTACAGCTGAATTAATGCATTGAAACCTAATATACCTGTTTTACTCTTGCAGCTACATTTCCTAAAAAAGGAAAACCGTAGCTATTGGGGCCTTAGAACCTTTTAGAAGTAGAAAAAAGTGTCACCTGTAGCATGATCCTTGATTATTTTAAGAAACCCAAAACACTCATTTGTGATACGTATACAGTGGTGAGGACAAAGGCCAACAGAAATGCCATCTATGTGGTTGCCTTTAGCCACAGTGAGCCTAACCAGTTACCTTCTGGGGACTGAACCAGCTAAAATGAGTACACAAACAGTACACAAATGTCTTGTGAAATCTCACTGTCTTGGTGCCCTAACACTGATAATGGCAGATTCCATCTAAAAGTTGCCATATGACGTCAGTACTGAGCCTCTGAGTACTTCTGCAGATGATCCAGAAAGGAAAAGCAAGTAAAGAGTCAAGTGGATTACAATTAGTGTGAAGTATAAACAGTATAAGATTTTGCAAGTATGCTGTCTTCACAATATCTGCTTTATCACTAATAAGCCTTGCTCTCCAGTCTTGTAATCTCTATTGACTTGAAGATTCTCCCTAGTTTTAGAGAGTTGTATATATATCTACCATCAATAACAGATGAGGAATAGAAAACTCTGGTACAACGAAATATTCCAGGCTTCCTTTGTTCTTCTTTCCTAGAACTGGGCCTCTTCTAGAGAGCCAACACCCTGCAAAGCCTATGCCCTTAAACTGTGACTTACTATTCATTAGACAAAGTTACCAGTAAGGAATTGAAAGGGACGTAATCTGCTTCCATCAATGCAAAAGTGTAACAGTGCTTTTCATTTGCCTTTAAAAGAAGCTACGTCCAGAAGAATAGAACTGCCTGTCAAGTTTGGTAAATGGTGTTAACATAAGAAAGTAATATATTTTTCACTTAGCTCCTTTACCAAAGCATTCTTCATCCCTTTCTTCAAAAACCCACTTTTTCCCCAGTCATACACAGGTTGAATCTGAGTGTCCCAACAAATGGCTGTTGTTTATTTCTAGTTGGCTGTTAACTTCACATGTGATCTCTCTTTATGAAAGAGCATGGATGTACCTAGTGGTGACTTGCTGGTACTGGGCTTTCTTCTTAAAATAGGCTTACTCCAAAAGCATACTATAAACCTGACTTGCATCTGAATTTACTGTGCTCTAAGATGTGACATGTTTGGTAGCAAACCTTCAGTAAATATTTTTCTTTTAATACATTCTTTGCATAGTCTCCTAAAAGCTCTTTATTATCTGAGGTTTGATTATTGAGATAGACTAATACTGACAATATTCCTGTAAAGTATGTTGAGCAAGGTAGTAGCTGAAGCACAGAAAATAAGTGGCTGTTTAATGGTTGTGCATACGTAGAGTTTGTTACTGTACATTTCTGATCCTGCACTGATTCTGTGTGAGTGAAGTGGAGATTCTTGGTTTGGCATAATTTAAGGCAGAGTCAGTGTGGGAAACTGCAAGTTTATTAAAGAAATGCAGGGCAACAGGAGCGTGACTTAATGATCTCAACTCCTCTTCAGAGAAGACTCAATTTTCAGTGTAGGCAGACTAGTCTGGCCCTCAGAGGGAAGACAAGGAACGAAGAGTCGTCCTAAATTATTTAAATGCCAACAGCATCCTTCTGGGAAATACCCAGTTGCTGAGTTTGTGTTGTGGAACTGAAAATAGGCCACTTTCAGAGAAGTGTCTGTTCTACTTTATTTAAAACTCCAGCTCCTATCCTTGTCTAGTTTTACAGATGTTGCTACCAACTGATTTCCTCTCATCTGCTTGTTAGAAACAAAGTCTATTAAGTGAGTGGATGCAGATTGCTTTAAGAGGTTTAGTGATGGTCTGTGATGATCTGCTGCCACTTAAAGAGCTCCTTCAGACCAGATACATTTTCTTGGAAGCAGAGGTACAATAGTCTTTATCATGGATAACTGTATTCTCTGTGGAATCTGTTACACTTCGTAGCAAATCTACAATCAAACCTCTGTGTTGGAATACATAAAGAAATGTAAGGGTTTTTTTCTTTAAATTTTTATTAACTGGATTTTTGGTACTGTTACTCTTTTGCCAAATGTAGAAATAGCCCAGAACGTTTGGAAGTTATGGGGATTCTGCAGTTGTGCACAACTGAGTGATCCACAGGAAGTGAAGCTCGAATTGATAGTTACATTGTTGGGTAACAGTGAGTATGCTCAAACAACTGAAGTGGCTTTTGGAGGATGAGGTTGTGAACTGGATGGACAAAGGAGCAGGCAGTTACTGTGTAACTTGACCTTTAGTCATCTGGTGTTAATCAGAATGATTCTTGTCAGGGTTTTCCACAGAGAGTAATTTTTCTTAATATATATTATCCCATATATTAAAATAAGTTTGGTTTTTTTTTAGGAAACTGGATTGCAGAAAGAAAAAGTTGTTTAAAAATACCCTTAGGAACTTAATGACTTGTGCAAACAAGTAGTGAGAATGTTTTTTGATCAAGAAAAGCATAGATCAGAAGAGCTTTTGTCAAAGAGATGAAGTGTACTAGGTGTAGGGATAGCATACTGGAAGGTAATTATAAATATGAATGTAAGGGTATAAGGTGATAAGGATTTTGGAAATACCTGTTAGATGGCATTCTCTTCTCCAAGATGTTCATTCCTCTTAGTATGTTTAAACCTCTCTTCCTGTTTGTGCTTTTGTTACTGGAAGCCTGTCCTAGAGCAATTGCCTCTGTGTGTGTGTGTGTACATTTCTTCGTGGCTGCCTGCTCTTCCCTCCCTGGGGAACTGATGGTTTGGTGAGGTTTTTCAGAGCATTTCAGTGTGATGCTCTTTGGTTTTGTCAGTGCACATCCCGAGGATGCAAGTTTCCAATATCTCCTTTCCTAGTTCTGCTGGTGGGGACTGGCATGTGGATGAGCCTGAGAACAGGAGTATTAGAAATGGGCAGCCTCATGCTGGCCGTGTTAAGCTGAGGGAGGTGGTCTGTGGTTCCAATCATGGTTGTGTTTCTGTGAAAGGAGGAAGCTTATTTCGTTGTCATTCATCTCCATAGGCTTTTGCATTCAGTTGGTAACATTAAGGGGGAGTGGGCCAATTCACACCTTCATCAATTTCAACTCCCAAACTTCCTGGAAAACTCCTTGCTCTTTTGAATTGCAGTGAAATTATATCTAATTAAAACATGATAGTTCAGAGTGCAGTGTACCACCACATTTGAGTTAATTTGACCCTGAGATAAGCATGTATCATTATTTTACAGATGTTTCCAATTCTTTGCAAAGCACTTTGATAGAAATTATGGTTCTGCTGCCCAGGACTACATGGATGTAGTTGACAGACAGTCAGACTGGAATATCTGTGCATATTTAAGAAGGAAAACTGGATGTAGTTCAATTTTCGTGTTACATAAAAGAACGAAAGATTCTTGAATGCTTAGAGTTACTGTAATATAATAAAATTTGGGATTTTGTGACCCATAAAATGTGAGACTTTCTCTTACCAACTACTGAGGGTAGGCACGGAAAGTGCATTTAGGGTCATACAAACAAGCCTTCATTTGTAAACTATGGCATCTGTGAGTAATTGTGATCCTTTAGTTTCTGTGACAAATACTTGCTATGTAAAAAGCCAGAACCAGAATCCATGTAGCAAATTACTTGTGTATCTACTTTAACACATTGGAAGTTTTTCAGGGGTAATTTGTGAGTCTCAGGGATGTAGTTTGATAGAGGGAAATTGCATACTTAAGTGTTTTGGAACAGACTTTGTTGTGTTCTCTTCAACTGATGTTACGTACACTATGGCTTTCTTGAGGTTGTGCTGTACTCTGCTGAACTGCAGCTGCCTAAACTGTCTTATCTAGTCAAATGCTTATCTAGCTCTACAGAAAGGATTTTATTTTTTGTTATTTTGCAATTGTGGAATCATAGTACTATCCAACACTCAGTTTGTAGTCCCTGATAACAGAAGATTGTGTTTATCTTTTCTAACTACTGGGAACCCCTATGGCAAGAGGCTGTAGTACCCTACAGTCCTGTGCAATATGAGAAATTGTATTCTGGCTGTCAGAAGTGCACTTGTTACCAGTGCATGTAAAGGTGGTAATGTTAACTGTGCTCATCTTACACTTACTGTATTAAAAGTGTTTTCACATAATCTCTCTTGTCTCTGTTACTACCTCCACAACAATCAATGTAATTCAGACTTTGCAAATGTTTCATGAAAGGGACAAGCCTTTCCCTTTGGTGCCCAGAATTTTGTACTTTTTTCTCCGTGACTTGGGGGAAAGAGGGAAGGTGAAGCACAGTGAGGAGATAGTTGTTAGCAAAGGATAGCTGTATGTCAGAGTTCTGTTTCACTTGGTTTTACTCTCCTGCTGTTCTGCTGTGTTTCTTTAGTACTGCTGTCTTTATCAGTGACGAACATTACTCAAGCCTAGACATTCTTTCCTCTGTGCTTCCACCACCTGGGTAGTTCTGTCCATGGGAAACACAAAGTCATTATATGTGCTTTCTTCAACCCAACCTGTCTCTGCTGTGCTTCCTGTAAAGCACTGCCATTTGATTATGTTTTGGAACATGGTGGGCCGAGATTTCCAGTTGTTCTGTCTATTGTGCGTTGTTTTTATTGTCCTTTATCTGATAAAAAAAGTATCATACCCAGTTTTTATAAAGCAATGAGTTCTGTGGAGCAAGAGTTGTTTTTCTTGTTTGTACAGTTCCTGACACAAAGCTATAGTAATCAGACAAGCTTACTGTTAGGGCAAAACTAGCTATGCAGTGGTATGTTACTGTATCATGAGCCAAGTAAAGAAGACTCCAAATTTATCACAAATTTTTTTTTAAAATTTACTTCTAAGATACTCGATGGTATTTGAAATAAAACAGGCATACTCATGCTAACATGTGAGCACCAGCATCATTCTTGCAGGATAAGAATCACTGGATTTATAGCAGATAACATGGAAGGTAAGGAGGAAAAAAGAAAAAATCTTTTCAAAGAGAGGGAGAAAATTTGGGTCTTAGTGACATGCATCTATTTGTCTATTAGTTTTAAAATTTTTAAAATACATATAGATGACTTCTAGACTTTTTTTAAATACCCATGAAGCTCTCTGGGGTTTCCTATTTGAAATCAATTACTTCAATTAATGCAGTAGCTGTAGTGGAGTTTCTTCAAAGAAGAATATAGGTCTTGTATAAAACACTGGAGATAAAATAACTTTTACAAAATTATAAATTTTATTGGCTATTTTCCTTATCATTTATTTGCTTTGATGAATCAAGTCTGTTTGAACAAAAGAATCTAAAAATATCAAGGCTGCCATGCCCAGAGTTCTTTTATGGGTGCTGAGTGTACTCATGGAAGTATGTGAACAGATGTTAATATTAGGAGTATGCTTTAGCAATTTCAAGATGTGATTCTTTTTTAAAGAAGTTACTAATCTGGGTAAAATAATTTTCATGTCTTGCAGGCAGTCTATCTTCTATTAATGTCTTGTCTTTTTTGACTTGTTGAGATTCATAGTACATTTTGAGGAATGCAGTATGTTATGACCAGCAAGTTATAGCAAGTTCCTCTCTTATTCTTCCTAAGTCCTGAGGATATTTAATAAACAGCATTGTTTAGACAACTCTAGAAAATTATTGTAGCTAATTAATAGCCTAATTAATAGCAATTGAAATTTCCTAGCTGACAGCATTAGAGCAAGAACTGTGTCAATTCAGTGTCTTTTTAGTAGCGAGAATAGAGGCGCCTACACGTTGTCGTTGTCTTGAAACTCGGTGACATCTCCACTTCTGTCTGCTGTAACTAGAGTAGATCAAATAGCTCATAATAAATAATGAAATTAATTTTGCACAAGGTTGTTTGCATGAGATTTACAGGAAGCATTGTTTCACAGTTGTTGAAGGGACAGGCAAAAAAAGTGCATTGCCTTAGGAACTCTTGTGCCTTTTGGCTGTGCTTTTCACTGTGTTGTTGCAATCCTTGTGGATGGGTGCAGGGTTGCACTATGCAAGGTTATTTCTCCACTTTAATTAGTTCAGTGAAGCATTAACAAGGGGCCAAGACTATATCTTGTGTTACTGGAAGGTAGCTGGGCAGACAGCATGACATTTGGTTTAAGTTCAGTTTCAGTGTGAATAGGTGTGTGGGGTCTAAAAACTCCAGTTACCAGACTGTGCATAAACAAGTCTGCACAAGTCTTTGCAAGGTCTGTAGTTTCTGTGAATTTTTTTCAAACATTAAAGGAAACAAGTTTTCTTGAGAACTCTACAGTGTTTTTTAATTCCGTCAGAAAGAAAATAAAACATATTAAAGAGTATAAAAAGTTGTCAAAATCAAAGTTTTGTTTCTAGTAATGAGTAGCAAGAAGGAAAGAAATCATAGTTTTATCTTTCAAATGAGGGTATTTTTCCTAGATGCAATAAACATGGAGTGGTTGTATGATTTTTATATTTGATATACATGCAAGATGTGCTGTAAATATCCTGTTGCTTCACTGCCCTTCCCAGCAAACTGCTTGCTTTTGAGTCACTTGTGTCACTACAGTGAATTCAGCAGGGATGTGTCACAGTTAATTCTAATTTATTGTTATTGTCATAAAGATGCAGTTGAAGCTCAGCAGCACTATACCACTGGCTCCAGTATTCCCTGGTTTGCTCATGCCCATGTTCCAAAAAGAATATAGCAGATCTGGAAATAGCAGTTTGATTTGTTAATCCTCTCTTTTTGCTTCAATCAGAACCATGAAATTTCCTCCTTGATCTCTGTCTGGATTGTGACATTTTCTGGTGAATAAAGACTTAAAATAAATAGATGTTGTAACTTTATTTTAACAGTTAGCTTTCTGGATTCTGAAACCATTATTCTCTGGATGTATCTTAGGCCTTTTTTTTTTTTTGGCACATGAGATGTAGGCTCACTAACAAAGGTGCAGCTGTAGAGCAGTGTTTTCCTTCTTTTCAAAAACCCTCGTGATTCTCCCCCACACTCCAATATTAAGTACTCCTACACTATTTCAGTCTTTTTTGGAAAAAAAAATCAATTGTAAATCTGAGTCATACTGTAATCTGGAACCAGAAGCTTGGATATTTTGTGGGTTCCTGGTAGGGATTCATGGAGTAATAGCAGATTATATTTTCATTTCTTCAACCTTATAATAGGTTTTTGATGGTTGCAGTTATTATTTATGAATAATTATTTAATTTCTTCTGTTAGCGCTTTTTCAGGATGGCACAGGCCCAAATCATGAGAGGAAGAGAGGATAACCAGCAGTATTATGTTTTAAGAATATATGACCTGATGAAATCCTGCTGTTAGCATCTAACTTGTGACAGAGTAGTGAAATCTCCTGTTTGTTCATAGATAGTTATGGGGTTTCAATTTTAGTTTTTTAAAATACAATACACCAGCTCTACAGAGATTGTTGTGTGCTAACATTTGTTCCTGTACTTACAAAGAATCAAAATGAGAAATAATTTAGCATAATGAAAAACAAACCAAATTTTTTTACTGCAACTGTAATTTAAAGAAACCCGTAGGTAAAAGTATGAAGCATGTGAAGAGTATGAATCAAATTTGCAATGCTCTTCTCTCTGTATAAGCACTGTGCAGCCCACACATCAAAATTTTCCCCTAGTCTGGCACTTCTCAAATGTGACGTAGGTTAAATGCTGAAATGAGGTTTCAGAAAAGGAGAGTTACTGCAGTCAGACATGTACAAATGGGCTAAGCAGTTTTTTCATTAAATAACTGAGTTTTAGTACTTTAGACAGCTGTTTAAAATAGCTAGAATCTTGGGGTTTTTCTATTTTTTTAAGTAATACAGCAGTGGAAGTTTCCAAATAGGAGGGCAAATTATTGATGGGGTCTAATCAGTTAAGAATAGGCTTGTAAGCTTCATAATGGACATAGCTCATTTAAGGATGAGTAGGCAATGTAGTCTCTCTTGCTTACCTGCTAGTTTTGGATCTACTCCCTTTTCCTCTGATTTCCTCAATCTTTTTTGTTGAGATTTAGTTGTAATTTAGATTACTGTTTGAATGTTTAATTTTGGTTTAGTAATTTATTTTTTTTTTCTACTCTGTCTAATGTGAAGTGCTGTATTAGATTACCACCTGAGAACATGTACAGCCTTCAGGCAGTGGTCAGTCAGGTAACCTCCTTTATACCTGGCAGGGCAGAAGTAGGGTAGGGTGTGACATGAATAGAACTACTTATGTGCTTAAAATCAGGAATCTTGTTGAAGCTGAGCCAGTGTCTCTGCTAGATTTCCAATTTCCACTGCTTGCTGCCAAGTATATTAGAGCTGTCTATAAATAGTTTGTGGAATTTTTGACTGAGAATAAAAAATAATGTCAGATTCTTTTCTGTCCCTGCCTTTTAAAACAACAACTGAGAAGCTTTAACTGTTTTTTGTTGGTTTGTTTTGTTTTTTTTTGTTCTGAAACTTCCACACAAAAATCCTTTAGTCAAATTAGTTTAGCTGCTACTTTAAAATTTTGTATTTCAATGGTAGCAGAATCAAAAACAAGGAAGAGTAGAAAGTGACTGGGAAGCCACACTTATGGCATAGGAATGTGAATCATTTGTAGACTGCAGCATCTTCTAAACATTTGTTTAATGTTTCCTGGTGGTGCTGTGGGTTCAGTTTTAAGACTCCAGCATCATCTAGCTGGCAGCAACTATGTTGAATTTGTATTATGCTAACATCTCAGATGATAGAGAATTTTATACATTTTCTTATGTGTGTTGCAATGGCATTGACGGTGCAATATTAGTGAATCATGTATACAGTGCTAATGGATCCAGAATGAGAACTTGTGTGGCTCACACTGACTGAATGGCTGTGGAGGCTGAGCTTATTCCTGAGATTGAGGTGGAGCCTCCCTGGCAGCCCTGGAGCTGTGGTGGGTAGAGGACTTGCTTGGGGGCTGTGTTGGTGCATCCCACAGCCTGGCAAGAGGGGATTTGTGGAGCAAACAACTTATGCTGAAGACATAAGTTTGTGCTATGTAAGTTTCTAAAGAGTTTTTCTTGGACCAGGTCTAGTGTGACCCAGAAAACTCAGTACCTGTTACAATGACTTCAGTTAATGCAGTAGCTGTAGTGGAGTTTCCTCAAAGAAGAATATAGATGTGGCATAAATACTGGAGACAAAATAATTTTTGCAAAATTATTAGAGTATATCCTCTAAAAGAGAGTTATTAAAAGAAAACAGTGTTAGACAAGTTTTGAGTATACAGTGCAGACTTTTAGCAGCACCATACTGATTATTTTATACCCAAGAAGGATTGTCTAAGCACAAAATGGTAGATACTGATTGTTATAAAATGTAAAAAAAACCCCCTAAAGACTACATAAAATTATTCAATTGCAGAATTGATTCTTTAGTTTTTGTTTTAGTTTACTAGATAAAGTTACACCACAGTTGGTCTAAAATAAAAATGGTGCCACATAAAATAACAACATTGAGTATTGTAAACAAATTCTGTGCTTTATCTGCTTTTTCAGTGACATTTTATGTGGTTATTTCTAGCTTTTGTATTGTTAAACATTTAAATACGCCACTGTTTCAGTATAGTTTCATTGGTTAGTAATTTTTATTCTTAATTAAAGAAATTACCTATGCCATTGTAGTGTTTGCATATACAATACTCTCATTTCGTCTGAACATTGGCTTTCACTGTTTGAAATTTTAGATATATTTAACTGTATCATCTTTGTAGCAGATGTTCTTCTATTACTGGAATTTGGAATAAAGGTTGTCACTGTTGCTCTGCTTGCCTTTAGTGGAAAATTCTGACTGATGCCTGTATGGCAGTAAGGCTTTCTCTCAGTGGTTCTGTGTATTACATGTGTAATTTTATATTAGAATAAATGGTTGTTTAATCCATCCCTCACACAAAGGATCTTTTGCATCTTGCTGCACATTTTAAATCTGATTTACAAATTATAACCTGAAATTCTGATGACTCCGGTACTTAACCCTAAGGAAATAAGGAAAAAAAAAGAGAACTGAACTAGTTAATGCCAAACTGTTGATTTAAAAATAAATAATACAAAATCTGTCAATAACTCTTCTGGAGATTCTGCAGCTACCCCGGAGATTATCGATCAGTTCACGTCAGTATTATCCCTTCTCATGATGCTTTTTAAATTGCCTTTTGTCATGAGTTGCATATTGCCCTTTGTGAAGGAAGTAAGCAGCAGTTAGGTGTAAGACCAAAAACTAGTGGTCAAAGGGCAATACATTATGTAAAAAAAGACAGTGAAGACAGGAAAATATGAGATTACTGTGATTTGTGACTCTTCTTCTGAGTAGTTGACCCAAATACATATCAGTGCACAAACTAACTTTTTTTCATGTGTATCTCTAATAAAAGGGATGTAGTGCTTGCAAACTAAGCTGTCAGAGGGCAGAAAATAGTAAAATGATGTCACCTGTAAAGGCTGGGACTGGTATTGTAGAAATTTGGGAATGATACTGCTGCTTTGCTTTTTTACTGGATAGGAGGATAGTACAAATGGTTGCCTGGCTTCAGTGGACTGTGTGTTCCAAGCTCTGCCGCACCTTAGTTTGAAGTGTTCCTGTAGCAATAACTCCCTATTTATTAATAAATAACTCCTTATTTATTTTATAACGGACTGTTCTGGGAGGATGAGTTTCAAACTATTAGACTGCTCTTATTTTTTTCTCCTTTTCCTCCACGGTTTGCTTCACTTTCAGTTCCTTCACTCTTGTAATCTGAAATGCACATGCAGCTCTTCTGTCTTCTGAGGAGGAGAAAATTTTAATTTCTGTAGTTCAATTTAGCAGTGGTTAGAGAACACATGGTGCACAGATAGAAACTGCAGGAGAAACTATAATTTTAAAGACTCTGGGTTATAAATGACCAAAAAACATGGTTTTTTTGCATGCTCATGTCCATCTGAGATTACAGAAAGTGTTTCTTTCAGTTAGTCCTCTCAATTTACTCAATACTGATCCTTCTGCATGCAGGAGAGCTTGGCAGCAGTATGGCCATGTACCTAAGCATGTGTAGCTCTTGGCTGTGGTTACAGCTTTAAATTCCTGCAGCTAATGCATTTTATTCTAAATGAACATTAGTTTAACAAATATAAGGTAAGTGTTCCAGAGATAAGGTAAATGATGAGCCAAAAGACTGAGAAGGCTCCTAACTGATTTTTTTTGGCTCATTAACTGCAGGTGGCCCACAAGTAAATAATTCAGTACAGTATTTTAGGTTACATACAGAGCTAATGCTTTTATCATAGGATGGTTTGTGTTGGAAGGAACCTTTATAGATCATCTAGTTTATCTGAAGAAGACTAGTAGTACTTGTTTTTCTGATGGTCTCCGCCGTGCCCTGCTCTGAGCTGTAACATCACAGCCATGGATTAACCACAGCTGGAGCAGGCAGGCAGTGGCCTTGGCACTTTTCTCCCACAGGCTTGGCGGAGGAACTTGGGTGAGGTTCAGCAGGACACACAACATCTTCAGTGGTAGCTGCTTTCTGCACAGCTGTGCTTACATGTTTGCAGGAAGTGGGCTGGGACTGTCCCAAAATGTGCTGTCAAAAAGGGTCACTTCCAAGAAGTCTGATGGAATATTGCAGAGGCACCATGGCTTTTCCAGCTCCCATATCTGTAGATGAAGGTTATTTTTATTTTTGAACTCAGTAGTCAAAGTATCATTGCTAAGTGTCTTTTTAGTGAGGTGATATGGAAGGCAGCACCAATTCGTTTTTGAAGGCATATAGTACCCTTATTTTGGTCAGTTAGAAGCAAAACTTGGTGAAGAATAATGCAAGGTAACTTAAGCTGACAAGAGGCAGCTTTGTAAGGTACAGGGTGGGAAGGAATTTTAGGAGTAGGATGAAGAAAGGACAGTTGGTCATGAAATACATTGTCTGAAGTAAGGCAAGTTGATCAGGTATCACGATAAAGGGTGTTTAGAAACACATTATATACAGGAACTGTTGCTGATCTCTTGCCCTTGATAATTGTGGTTCAAGAAAAATATCCTGTCCAGTCTGCTTTTGTAGCATTCATTATGCACCCCAGTACCTTTTTACTCAAGGTAGTTTAGAAAAAGCTCTCTCTTCATAGCTGCTCAGTTAGAGCACTTTTTCAATTTATACAGTTCTATTTATAGGGGATTGTAATTTGGCCGTTGAAGATAATGGCACAGGCTTAATCTTGATACAGAAGAATTTAGCTTCAGTGGAGATAGGTGTGCATGATTTTTCTTTGTGGACAGTAACTACTTAGTGTAACAGCAGAAATAAAGGTGACTTAAATAACCTTTGCTACTATGATTTTTTTTCTTTAAATTTTTTCATTTCAACAGTCAATTTTTCTGTAAAACACAGTCTGTATTTAACTTAGTCTCAAGAGACATGATGTTCTTTCAAACTGAAGTTATAGAGTTTGATTTTACAATCACAGTGGACAAAGTTGCATGTACCAGATCTTTGTATGTGCTTTGGCAGTATTTATCATTTCAGTGTATTAGATTAGTATTACTAATTGTAGTCAATTTGAAATCAAAATGGCTTCATTTTAGAGTCATTATTTGCTGTCTCAAATATATATTTAGGTAAAGTCTGAAGCCTTCAAGTTCATATGTTTATACATATATATCTGGAGAGCAGAAGGTTGTCTTGTTTAATCTGAATATTTTGACTAAGGGACGCTTAATTAAAGGAGAGTGGAGGTAAGTAGGGCTCTGTTTGGCTATGCTTTTTGTAAATGCATGAATTGGGGTAAAAATCAAAGGAGTAGCTCAAATCAGGACCGTAGGCTTAGTTTTATGCTCTGAAGTTGTTTGCACATAATCCTTTGAGTCTGATATTCATCCCATTTTGAGAGAGTTGTGCTGCATACACTGTGGGGAAGGGTGGATGTAGGGGTGTGACATCTCAAAATGAAGGCTGCTGCATTGTGGTTAGCCACTCAGCATCACTGCTACTATCAGGGTTTCAAATATATAGAACTTGGCAGGTGATTTTTCCAAACATGTCATGTTTTTCAAGTGCAAAAGCATTTTTTTCCTTTGCTCTTTAGTTGAAGTGTTTGCTGCTTCCACATTTTCTCTGTTGCCAGCCCACTCCCCTGGCCTGTATTAAATCTCCTATCTAAGATGAAACTCACAAGTAGTTAGTGTGTTAAATACCTTCCAAGGCTAGGGGATTTATCTTTTGCCTGGTTCTGTTCACCTCTCCAGACTACATATAGGAGTCTTGGACCAGGATATTGGGAACTGATGTTGTGACAGTGTCAGGATTTTGGGGTGAAATATGGGATGTTTGCCATAGTTTCATATGGCTTTGTAGGGGAGAAATTCCCCAACTTCTGGAAAACCTAGTGAAGGCAGACCTAGTATCATCTTACTTGTTTCTATGGTCAGTCAACTGTGAGACATGAATCAAAAGGAATTAATTCAAGTGTCTGTGGAACTGCTTGTCTGTCTCTGACCACTCCTTACATGAGGTGGCATTGCAGCCCAGGGGATTTGAGTGGAACAGAAAAAAGTGATGGAGGTCAAAAGGTCTGGCTTTGTGCTGTGAAAGTAAAATAAAATTTTATGGATACATCTGTAAGAGTGAGTGAACAACTTTAAACATAACCATTCTTTTTGGAAGATTTTTAAAATTTGTTTAAGACAGAAAGGCACCTCAAAAGTTGAAGGTTGTTCCATGCTGTAAAACATTCCATCAAGTGTCCAACTCATTTAGTAACCAGTTGGGTGAAGTTTTTTATACTGCAGTCAAACAATCTTTAGCAATATTACCATGAATGGTGGCAACAAACTGATGTGCACCTCAGTAGATAGCCATTAAAAGCACTTTCCATACTTTTGCTTAACGTATAGGTTACCAGTAATTTAAAACCTCATATTCTATTTATGAATTTATCTTGTTTTGTTTAGAAAAAGTATATTAAATGCTTGATTTTATCTTGATCCTTGTCCATTTGAATTTTTTAACTTATGTGCAGCTGTTGACCATATCTTAACCTGCAGGGCTAAGTTGATGTACATTTCTGCTTTGTATTTGTACTAAGTGTTTGTAAAAGGACATGAAAAAGATGGGTATAGTCCTGGTTACACAGATTATTTCTTTTAAGAAATCACCAGAAAAAAAAATTATGATGGAAGATGTTTGTTTAAAAAAGAAACAATCATAGTTTTTCACAGGCAGCACAGCAGGCAGGAGCTTCTTGTTGTGTAGCTTCCAGTGCTGTGCTCTTGCACTCCTGTAACTGGTATGGGCAAACCTAGTGCTAAGTTTTGTTAGGTGACACCTGTTTCTGTTTAAAACTTCATATTGAAATGGGAATAAATAGTAAATGTAAATAAAATAAGTAAATATTTCTTTAGGACTTAAAGAAATATTAAAACTTACTGGTGATGTAAGAATTTTTAAAAAATATTTTTATATTCTGCTGTGTTTAATAGACTAGCAGGAATTTCAAATATAATTATGTTCCCATATTTTAATGGAAATTACTGATTTGTTATCTGATGTATTGGTCTTCTAGTAGGCTAACTTTATATGGAACCATGTGATTATTTGTTGAGATCATTTAAGGATCATTGCCTAAAAATTTCATAAAGGTGTCAGCAGTTCGTAACACTTAAATGGCATCTGAACACACTGTTTCAACAACAGTTTTCAATAAAAGAGGAAATAATAATCTGAGAGATTTCCCATCTTTAATGTAATGAAAGTTCATTGGGAGTTTATTTTAAAGAAAATCTTACTTTGATACTGTAGTACTTGGATCTGAATTTAGGCTTCATCATCATGCATTGGTGCCACTTCCGACTAATCACTGAAGTTAGTTTGATAATAAATCTGACATCACTTTATCTCGAGAGATTAGATCATAAAGCATGTTTAGATGGAAAATAATCAAGTGTTTTCTCTTTAGATATTGGCTTAAGTTTTCTTAACACATTAATTCTGAGTCAACACATACAGGATTTGGATGAAAGTTCTCATTACTGATGTATAGTTTTTGTCAATTTTTGATATATATACTCTTTGCTTTGTTTTCCATCACTTCAGTGTTGTGTCAGTCTTTTCATGTTTTATTGTATTTTTATCAGAGCTGATTTCATTAGTATTCTGGGATTTTTGTTTTATTAGTCATTAGGTACAGGCAGCTTGTCAGGAATTCAGATTCTGGGAGCATCAATGGAGTGCTCAGATACTGGCTGTCTTCAGTGTAATTACTTCTGGGTTTTTCATATTTCTAGATGTTTGTGTGTTCCTTCTTTTTTGTCATGATATTCGTTTTCAGTGTTCAGTAACAACTACAGATACAGCTGTATGGGCTAATGCCCCTTTTTACAAGTAAATAGGTGAATAATCTGTGGTGTATTTGAAAGATGAAATGTCACTAAGTTATTTTTACCTTAGACAAGAGGTCTTGAAATGTATTCATGTTTTCTTTATGCTGATGGAAATAATGGAAAACAAAACAATCAGAAATGTGCTCCTACAGAATTGGTTACTAGTAAAATAATTTTCCAGCAAAGATGTTTATTTTGTAAATGGAGAGCTAAGTGTTACTGTACACACAAAATTAGGGTGGCAACATCCCTTGGCATGTCAGTGATATGCAAAGTGGAGAAATTTTTGGAGAACAGGTTTTTAAAACTGAGATGTGTATTTAACTTTGAAAATAGTTTAATTTTAAAATAGTTGCTCACTAACACAGTATTTGAAATAGCTTTTGTTTGAAAAATACTTCAGTGTTTTGGACATTGAGGAGGATTGTTGCAGTGTGGAATTTTTTTAACAACTGAGACAAAGCAACTTGGTATGTAAATATATGCAGTGAAATTAGTACTTTGAAAATGGGGTGGGAAACATGTAACTTTGAAGAGCCAAGGAATTTAGTTTTAAAAAATAAATAAACTAACTATTTTTCTACAAATTCTGATCATCAGGTTTCTAACTGTATTGTGTCTTTAAGAAGCTAAAAGTTATGGCTTTCTGTATTTGGTGTCAATTTCTGAATTTTGGGAGCAGTTTCTGAAACATCTGATGTGTAATCACTGTACCAGAGCAGCACTGAGGTGCTGGCTTAGGTGTACTATGTTCTTGGTTAGCTTGTAACAGCCTTTCAATTGGTGTAAAAGGAATTTGTGTTTTCTTCATATATTTAAGTTTCTTGTTACCCTGACATAGTACACTGACATTGCAGTGTTGGTAGAACTACTGATATCACATGCATGAAAATCTGCATGACATGGCAAATCTTCAGTGATAAAGAACTTTGAAGGATTAAGAGCTGTGGTTTTAAGATTTGCTTAGTGAAGTATTTTACATTTTAGATTCTCTGCCTGTGTTCAAAGGAGCTTATATATCAAAGTAGCTCTTTTCTTCCTGAAATTTCCAAAGGATTTTACTAAAAATTTGTTGTAAAGATTAAAAGAAAAAAATAATGGAGAAAGGAGGGGAGAAATGCACACAAATAGAATTTGATGTGTCACATCATGTACCAGGACTGCCACCTGCCAGCAAATATGTTGGCTTTAGCAGACTTTTACTTTGGAGCGTAGAGAGTAGTATGGGGTTTGGAGGGATAACTTTTTTTGATCTCTTGCTCTTGATGACCACATGGGTCTTCTTCATCTTTGCAAGTCTACTTCATTTTAATCAACATTGGTGGGAAGTTGCTCTCAAAGGTAGCTGGTTCCCTGCTGTATCTGAGCTGCCTTTCTGCATAAAGGGTATAGGCTGCAATTTTTATGAAATAGATGGGTATAGTCCCCTGGATATCTTTATTTGCATATCACTTACAAATCTTGCTCCAGAAGGAGATGGGAAAGATGCATTGGAACAAACCTGTCTTGAAAATAAAGTAGCACTGGATGCAAAATACAAAGTCTACCATTTAACATGCCTAAAGTTTCTCAAAACAGACAGTATCAGTCTTTGCTTGTTCCTTAACTTTCTAGTGTATCTTATTGTTCCTAATAAACTAACAATGCTTGGGTGGGGGAATTTTTTATTGTATGGTAACTTTCTCTCTTGGTTTTCTGTTCAATTTATGATAAAACTTATGTAGGACCTTTCATGTTTAATATTAATTAAAATAACTTCAGGTTTGTTCATTCTGCTCTGTAAAAAGGTATCTGAAGAATTTTTACAAATTTTATCTTGGAAATTAGCTTATTCATTATGTTTAATTTTAGGAAATGGTGCTCTTGCAGAACATTCTGAAAATGTGCATATTTCAGGAGTGTCAACGGGTAAGTCATTTTTTGTAATGTTTAAATTTCATGCATGACTTAAATAGTAAATATTGAAAGCCACCTGGTATCTTATGAAGAGATATTTGGCTATAAAAATTATTACTGCCTTTTGCAGCATGTAATAAGGAATGAAGCAACTGGAACATGGAAAAATTCTCATAAGATAAAACTGATACCTGCATGCTCACGAACAGATTATGCCTTTCTAAGTGGACTGCTTAATTATTTTTCCATACAAACATTGAACTAAGAGAAAAGTTGGTTTAAGTTGAATTGATATTTTTCTTTCCACAGTAAAGTTTTTGTGAAATGAAATTTACTGAAATGCAATTTTGGACACTGCTAGTATCAAATAACATAAATGCAAGAGTTATGCGTTTCACCTGATTAGATTTAACTGAAACGACTGTACACTTGACTGCACAGTTTCCTTAATACAAGAAAAAAAAAATTAGAACTCATGAAACTGAGAAACTGGTGAGATGCTGGGAAAATACGGGGTGTAAAAGCAGCACACACTGCTCAAAGGTTTCTGTGTTCTCTTCCAGTAAGTCAGTTTTAGGCCTCTTCTGGGCAGCAGCTGCAGTCGGGTCTGTTTGTGTGTTAGTGGTGGGACTGTGGCCATTGAGGCATTGGTGCAGTCTTTGTTCTTCAGATGCTGTGCAGTGTCAGCAGCTGCTGGGCGTGGTTTATCATACAGATACCCAGAATATGTGCAAACAGGGAGATAAAGGCTCCTCAGCAGGTAGCAGAATACAAGCCTGGTTCTTTCCCTAGGAAAGCTGCCTCTAATCCCTAGAATTCAAACTGATTTTCACACTCCCTTCTCCTGAAATTAAAGTCAAAAGGCAAAGTTGTCCTTTTTGAGAACAGCTCGTGCATCTCACTGTAGTTATCCTTGCAGTATTGCTTTAAACCTTCCATCGCTCCTTGTATGCTTGAGTTTTGGAATAAATTTATGGTCAGTGGATGGTCTCTGTTACACCTGCTGCTTTCTATTTCACTTTCATTGTTTGCCACTCAAAGAGTGATAAAAGTCTATTTGTAGAAGATCTTTCTTACCCATTCTTGTGCTGCATCATTAAGAATGCTGCTGCTTTTTAGCAGTACTGGTGCACCAAGTATCATATATACTACATTTATGGCACACTATAAATAATAAATATCAACATAGCTACTTGCCCCACTTGGAACAATTATTGCTGGAAGTGGAATGGATGAGAGACAGTAAGTCAGCCTAAAATCTCACTAGGCAGCTTTCAGGGTATGTTTTAACAGCCCCTCACACCTTTGTCTACTGCAGTGATTGTGTCACAGGTCACAAAACAGGCAGAAAAGCATCTGCTGGGCGAGAGGTGAATGGAATTTTTGACTCTGCTTCCAGTACTTTGGCCAGAGTGCTTGAATAGGCAGTGCCAAGAAGAGCAGAACACCACGTACTTCGTACGCGAGATAACAGCAGCTGGTAGATCGAACTTTAACTGCTGAGAAGAAAGATCCACTTAGAAATAAATATTAATAATATTTAACCAAAAAAAGAATCTCTGATGTTCTTGTGTTTTAAAATAGCTTTCCAGATGGGAAAAAAAATAAATACTGTACTCCTAAGTTTCTTTTTTAATATAAAGTGCAAGTTCTTCCCTGGGGAAGTTCGAGGTAATGAGGAAGAGGTGATCTATTAAAGACAAGCTGAAGAAAGCATATTATAGACTGACCCAGTAGCATTTTCCTTACTGCTCTTTGTATGTGCATCTTAAATTTTAGGTGCATAGCCCAAGTATAAAAGATGGTGATGAATTAAATTATTTTTTTAGTTCCTTTTAAACAAATTTGGTTTCCAAATCATGATTTGCAAACTTGCAGGTTTGATGCAACATTCATCAAGCATACCTGGATAGCTTTATATTTAGCAGAACAATTTTAAGCAGAGTTTCTGTAAAGACACCAGGCCTTTAATCTTTCTAAATCCAACTTTCACTTGGTGTTGAAACTAAGCAAGCGATTTTCTTGGGCAGTTGTATCAAGACAGGATTTTAAATGAAAGTTTTGTCTTGATGGTAGATTTCCTGTCATGATGCTGCTGCAAGACTACGTGACCTACCTTACTAAATTATGTTTTAATAGCACAGACCTCTGTGGCCTTTTGTATTTATGTTTCTGCTGTATATTATATTGCCAAGTTACAGGTACCCCTCTAATATATGAGCATGCTTTTTCTGCCAGCAGCAAGTAGTGAAATACTGTCTTTTTGCATATAAGCTGTCACTACAGAACAAGTGTATATGCCTTTAAAATCTGAAGAGTTCAGAAATATTTTCAGGTC
Organism: Polioptila caerulea; assembly: GCA_013397295.1. Taxonomy (NCBI): domain Eukaryota; kingdom Metazoa; phylum Chordata; class Aves; order Passeriformes; family Certhiidae; genus Polioptila; species Polioptila caerulea. The sequence continues at coordinate 403,217 of VYXF01003035.1, forward strand.
TGTATTTGAGGTATGTTGAGCCATAATTGTCACAATTGCAAAACCTATTTCTCGTCTCCCCAACCCCTCACTCTTCATTTTAAAGAGCTGGAGCACTGTTGCATATACATATAATGATTCCTTTTTACTGACTGTGTCTCTGTATTGCAGAGTAAAGGGCATTTTAAATTAAAGCCTTTTGGCTTGACCTGGAGGCAAAGATTCCTATGCCTTCTTCCCCTGTAGTTCTCCATATAAGACTTTCAGTGGCTCCTGAGAGTTACAATGCAATAATTATCCTCTCTGTTCACGGTTTAGACTTTATCACAACATTATTCTCTTTTTACTCTAAGCTGTTTTAAACACCTTCAGATCATTTATCCAGCTGCATTCATGTCCTTACCATGTCCAATATAATGCATGCCTTATCATCCTGTGGTTCACATTGAAAGCTAATTCTTTTATCTTTTCAACTAATCTCCTGGCATTACTGTGAAGATAAATCCCTAATCTCGCTCTCCCTGCTTTTCTGAAGTGACTTTTTTCCTTGACGTGTTGTTCACTCTTACTACAGGTACTTTACTTCTCTAGATCTTGCTGCAGAATTTTTACATACGTTTCTTAATTATTTTCTTGTTTTGACTTGCTAGTTGAATTTGGCAGACTTTTAATTGGCTCTCTTCTGTTTACTAGTCAGCATCCTGTAGTTTACGATAATGTTCTGTAATGTGGGATGGTGAACAAACTTCAGGAAGAAGAAAATAAGAAAAACTGTTGTCTGTTTTTAAAAAGTCTACAGGAAAATCCATATACACCAGAAAATTATGTGCTAGCTCTTTTGACCATTTTTTTACACTGTAATATGTGAAACATCCTCTGTCCTAATTGCAATATTGCAATTTACTGAACAGTTATATCAGAATAACAAACAGAATTGCAAATAAGGGTTTTAATAGAATAAAGGTTATCAAAGGAAAGAGTTTGTAACAGGTAGGAGATGGCTGAGTACAATTGTGCATAAGAATGCAAGGGCATTGAAAGGAATGTAAGTAGACACAACATTCATGTAGAAATGGTTGTGCAAGAGGAATTTGTTCCCCCCTCCAAATATTACAGCCACCAGCATGAGATTTGAGAACATCTTGGGCATGCATCACTGGGTGTCTTTGCTTCTCTACAGTGCAACCTTCTCAATTTCTTTTTTGCTTCTGCCTTGGTTGCAAACTCATTTCCTTTTATCCTGATTCGTCTAATTTTCATTCTGCTGTTCTCTTATGTATTTTTAATACTTTAGGTAAATTATTCTAAACCTAATCAGTTTTCCTCTAATTTTAAGTTGTCCTAGACACAACTGACCTGTATGACAAATGCTTGTAGGGCTACTAAGCAATTGAGATTAAAAGTCCAATTTTTCCTCAACTTAAAATAAGGATGTTTACCTCTATTGATGCATTTCTGTTTTACGTGCAGCCAGTTGGATTTTTTTTTTAATCCCATATCCTTCATGATATTGCTTACATTCTGGATGTTTATAAATGCATGAATAAAATGTGTGTTACATTATAGTCTATGAAGGTGGAGGAGAAACATCCTAGTCAGGCAGAGGGTCAGGAACTGATTTTAAAGGCTTGCTATTGTCTTTATAAAGTGTATTCCCTTTAAAGCTGTTCTATTTCAGAAGGTTATCCTTGATTTTTAAAATCTCTCTGAGAAATTATTTTGTCTCAAAAAGACAGCACTTCTGAAGTGCAGCTTCTGCACAGTTGATCTTGACTTTTATTCACTTTTTAGTGAATAAAAGCAAACAGGAGATTTCTGTTGTCTCCTAAGTAAGAGATTTTTAGTGCAATATACAAGTGCATTTAGCTTGTCTAGCCAACTTGAAGTTAAGAAAGCTGTAATTTGCTTTTCAAGTCCATTCCCTTTTTTTTGAACCGCCACTTTGTCACATGAATACTTTCTTCAGTGTTTTCTCTTCTACAGCACTTGTTCACCCTGTATTATTGTGCCTGTGGTCATTCTTGCTTCCTTGTGCCCTCCATAGTCTGCTTCTCACTCCCCATATGGGATGCTGTTGCAAATTATTGCCTTTTGCTGTCAGCTCTGTAGTGTGAGCTTTACTGGAAAGAGAGAAAAAGACATCTCTGATAAGAGTGTAGAAATTACAGGGATATAGGGTTGGTTCTGCAAAGGTTTAAAAACTCCTGAGTTGGAGTAAAACTGGAAGCTTTCATGTGCTCTGAAAACACAACCTTGTTTATACAGGATTTTCATGTGGAATTTCTTCCATTGATTCTTGTGTACAAATACATTGCTGTTTGTACTGCTGTACTTACAGCATGTTAACGTTTTTGGAGTGAACTCTGTAAAACTGGATGAACCCATGTTGAACGGATCGTTTTTATGTATTTTATTTATTTGCAAAGTTTCCTCTGTCGGGTAAACTTAATAACTTCTTTAGAGGTTCTCAATGACAAAATTTAGTCTGTCAGTGTGGAAATATCTGTTAGCACTTGTGTGTTGTTGTGTGAATTGCACCTCCAGGCAACTTTTTTGGAGTTGGGGACTATTTCAGTAGTAACCAGTAGAATGTGGTATTGTTGTCAGCATTTGCAAGCTTGGTACAAAATGTCTTATACATTCTTCTACTTTCTTGCATATTTTTCTGTATGTTTTGGGTTTTGTTAAGACTTCTATTTTACTTTAACAACTAATAACCAGCTTTTCTTTCAAGTCCTTACATTTATTGCCTGAACAAATTTAAAGTATCAAAAGATTAACACAGGAGCTGTGTTCCAAATATGATGGTGTTAGAGCACCACCTATAGGGTTTGCTCAAAAATTCAAAAGAAAGTGAATGATTGCATATTCAAATGAAATAATATCTTTCTGTATTTTGTGACTTGCATCCCCAGATATTGGGGCAGCTCATGTGTCTTACAGTTGAGGTGTCTTAATACTTAACTGTGAAGCATGAATCAAGCTCTAAAATGGAACATGTGAAAAACTATCTAAAACATTATTCTCTTACAGACATACAGGAAGGTACAAAATTTCCTGAGTTTTATTTCTGCTGTGGTGTTCAAGTTAACAAAGAAAATTCAGATATATGTAATCATTTGTCATCTTCTAGTCCTTCTAAAATATATTTTAAAGTGTACTTGTTATGCGACATAAAAATATAAAGTAATAATAATTTAAGATTATAACTTTTTATAATTTCAGGTCCCTATAGCATTGCAAAATTATTTTAAAAGCTTGATTGTGTATAAAAATAGAAAAAAAATAAATTACACAAATTACATTATTGCAACTTTTCCACTATTATAAATACTGTTTATTCTTCATGTTTGTTTATTCATCAGTTCTGGTTGGCTATTTTAATAAAATAAGAATTCTAAAAGCTTTTGATGATCAGACAATAATGGAAGTGCTTCCTTATTTTTAATAGTTCTTATCTTCAAACTGCTGTGTGTAACTTACTGGGCTGCCAGTAACTTTGACAACTTGGCAGATTTTGGACTATCAGGGATAAAATTAGGTGCTGATAGGTTGGGTGGGGTTTTTTGTCCTATTGACTTAAAATTGAATTAATCAAGTCACTTTCAATATATATGTATTTTTTAGCTTGTGGAGATATTCCAGAGCAAATTCGATCACCGAGTGGGACAATCACAAGTCCGGGGTGGCCCTCTGAGTATCCTGCCCGAATCAACTGCAGCTGGTACATCCACGCGAACCCGGGGGAGATCATTACCATAAGGTAACAGACAGTGCTCCTGCATTGTCCACGTGCATCAAAGGAGCACTAGCCAGACATTTTTAACTGCCAGTTTTCTCTTCCTTCCTGTTAAGGAAGGATTTCAGTTCTGTTTTTTGCCTTTTATCTGATTTGCTCACACTCAGCCATGTAGCATTTGTTTTCACCTGGAGAATCAGTGATGAGAAAAAAATTTCAGTGTACTCATTTATTTGAATTTTTTCAATGTGTCTGAAGCATAGGAATTTTTAATTAAAAAGTGTGTAGACTAAATGCTGTAATGCTCCATAGCTATGAAGTCTCTTGGTGTGCTTAAAAACATTAGGGACAAATAGCAAGTCAATAGATATGACTGCAGTTTAGGAAAGGCTGAGCTTTGATGCAGGGAGCTCCTCACAGTTTCACATATCTTGTAACTTTTCTAAAGTAGTAATGTAAAAAACTTACGGATTCAAGTTCTCATCACTTCATTTCTGATTACTGATTTCTTTCAGCATCAACATACAAGTTAGTACTGCTTCATAAACTTGATTATGAAACTGCATTACCTGCAGATTTTCTTCAGTTTCTAGTTCAGACTTGCTGACCTAAGAAACTGCTCTTCATTATGAAATATTTGCTTTGACATCAGTTACTCATTTAAATTCTGCTTCTTAATTTAAACAATCTTTCTACTAAATATTTAACTGGCATAAATGCAATATAAAGTAGGTAAAACTGTTCTGCTACTAGAATGCTTTCTAAACTTTTCATACTGTTTATTTTTAATAAAACTCCTTTTTTTCTTGTATGTTGTTTTCTTCCACTCATACATATCACATTTCAGTTCTGATAGTGCTCTGTTGTCTGTACAGACCTGTTTTGCAGAGGCTCCCCTCACGTGTCATTACCATGGCAGCTTGTCTTGAGCAAGTGCAGCCATACCATGGCAGTCTGTGACATAGAGCTTGGGTAGCCAAGTAGTGCAACTGGGAGAAAGTCTTCTCTGCAAACATAATTTTGAACAATTTAGCTGTATTTATAATGTCAAATGACATTATTGCCATAAGTGTAGCATTAGCTAAAATTCTGGTGAAATTTGAGTTAAAATCACTTAGTAGTGTATGAAAGTCATTAAATGAGATACATAAGGACAGTTTCATTACCAGAATTGTAGATTAAGACAGCGTGTGTTCTTGTAGCAAAATTACATTTCTTTAAGTGGTGGATGCAATATTTTTTTGACAGAATGGATCCTTACTGTCCTCATAATATAAAAGTTTCAGCACAAGGTTAAACCCTATTTCTACATGGGTAGAGAAGCTACTTTTTTTTCTATTTCAGAAGAAGTATTTAATTCAAAAAAGAACTTCAAGCTAATTTTCATGTGTAGTAATTCAGCAGCTTGTTTATGTAATCTTCAGTTCAGTAGCAATGTTTTGTTTTTGACAAAAACTTTTCTCTTTTTCAGCTTTCAAGATTTTGATGTTCAGGGATCTCGACGATGCAGCTCAGATTGGTTGACAATTGGAAGCTACAAGAACATTGAAGGCTATAGAGCATGTGGCTCTTCCATTCCCTCACCATACATCTCTTCACAGGATCATGTTTGGATAAGGTTTCATTCAGATGATAGCATCTCCAGAAAAGGCTTTAGATTAGCCTACTTTGCTGGTATGTTTCAAATGATACCTAGTATAATTTTTTCATACCGCTTTTTGGTTCTTGTTTCAAGAATTTCTTCATTCTAATAGGGTACAGTACTGACTACATGTCTTTACTGTACTCACCTCAAGGTCTATTAAAATCAGACAAAGTACAGATTAGGTCATGTGTTTTGATCCTGTGCACAATTTGAATATTTCAAATGGAACAATAAGCAGATGGAATGATATTTGGGAAGAAAAGGCTAGCCAGTAGTAGTAGACCACTGGAAATTCTTTTAACATAGTAATATTTGAAATGTTTTCATCAGACTAAAATAAATTTGTTAAAGTAGTTGGGTAAACTTCTGAGTATTATAGATACAGTGAGAGAGGAAAGAAATAGCAGGATTTTTTTTTTACATTTCTCACAAAATTTGCATCATTTTTCCCATCTCCAGAAGGCATACTATCTTTTAAAAAAATAAGTCTAAAGAAACCCCACCACATTCATATAATGGATTAATCCAGCCAAGTGCAGACATGGTTCTGTACATGCGAAATTTTTCTTGTGTAGTTACAGGATGTGATAAAAACTAGTTACCAGTAGTAATAGTTTGAGACTGTTTTGTGAGCTATTCTTATTGTGTTAGAGGTTGCCAGTAGAGAGGAGGAAGCCAGTCGTAGATCAAGACTAGTTCCAAACTTCTCCTGGCTTTAAGAGGTATTACAGTTTTATGTAATAACATGATTATGATGTTTCTACATCATGATCATCCCAAATACTGGACTAGATTTTTCTTGGTTTTCACAATGATTTCATGTTACCATGCTCCCTCCGAGTGTGCCTATATCCATTCACTGGCCTGCTCCAGATCTTTGTGCATGCCAACTTTTGACTCCTCCATAAAAAAATTCATACTTATAAACATATCCAATGCTGCCCACCTTCAAAACTTTCCAACAAGATTAATTAAATCTATGCCTAATCTCTAAGCTGTATTTACTCCTGGTTTGTACTCTGCACTCATCTTACCTAGTAGCTTCCTCCACTATATCAGTCTCTTCCAAGCAGGCTTATCCCTCTCTATCACCTGTTCTCAAATCTGCAAAAAAGCTCCTTCTGTGGTTCAGTTCCTTGCACTTAAGCTGGTCTTGGGGAAGTAATGCAGCCTTGCATTTGGTGGTGGGCCAGCTTTCAGGGCAGTATTCTGCCTGGGTTTTGTGCACTGCCTCACCAAAAAACGTGTCAGGGAGCAGGGAAGAAGCCACTGGCTAATCAATCATCCTGTGCTGCTCTTTCTGCCGATGGCCCAGGTGAGCACTGTTACCCTGTGTCAGGCATCAGCTTCTGCCCTTTTCACCTCCCTCATGAAGCAGGTGCAGAGGAAAGGCAGCATTCCTTCCTGAGGGTTTTGACATGGAAGGATACCTTGGGTGAGAGTGTGGGAGGTAAACCATGGGCTTTGTAGAATTTTTATGAAAACCCTTTCTTTTTCTCTGATCTTGAGACTTCATTACATAGCCCCTCTTGGAAGAAACTGCAACATTTTCAATAATAAGCAGTTTTTTCTGTTAAATTATTCCTTTTATTTTGTGTTGTAGATTAGAGTGCTTAAAACTTTAGTCCTCTGTTTATAAATGTCTTTTTTAAAAGAAATAAATTTCATTTTAGGGAAGTTTGTTTATTTTTTAACAAACAAGCCTTACTGAATCTTTGTCTTGAGTTTGCTCCCTATGTTTGATACAATACATAGAAAGTATTTCACAGTTGGGGTGAAAGTGAAGTGTTTCAGTGATCAGAGTGTCTCAGGTTTCTGTGTGCAGAAATGGCTCCCGAGGTATTAAAAAGTCTTTTTTCCCAGCCCCCTGACCGAAGAAGAAGTCGAGATTCCTCGGCTCTGGTTTTCAAGGTTGATTATTTTCTCTTATCTATTGCATTCTTTCTCTGACCTGCTGAGGTCTGTCTGGCAGGTTGGTTTACAGCACACTGCCTGCCCGTGGGGTGGTGTTAGATTTTATACTAAAAACTACATTTATTTACAATATACTTTACATTTATTTACAATGTACTTTATTTACAATAATTTTCCAATACCTATCACATATGTTAGACAGTCTGTCTCTAAACCAATCAAACAGTGCCACCATCACAGCAGAAGATGGAGGACAAGAAGGAGGAGAAGGACAGGACATGCCCAGATTCCTCGGTCTTGCCTCTTGAACCCCCATTCTAAATCCCCAAAATTCTACTTTTTCACCCTGTGACAAATTAACTATTATTCTACTCAAACTCTTGTGGCTTGTAAATCTTCACTCAAAGTTGGTAATTTTTTCCATGGGCTAAAATCAAAGGCACAGGTGTCTTTGACTCTGTGCCAAGGTCTTTGAGCCCCTTGCCAGGGTCTCGAGTCCTCCAGGGCAGTCAGAGGAATGTCCTGGGTTCTGACAAGAGTGGTCTTTTAAACTAACCTGTATATAGGAGAAAAGTTGGCAGTTGCTTTAATAATCATCTGGTCATTCTGCCTTTGAGTGTCAAAAAAGGCTCCTGAAATGCTAACACTTTTGCTAATACTGTGCCATTATGTTTGGTTTCTTCTCATCAGCATCATGCAGTAGTGCTCAGATTTACACCTCAGTAGACTATTTAATTCAGTGTTTTTAAGGCTACTCTCAAAGTTGGCAAGTCCTCGTAGAAAGGGGAGAAAAAAGTAATACATTTGTTACTTGGATGCAAGTTAGGCCAATCTGTGCTGGAATGAGAGAAACACTACAGATTCCAAGTGCAAAAGTGACCATTAGGGAGCCTCATGTTTAAAATCTGATGTGGAAGATAGGCATGTTAATTGTTTAATTCTTGTTGAAAGAAAATAATAGGTAAATATTTATATTTAACTTAAACCAAACCAATAATAGGAAAGAAAAAAAGTATTGCAGACAGGAGGGGTATTGGACTAGAAAGTAAATTTTGTGCCACTCTTACTTGTCTTTCTTCCCTCTGTGTTCTTCCCACTACTTATTATTTATCAGCCTTCTTAATTATGGGAGTTGAAATAGGACAGAGTTTACTAATGGTGATATAGAGTGGAAAATAAAGTTATTAAAAGCACAGGGGTCAATGACCACTGTAAAGGCTGTGAAGAATTGTGTTAGTTCTTTGGCTACAACTGTGTATGGGTTCTGCTAATGATCTTGTGCTGTCCTGAAGCCCTTTGTGGTACAGCTCCCAATGTTAGTCTTATTTAGTACATCTCTTATCATTTTAAGACTCTAATTCTTTATTCATAGATAAATTTTCTTCATATAAGGATTGCAGGGCTGGTCATTAAAAATGCTAAATCAGGACCAAATATCCCAGCTCTTCTCTGGAATGTTTAAAAGCTTGTAAAAGGTAGAGCTTGGGTTGAAATTGTATCCTGTTTTGTTACTGCAGTATTTCCATCAATACTTATTACTCCATGTTACAGCTTTCTTCTCAACCTCTTCCAGGTTCTGCAGTGCAGAAGGACTGAGCTAGATTATAATCAGTACTTGAACAGGTTCACTGATGCATATTCTACTGCCTCCTATTCTGCTACCTACTACCTACTAATCTGTTACTAAAATCTATAATTTAGGTAGGACTAGCATAGCAGTTCAGTTTTACAGGTTTTAAATGCAAGGCCAAGGTTCCAGCTTTGCCATACTAATATTGTGAACCATATGTATGTGTGTGAGTGTACTATATATATAAATACTTACATATCTATAACAGAACAAGAAGATAGTATCATTTATACTGCATCTGTTCTTCAGATATTTTTTAGTGAAGTGAACATGTTCTGAAAATTAGTCATTGGCAGCACATACATTTTGCTCTCTTTTCATTTTTCAGTCTCTGAAAGCAAATTTGTAGGCCTAAACATTCTTCAGCAGGGCTTATAACATTTATCACTCTTGATGATTCCATTTTTTCCTGCATTCACTTTTTAAAAGCCTTAGACTTTGTGAAAGTTAAAAATTATGTTGCGCTTTTCTAAAGAAAAATTTTTATTTTAAGTTAGAGTATTTATTTTTAATGCTTTCTAAGAGATATTAAAGTAGAAAAAAGGGAGAACAGAAGTATGGTATGACTTGACCTATCACAGCAGATTAGCATCAGCAAGAAAAATTCAAACTAGCTGTGAAAACTTTTATCATATTATAGAGTAAAGCGCTGGAACTTTAAAAATACTTGATTGGGGAAGGTCCTGAAGAGCCTAATCAAACACCAGTTGGCCTTGTTTTGAGCAGATGATTTTGTTAGATGACCTCCATTCCAATCTGAATTGTTCTCTTGTAAAAAAAGATAGAACATGCTTCTCCTGGGAACATAAGGATTTCAGTGGGTTCATCATCCTGCTTTCCTGTTTCCTTATTAAAACCTCAGGTATAGTGTTCCTTAGAAGAAATATATATTTGTCTATTTTCTGAATTACTGCTGTGTAGGACCATCTGCATTGCAGACTTGTTCTAAATATTTTGACCATGACAGTTTGTTTTATAGCAAATTTTGCAGTCTATACTGTGGTAGAAATAGCTGATTGAAAATGATACAGTAGTGTTTGAATTGTTGCAGAGCTGAAATATCTTCTATCCCCACATATGCATCTGTGTTCAAATGGCTGGAACTTCAATAACTAAGGGCAAGCATGCATTTTTGCATTTGCTGCAGTCCCATCTTGGTTGTTGCAGGAGAGCCAAGAGCAAACAGTGGGAAAAAGACAGAGGTTTCTTTCTTTGGTTGGTGGTAATATGTAATCTTCAGCCGTCAGCTTCTCTCTCGCCTTAGATCCTTTGGTACAAGGTAGGAACCTCCAAAAGCAGAAGAGAGTCTGACTGCTTTTCTGGGAAAGAATTTGAGGAGATAACTGGTACTGCAGCCCAAAATGTTTCTGTATTTTGTGTGATAGATGAGAGAGTGGTTTTCTAACTTATTTTTAGCATATTAGAGGTCAAATTTCTCAACAGCTGTAAATGAGCATTGTTTTCTTACTTGAGTTTAAGTTATTTGACTGAACTCAGCTAAGGATAAGGTTCATGCTGATGTGTTGATGGAATGTTGACTTGACAAGACTGTTTTGAAATTTGCTGAAAGTTGCCTTGGTTTAAAGACACTTCAGGTATTTGCATTTCCCTTCAGTAGTACCTGGTGCAGCAAATAAATATGCAACACAAACTATAAAGTGCTAAACTCTTAAGAAAAAACTTTTTTTTTACTTTCAGGGAAATCTGATGAACCAAGCTGTGATTGTGACCAGTTTCATTGTGCTAATGGGAAGTGTATTCCAGAAAGCTGGAAATGTAACAATATGGATGAATGTGGAGACAACTCGGATGAAGAAATCTGTGCCAAAGCTAATCCTCCGACAGCTGCTTCCTTTCAGCCTTGTGCAAACCATCAGTTCCAGTGTCTATCCCGCTTCACCAAGCTTTACACTTGCCTTCCAGAATCTTTAAAATGTGATGGTAACATTGATTGTCTTGACCTGGGAGATGAAATAGACTGTGATGTGCCAACATGTGGGCAGTGGTTAAAATACTTTTATGGTACTTTCAGTTCTCCCAACTATCCTGACTTCTATCCACCTGGCAGCAACTGCACCTGGCTGATAGACACTGGTGATCATCGCAAAGTAATCCTGCGATTCACCGATTTTAAACTTGATGGTACAGGTTATGGAGACTATGTTAAAATATATGATGGACTAGAGGAGAATCCACGGAGGCTGTTGCGTGTACTGACAGCGTTTGACTCTCATGCTCCCCTCACAGTTGTTTCATCCTCAGGACAGATAAGAGTGCATTTTTGTGCTGACAAAGTGAATGCTGCAAGAGGGTTCAATGCAACCTATCAAGTTGATGGCTTCTGTTTGCCCTGGGAAATCCCATGCGGTGGAAATTGGGGGTGCTACACAGAGCAGCAACGCTGCGATGGCTACTGGCACTGTCCAAATGGAAGGGATGAAACCAACTGCACCATGTGCCAAAGAGATGAGTTTCCCTGCTCTCGAAACGGTGTTTGCTACCCTCGTTCAGATCGCTGCAACTACCAGAATCATTGCCCTAATGGTTCGGATGAAAAGAATTGTTTCTTCTGTCAGCCAGGCAATTTTCACTGTAAAAATAACCGCTGTGTGTTTGAGAGCTGGGTTTGTGATTCTCAAGATGACTGTGGCGATGGCAGTGACGAAGAGAATTGCCCAGTCATTGTGCCCACTAGAGTGATAACTGCAGCTGTCATTGGGAGTCTTATTTGCGGATTGCTGCTTGTCATTGCACTGGGATGTACTTGTAAATTGTACTCACTCAGGATGTTTGAGCGAAGGTAAGTAGAACTCAACTTTATTAAATGTTTTGGTGTTTTCTGTTGTTTGTACTTTAAGTAGTTTTATTGCGATGCAGATATTGTTGCACATGATTTGTAAAGACATTGCTCCTTTTCCTTTGATAGTAAAAAGAGGTTAGTTAATACTAAAAGTTATCAGGTTGGAAAGGACCCATAAGGAATGTCAAGTCTAACTCCCTGCTTCTTGCAGGACATCTAAAGCTAAACCTTGCAAAGACCTATGGCTGAGCATTGTCCAGATGCACCTTGAATTCTGAAGGCAGGGTGCCATGACCCAGTTTCCTGAGGAGCCTGTTTCAGGGGCTGACTACTCTCCCAGTGAATAAAAGAGGACTATACCCTCACTTCACTATAGAGGGTTAAAGCTTTCAGATGGTTTAACCAAAAAGGAAATGTGGGAAAACTGCAGTTAAATAATTTGTAATTTATATCACAGTTCTGTATATAACAGCATGTTTCTTCTCTTGTAGGCTAGTTCATACCAGGATTACATATCCTTCAATCTTATACAGTAATATAAGCATTACTCATAGTGCTTTTTATATTTAGCCTGTGGATTTGGGCTAGTTTGTTCATTTGTTTTTAAGAACTTCATTGTTGGGTTGGTTTTTTTGCTCTCATTTCAGCTGGACAGACTTACAGGAATGACTTTATATTCTTTACCAATTAAATTTCAATTAAATTAGCAAAACTTCATCTTCTGAAGTTTTTTTATTTCATATCATAATAGTCTGATGTACTTTCATTCGTGTGTATATATATATAAATAAATATATAAATCAATGTCTTATGTATTCTGAAATTTCTTTTCTCCTTGAAAGATCATTTGAAACTCATTTGTCAAGGGTTGAGGCTGAACTGTTAAGAAGAGAAGCTCCTCCATCCTATGGACAATTAATTGCCCAGGGTTTAATTCCACCAGTTGAAGATTTCCCTGTTTGTTCCCCAAATCAGGTAAGATTTCAAAATAGAAGGCAGACCCCTTAAATTTAAAGGAGGCTGAAATTAAGATATTTTAACTTTCATTTGCTTCCTTTTCCTCTACAGCATTTCCTTTTCCTCCTTTCAAGTCAATAGTGTTACACAAGTTATTAGCCCTTGAACAAAATCATGATACAGTAACACCACAGTTTCTTTTGCAGGCTTTCTTTTGTTGATAATGCCAGTAATGCACACTATAGAACCCTCATTTGCATGGAAAGTAATAGATTGGTAGATCTAATTGTATGTTCTGTATTACTGTGGTGAAAATAAAGATTGCAAGATGGCACTTTGCGATTTGGGAGAGGAGACCTAAACTTCTAATGCAGAATGCTAGTTCACATGCACAGTGTGTAGGTGTGTTCATGCCTGCTGTGCATAATAAGATAATGGGGAAGGACAGGGTGTAATATCATACAAAATTATCATGAATGACTAACAAAGCAAAAGCTAGTAAATTGCAGTTAATAGTTTCTAGCCATCCAGATTCAGAGGTGGATGATTAGGGCATTTCTTAGTTGGTTGATAAATGAATTTCTGTCAAAAAAACTTTTTAAGTAGTTAAAAATGTCTTTCGGATATAAAACTCTTGCAAGAAATAGAAGAAAAGTCTTAGCCTGGGAATCCTGCTTGGCTCTATTAGGGTTGACATGAATTATATTGTGTTGCAGTTAATACAGCAAAGTTTATTGTAGGAAAAAGTTACATGACTGTCACATGTTCTTTCATGCTGACATGTTCACAAGCAGCTGGGATCTGCCACAAAAGATTTTGCAGAGGAAAAGGGGAAAATAAATTGCAATTTGCATGAGAGGATTTAAAAAATATTGTAAGGATTTTTTGGATAGCTAAATTAGCTCTGAACTTCATTAATGCATTTAATAAATGTCTGTAGTGAACACTGTAGAATCCTTTGTTCTTTTTCAGTGGGTTACTGTGGTTATTATAAAGATCAGTATGTTTCTGTTTCAAACCAATTCTCTACTTGCACAAATTTGGCTTGCTGTCCTCTCTTCCAAAAAAATTAACCTCCACCCATTTATGATGGATCTATGTTCACAAGTCTCTTGAGGTGGGGTTAGCTCAAGAAAGTCTCTGGAGACAAAGCAGTTGTCATGCCCAGATGTGTAAGTCCTGTAGTCCAGGTAACTTGGAACAAACCAGTGTTTCCTGCAGATGCCTACCCTGTGTGGGACACTTCAGGTTTGGTGTACATGAATATGTGTAGGAACAATTACGATTTTTAGAAAAACCTGACTTGCTCAGACCCCTTTTTCATCTTCAAATCCCATAAAGGTGGTGTAAAGATCTTGAGTTTTACTAAAATGAAATCTCCTCATAGAGAGGACAGTTCTGAAAAACCCAGACATGTAGTGGCTGCAGTCAGAGAGTGGTACTGGAGCTTTTAAGAATCTCTGTAATTACTGAAATTTTCTTTACTCTTTAGTTTGACTTAAGTTGAATTAACCACTGTTTCTTTGGATACATTTTAAGTTCATTTCAGAATATATTGGGATTATATGGCAAACTTTTGTAATTAAACATAATAAAATGTAGTTGCTTCATAGTATTTCTTTGCAATCATGATTTCACACTTCATAAAATACCGATGCATGTACAATAGTTTTGAACAGTGAGAATGTTACCAAATTCCCATTATGAACATCAATATTTCAAATAAGACTTGTGGCCTTGAAAACTGAAGTAACTCTACTGAGCAATTAACTAGCAAGGAAATAAGAAACAGTAGTGAGCAGGCCATCAAAAGTAATGAAAATGTCATTCTAGAATATTGATGCTTCCATGATAAAAACTTTACTCATATTTAACCAGTGAAGTTCCATTGTTTAAAACCTTTGTTTTCCAGAGGAGACGACATTCGTAAAAACTCAAGGCAATGTAAATTAAATTCTATAAATTATAAAACTTGATTTTTAATATGTGTTGGGGGAAGGGAGTCAGTATTAAGTCAAGGTGTGTTAAAACTTGTTTTCAGCAAAATACTCATCTTAAGATTGCAAATGTGTAGGACTGAAGATAATTATTCAAGATTTGCTAGAAGTCTCAAGCAATAGGAATGTTGGATGCTCTAATTTCAGTGTAGTGCTTTCTGCCTAAAACTGATACATGCCTTCAGAGCTGGATTTTCAAAGATGAGAAGCAGTCTCTTCAGTAGCTTTTGAAAGTAAGACTGCTGTGCTCACATACTGCATGCTTGAATTCAGTCATCCTGTAAACTAAGGGAAGGGAAGAGGTAGGTTGTGCATGAAGTATTGTTCAGATATTCTGCTGTGTTGTCGGAAGGATGGTGGAAGGGAGATGAAGGTGACAGCATAAGAACACTAAATTTCAGGTTTTATAAATGAAGGGAAATAGATGAATATATGTTAAGGGTTTAATTGGGAATGGCTCTTCTGAAGAATATTCTTCTTTCTTGCCATAGTCTTCTTGAAAAGTTGTGAATATGAGCTTTATCCTCTGATTTTAAACACATTGGTAAATATTTTTAGAACAATGGGCATCTGGAAGATCTTCTACCTTATTTGAGAATTGAGTTACTTAGCTGAGATGGTGTTTTCTCTAAGTTTGAGTTAGAGATCCCCAAGACAAAGGAGTTTGTTATCTTATGTTTGTGTTACCTTACAGTTGAAAAGTTACATAGGATTTTAAACAGGAAAATTCAGGCATGCATTCTTCTGTAGCTAGATAACTGGAAAGTGTACAAGGAATTTGGGAAATTTATAGTTTAGAACAAATAATATAATTTTATTTGAACAGAACATTACAGCATTTTGAAACAGGAATTGACTATACCAGAAAGGGGGGAAAAAAACAAACTATAAGTTTGGAGAAGATAATTAATTTAGTCCCTTTGAGGCAGCCCTATGTTAGTGGATAAAGAAGCTGGCCACCTTAGTTAATCTTTTTGGAAGACTTTGTTTACAAATCCTAAACTTTTTGAGATATGTTTCTGTGTGCTGTACTCTAAAATCCGTGGTCACTACCTTTTTGGTAAGACTGTAATAGATTTTGGATGCCTGCTCTACTGGCTCTGTAGTNTCTTTTTGGAAGACTTTTTTTACAAATCCTAATTATTTTGAGATACGTTTCTGTGTGCTGTACTCTAAAATCCATGGTCACTACCTTTTTGGTAAGACTGTAATAGATTTTGTATGCCTGCTCTACTGGCTCTGTAGTTGTACTTTTCTTTAATCAGTGTTCCATATCCAGACTACAGTGCCTTGCTTTTCACATTGTCTTTATTTAGAGGTCCTTGATTAGGGCAGAAATATGCCTTGTAGAGAAGTCATTGCTCTTTTATTGCCTTTGCATATGTATTTCCACTTAATTTACCTGTTTATAATGTTTTTTCCTCTAGAGAATCTAGACTTTTGTCATGGCTGCATTGTTTTTTCAAATATACCAGATCCTTATTAAGAAAGATGCAACATTTTCTAATACTTAAGATTCTAGATTGAACTTCATTAAATGCTGTTTTGCACAATAGTTATCATTCTTGCTTTGCTAGAACAGTACCAGCAGACTGTCAATGCTTGATTGTTGCTTGTCTTCTCATTTAGGCTTCAGTTCTGGAAAACCTGAGGCTGGCAGTACGATCTCAGCTTGGATTTACCTCAATCAGACTTCCTATTGCTGGCAGATCAAGTAACATTTGGAATCGAATTTTCAATTTTGCGAGGTCACGTCATTCTGGATCGTTGGCATTGGTCTCGGCAGATGGAGATGATGTTGCCAGCCAAAGTATTAGTAGGGAAGCTGAAAGAAATAATACTCACAGAAGTTTGTTTTCAGTTGAATCTGACGATACAGACACAGAAAATGAAAGAAGAGACACAGCAGGAGCAGTTGGTGGTGTTGCTGCCACCTTGCCTCAAAAAGTCCCTCCTGCAACAGCAATAGAAGCAGCAGTGGGAGCGTGTGGGAGTTCCTCTGCTCAGAGCAGCGGTGGCAGTTCCGCGGATGGCGGAAGGGAAGTGACAAGTGTGGAGCCCCCGAGCACGAGTCCCGCACGCCACCAGCTCTCGAGCGCTCTGAGCCGTATGACTCAAGGCTTGCGCTGGGTACGCTTTACCTTAGGGAGATCAAGCTCAGTCAATCAGAACCAAAGTCCTTTGAGACAGCTTGATAATGGGGTAAGTGGAAGAGAAGAGGATGATGATGTTGAAATGTTAATTCCAGTCTCTGATGTAGCATCAGACTTTGACATGAATGACTGCTCAAGACCTCTACTTGATCTCAGCTCAGATCAAGGACCAGGGCTTAGACAGCCTTACAGTGCGACACACCACAGTGTAAGGTCATGCAGTCGAGATGGCCCCTGTGAGAGCTGTGGCATCGTACACACTGCCCAGATACCCGACACTTGCTTAGAGGCAACAGTGAAAAATGAAACTAGTGACGATGAGGCATTATTACTCTGCTAGGTACGGATTGTTTAGGAAAGATTGTGTACAAGTTGGAGCAATATCTGTCATTGTTTTGTACTTCACAGTTAAAATTAGTTTTTAGTTTTAAAAAATCCAGGACAACATTATGTTAAAGCTATTTTAGCCTGTGTGGTTGATTAAACTTTTCTTATACTGGATGACATTATGGAACTATAAGAGTGAACATTTTAATGGCTCTGAATACACAATGTGTGTATCCAGTACGATCGGATTACTCTTTAAACTGAAGTTTTCCCCGTTAGTTTCAAATTTAGTTTATCCTGGTACTATAGTTCAAACCTGAAACATGGCTGCTCAAGATTTATTGGCTGCCTGTTTAACCCCATATTAACAGGTGAATTTGTACAGAATTATTTTCCTTTAGGAATTGACTCTGTTATATTATTGCCAACATACTTGTAACTTAATATACTAAATACTGGTAAGGATTGTTAATGTAAAATATGTACTTTTCTTTGAGTTTATTCAATACTTTGTCTAAATATTCTTGAATTTCATCATAATGTGAACTTACTTAAAGGGAGGAGAAACTCTCTCCAGGAGCATTCTTTCAGAAGTACAGAATGCAATGATATATGAAATTTAGACATAATAGATAAACTGATGGCAAAAGCTTTTTTAGCACTGACTCAACTGCAATCTAATATGGTACAAGCCAAATAGTATGTAAAATCCCCAGTCATTAGTCTTTTTGATTTGAAGTAAAAAAAGGGCCGAAGATATTACAGTATGTGTTAGTTCTTTAAATATCTGATATGTACAAATACACTACAGAATAAGTTCCAACTGGTAATAGATCTTTCCCTAATACTGTAGGGTATAAAGCTTGTTTGGACTCAAGGGATTTGCACTAAAATCATATTAAGGTCTCTAATGAGCTTAGTGCACAAGCACTATCACTTTAAGTACTATTATTGTCTAATATTGCAATGGCTATATATTTCCATGGCTCTTTTCTTGGGGTGTTGCGTTTTTGTTGCAATTGAATTTGCTTTACTAATTCCCTATTTATTCATTGTATTTAAAAACTGGTTTACTTGGTCGCAGACTGGTTGTTTAAAAAAAACCAAAAGAAAACCCTTTTAGTGTATTTTTTTATGATATTACATGTTGGAGCAAAACAGATCAGTGAGAAAAAAAGCTCATAACTTCCAATTTTGTGATAAGCAGGTTAATATGTGGCTACTAGTGTGACAACAAGAAACTACACCTTTTAAAAACAAAACTGTCAACTACTGTTTTATTTATTCTTTGCCAGTCTGTTTTTAGTAGGCTTAAAGATCCAGTATGAAATGTATTTGTGTGTGATTGTATGCTATTTATTAAATTTTAAATACTTTGTTGAATGTCATTTTAAAGCATGTTTAAAGTCTTGTGCATTTCTGTCGTGTTATGCTGTCGGGCAGAACTGACTAAAATTTTAATATGTATCAAAATTAAATTGAATTTTTGTTATGTTTTTGAGGTACTTTTAAAGATAAATCCAAGGTCTGTCTGGCTTTTTATTTTTTTAAATCCTCATCTCTGAAGTACAAATCACATGCAGAAGAAACAAACAATTGAATTGATTCCAAAGTGCATATATCTTCTCCCTCTTCATTCACAGACACTGGGATTAAAAAAATAAACAATTATACCATCTGGTTGATTTTTTTCATGAGAGTTAGCAGGTAAATTCTGAGTTCAGGATGCAATTTATGTAGATTTGTGCTTTTGAGGAACCTTATGTGCAATACAGTTGTAAAAGATTTTATTCTAATAACCCATGTGGTTTCAAGTTTCAGAACAGATCACATCACACTGGTACCAGATCAGGTACAAGTTGGCCCATAATTACACATACTCAAGTAAAAGTCATCAATGGCCATTTTTATTCACATTGAATAATATCTAAATCTGTGGGTAATCTTCAGTCTGATTTCAGTAGCATTGCTTATAGAGCAGGCAGCATTGCAATAGGAATATGGTAACACACCCTGAAGTATATGTGAACAGTATGTCCTGGTATAAAATACTGGGTTTTTAAACCTTTCTAACTAATTGTCATTAGAAAGTGGTTGTGGAAATGCTTGTCCCTGAGGCAGATAAATTTTTAAAGAAAGAGTCTTCACAGAATACTTTTGGTGTTTAACACACATATAGTGATCTAAATTTGTTCCATTTGATGCCCCAAATAGCATGTACCTATGGACTCCATATTGCAGATATAAAAAGAACACAATGTTTAATTTGTTTTAAAGGACAAATGCTAAACATTTAACTGAGAAGTTGGATTTGATTGATTATTTGGAAAATTGTAAATAAAAATCATATTTGTATGAGGTGAATTTGTTGCAGTGATTTTTTTTCTTAGTGATATTAGAAGGAGTGATTGTTTTTTTCTTTTGAGTAATGTATGAGTGATTGGTTGCATTTGTTTACTTTGGTTTTATTGAGGTTTCTGATAAGACATTACTACCCTGTTTCTTTTTATGCTGAGGGGCTTGAATTAGTGTTTTGTTTAATTGATTCTTGATTTAGCTGTGCTACAATACAAGGGCAGATTGAAAAAAATATTTACTGTGGAATTATCTTGTTTTCTGTAATAAATCACTTTCATCTGCCAGCTTTGAAGAATCTAGGTTGTTATCAGGCAAATTTTCTTCTCATGGAACGTTATTTAAACATGGAAAGAGTTTGTCATTGTTCTTTTTCACATACCACACTTCTTTATGTCATTTGATTTGCACTGAAACGTTAAGGGAGGGCTGACTGAGCTTCAGATGGTGCAAGGGCTTGTTTTGTTTCCAAAGTAAAATTCATTTTCAGTACAAGTTCAGTAAGGGTTGCTGATAACTCTTCTTTCAAAACAGATTGCTGGAGCGGATGCTGGAATTAGTTACTGTGTTATGTGTTGCACTTTCTGTCCAAATGCCAAAGCATGAACCTGTGCCAAAGCTTGGATTCAGTCCAGGGAAGTCAAGTTCAGGTTGGGACACTCTTACTGTTTCAGTGAAGTTTATATATTAAATACTCACTGCAGATCAAATCATGGCTTTTTCTGTTGGGATGAGGTTTTGCTTCCTTTCTGAAAAGTGTTTTATTCTCCTATGTACATCTCCAGATACTCAACTGTGACAGTTGTCCTGAGGAAGTGCTGCATATTTCCCATATATCTTGGTTTAAGTCAGAAGTTTTAATCTTCCTCCAGTTGTGATGAAACTCTTTTTGAAGTGTTTTGTCACTGTATCTCTTTTCTTCCTCCCTTGTGAGTTTCTGAAAATAAGCAGTTGGTAACTGAATTCCTCCAGGACATCAGCTACAACTCAATTGCCCAAAATGGAGTGTGTTCTGAAAGGACAAGGGAGAAGTCTGTCTTGTCCCTTTGCCAAGTCAGCAAAAGTACATAGAGGTAAGCAGATTGATAGTTAAAACTCTTTCCCTTCTATCCTCCACTCAGATTTCACTGTTGTAGTTAGCTTTTTCTTCATCCATGTAAATTAAATTCCATAATTACTGGACTTGATACAAGAAGTTTCATAGCACAACATTCATGTCAGTATGTCTAGTTGAGGTTTCTGTTCATATGCAGTACCCACTATCTGGTGGGTGGTAACCTGGGAGAAGAGAATGTAGTATTCACTGAACTGCAGTGTTATTCCAGAATTCAGATGGACAAGACTGCCCACGTCATCGATGGAGGAAATCAGAGATGTCACTCTGAGCAGTGTCAGTGATTCCTAATCACGTTTTGAGAAAGGGCGTTTATGGTAAACAAAATTTAGCTAATCTTTGTGAATATCCAAGCATAAATTCGTGTTTGTGGTATTTTTACATGCACACTGAAATCTAGCAGAAGAGTTTAGCTTCCAGCATTAATTTCTCCTTGTGCCAAGTTGCATCCTGTTACAAGAGTACCAAAGAAAAGACTCAAATGCGAGTTTTTCAGATTGAGATTTTTTTCAGATCACAGTCACCCTAAATGCTGCTTCTGCAGGAAACAAATGGGTGGAAAACACAGGAAGAAAAAAAAAATAAATAAAAAAATTAGAAGATGAGTCACTGGATTTAGAGTTTGAATTTTGGAAAGGTTAGAATAAAACAGACTAGAAACTCTAAAGGAATATAATTGTATTACATTGCACAAAGGATTTAAAAATTTTTTTTTAAGACAGACAATTGCAGGAGACCTTCATAAAAATAAGTCATAATGGGAAGGACATGTCAAATCTGGAATATATAAGAGAAAGAAAGGAGGAGTTATGGTTCAGTGTGGACTTCCTAACAAATAATAAGGGTTTGTTATGTAAAATGTAAAGGACAAAGAAATAAACTCGTTTTAAGGAATAAGGACATGATCCCTGAAATAAGCATACATTGTGCATCTAATCTAACACAGGCAGGTGTCTGAATTCAGAGCAGAAATCTCCAATTTCATCACAGCATTGTTGACATTGTTGACTGTGGTGTTACAGAGGTTTAGTAGAATTGCATTTGTACCTTTGCAATGAAATAATCATGCACTTAAGGTATGCCAACAGAAATGAAGAAATGGGTTTATCTCCTTCTCCAAGTGTATAAAATCGAGGAAAAACAACTGGTAAAATCTGTTGGCTTAAATCTGTCATCTTTCCTGTGGTTAGTTAAGAACCACCTTGAACAGTGACAGTTGGAGGAAGAAGTTCTCACCAGGAAAACAGGAGCAGGATAGTGAGGAATGTCATCAGCTGACATCATATTTCTGCAGTGGCAGGGCAAAGAACAGAGATGTTCAGTTTTGCTTTTTCTCACCTACTCTATTGGCCTAGCAGTTATAGTTCTGACTTTGTGTTCTTTCAATAGATGTTGAGTTTGAGAGTCAGAGAAAATACAACTAATATTTTGCAGTGTTTTTTTAGATAATACAATGTGTTAGAAAGGTAGATAAATTATAAAAGAAAGGCCTCATAAAATCAGGCCTTGCTCTGCTAAATTAATAGCTAGCTTGTCACTTCTATGTGCAGCTTGCAAGTTCTCATGTGAAAACAGTCTTGGGAGTGAGAGTTTGTTAACACAACTATTCCTAGGTGAAAACAACTGCACCTATAGAAAATAAAAAATCTGTCTCATGGGACTCAGGGAACAAAATATGTAAACTAACCAAGAATAGAGAGATTTGATGGACAAGCAAAATACCTTTTACTAACCAATGAGTGAAGTGCTTACCTTTGGTAAAAGGAATGAATAAAAGGGAAAATGCAGCTGAAATAAAAGCTTTTTTCTCCCATGAAACTTTTGATGGTTATTGTGTCACCTCTACAGCAATATTGTATTAGTAAAAATAGCAGTTTCCAAAGATAGCTAATCCCTGTGCTTTTATGGTTATGTTTCTTGGAGTTTGGAAAAATCCCACCTAGGAACTTAGTTTCTTTGCCTGAGATTATACATCAGGAAGTAGCTGACTGGTATGATGAGGTTTTTTCCCAGAGCATTGTGAGACTTAGAACTTCAATGCCTGAGTTGAACTGTCTCACACATATTTAGGAAGAGGACATTTAATGGGCCCTTATTGAACGAATGAATAGTAAAAGGAGCAAAGAGCACAGTATGAGGCTTGCTCCTCTGGATTCCTGGTCATTCTTTTTTCTTTATTGGTTGTACTGTCTGCACTTCACCAGTTGTGTTGATCAAAGAGGAGGAGGCACTTGGCCTTACAAAACTGAGAGAACAGTCACCACTTATTGTTGCTCTAAAAAGTACAGTGGTCTTCAGCACCCGCTCACCTTTGGCTGCCTTCCTTTGTGTCACACGTGTGGGACCCAGGACTGGCTGCTAATGGACCTCATCACTGTATTTGGGGAAAGACTGGCACTAGGATCTCGGATATAGCACAGTGCTTAGGAGAGCATGTTTATAATAGTTCAGGTGATGTGGAACTCGAGGATTGAACTCCTTTGTAAAAGTTCTTTCGCCTTGTTTTATTATAGAAAACCATGGGGCATGCTTGCTAGTTTTGGAAAGCTTTTACAACTGAAGAAGGCTTTAGGGATTAGGTATTGAAACCTCACCACCTGTTTGTGTCTGAAAATCCATTGCATGAAAGTAGCCAGCAGACTCTTCTGAAAACTTGAGAGGTTTTGACAAGGGCACCTGACTCATCTCACAATTATGAAGACTTATCCGGTGCAATTATGTTTAGACCATCTGGTTTTATTGAATGAGTATTAAATTCCCACTGCAGAGAAGAGGAGTGTGAAAGTAAATCCCAGGTGAACAGGCATTATGGATTTTTTATAGGAGTTGCAAAGAAATACCTACTGAGTATTCAGTCCTTCTGACTTTCTGAATACAGAAAAGATAACCGTTCTTTCCTTTTTGCAAATCCAGAGTGCACCTGAAACGCACCAATTCTCCAAAACCTAGTGCTTTGTCCATCATTACTGAAAGCTGTTGGTACCATTTTTGTTAATTTTCTCATGTTGCAAATGTGGTTTATGATCCAGTCTTTCTTCCTTGGAAAAAAGTTATCAAAAATAAATAATATTATTAATCGCACATCTTCATTAGCTGAGCTTTCTTCCCATTGCTCATTATCAATCTCTGGTTTCCTTCACAAAATGTCTCTGTTTGTTCAGAAACCTATTTGTCTGCTGCTCCTGCATTTTGAGATACATTTCAGCTTCACCAGCTTTAATTTGAAGGTAATGCTAGTAAGAGTCCTGGAGTTTAGAAAACGCTGAAGACTGTGTGATAATAGAAGAGCTTTACAGCACTATGGTACGGTAAGAAGAATGTGAAAATGGAAGCAAAGGGAAGATAAGAGTAAGGTATGATAATTAAAGGAGAAGTTAAATAGTATTTTATGCAGGCAGCATAAGTTAGCATGTTAAAGGTTCCAGGATGAAGTGGATGAGAGTGTGTGTCTCAGAAGACTTTAAACTGATTGTGTCTGCGTTATAATGACGTTTAGAAGATGTCCTCAAGGTCTGCTGTATGTTCCAAACTTCTGTCCTCTGTTTCTTGCAAACTTTTTCCTAAATTAGGTAAATTATTTTCATTTGGTAAATCATAGATATGGATTGTATTTCCTTCAGGGTTATTCAAATGGAATCAGTTAATAATTAGGCTACTGAGAAACCTCTTGTGATTGCACTTCTCTGATAGCTGCACTAAACAAGACACTCCATGTTTAGATTTCTAGTATTATTTGCTTTGCTAGACACAGCAAAAGTATTAGCATATGATTCAACTAGAGATTTGTGAGCTTGGGAAGACTTTCTACAATGGCTCTCAAATCGTTGAGCTACTCTTTTAACATTTTAGGATCAGTAAATGTTTCCTAAAAGGAAACGTCTCTGCAGGGTTGTGGTTTAAGCCCAGCTGTTTGATCACTGCACAGCCACTCACTCAATCGATTTGGAAGGGTGATAGTGTGAAAACTCATGGGTTTGAGATAATGATAGTTTAATAGGTAAAGCAAAAGCTGCTTTACCTGTGAGTGAAGCAAAACAAAGGAATTCATCCCTCACTTCCCAGGGGCAGGCAGTTCTGTCATCTCCAGGAAAGCAGAGCTCAATCATCCTCTAACAGTGACTTGGAAAGACAAATGCTAGACCCGCCGAATGTCCTTCCCCTTCCTTCTTGTTCCCCCAGCTTTAAGTGCTGAGCATGACACCACAGGGCCTGGGGTATCCCTGTGGTCGGCTGGGGTCAGCTGTCCTGGCTGTGTCCCCTTCCAACTTCTTGTGCACCCCCAGCCTCCTTGCTGGCGGGGCAGTGTGAGATGCAGAAAAGCCCTTGACGTAGTGCAAGTGCTGCTCTGCAGTAATGAGGACTTCCCCCTGTTACCAGCCCTGCTTTCAGCACAGCAAAACACAGCAATACCAGATACTATGACAGAGATTAACTCTCTTCCATCCCAGCCCACTACAACAGAGCAGAGTCAAACATTGATTATGGAGCAAAGATTTGTTTTCGACTCTTCAAAGAGAAGGATACAAAACTAAAATGTTTTGTGGGTAAGTAAATACTATGAAATCAATTAGGAGCTAGAAGCCCTGTTGGAAAAGCAGTAGATATTCAGTGACCACTAAGAATATAGGGACAGTTGTCTTCTCTCAGTATTTTAAGTATTTTTTCTGTTCCACCAGTGGTATTTAGGCTATTTTTTTTCTAGGGACAGCTGAGCTGTGAAATATTAAATATTTACCAAATACACATAAATGTAACTGATGTGACATTATCTTTCTGGTCCAAATGGGTTAAATAAAAGGGCTGCTTGGGCAGAATCTTGTTATATACCAATACATTATTTAATGTGTTCAAAATCACCTGTGGGATAAATTCAGTTTTCCTTGGCACAGCATTGTAAGATGTCAGGTTGCTGGTTTGTGGGCAGCACTGCAGTTCTGAGCTGGGCATGAAGTTACAGATAGGAAGATTTAGGCATTTAAGAGTAGGATCCACAAAGTCTAAACTAGCCAGGAGGAAATCAGAGGAGGGGAAACAGACTTCAAGCGTATTTGTGTTCAGAAACAGACATAAACAGGATTTTGAGCTGTGCTATTCTTTATGCATTTATGTATCAAAGTTGTATCAGCTCTTTCCTGTGCAACACACAAAAAAGGAACTGGATATCCCAGTGTGCACTACAATCTGCTGTGATATGGCTGATCTGCCTTCAGATCTCCCTCTGCCCAATTGGCAGAAGGATTTGAGCAGGAACAGTTTACCTCTGCCACTAGCCCCAGAGCATACTCAGAGATGAATGTCTAGGTCTGTCATGTCTGAGCTCCCTCTATAGAAAATACTAAGTAATCATCGGACAGAGATTATTTACAAGACAGTGACTATTTTAGACTGGCAGTTTAGGCACTGAAACTTCAGGGTAAAGTCTGTGTCAATAAATACTGCAAAATCTGTTGATGCTGTTCTACATCAAATCATTAAATATCCACTGGGGTGGACATAGGAACTTGACTGCTACACCCCACATGACTGCATGTGATCAAATGAACCTCTGACTTTGCTACCCCCTCTCCTCGATTAACAGAGGTCACTTCATTTATACAAAGTGAGACTGCTTTTCCAAATGAGTTTTGACCTGTTCTGTTGCTGTGTCAGGTTGTGAATCCCAGTGGGTCTCTGTTCCATTGCACAAAGGTGAGGTGTAAGACAAGATACTAGGGGATGAGCAGATAGAAAGGCAAACGTATGGTAATGCTCTCCTACCCATCATGATGGAAGGAACAAAGGTGACATGCTGATGGGAAGGTGAGTTTTTTCCAAATCTTGTGTCCTTTGTCTAAATGGCTTTTTGGTACCCTATGTGTGCACCCTCTCACAGCCCTCAGAGAAAAAGTTCTGTCTTGCTATGATCATCACCACTGAACTGCAAAGGGTGAAGGGATGAAGATGGCAGGTGCTCAGCAGATTTAGGGACACACTGGAACAGCATTGCTGCTGAGTATGCAAATCAAGGGTTATGGGAGAAGTGGGAAAAAGTCATAGAAACTAGTGCCTCTCAGATGGTACAGAGAGGGTTTTTCCTCTTCTGCTCCAAACTTTTAGCTCATTTTCCAGTTGTCTTCATTGTCTTCCCACTTCTTTATCCAGGTCTATATTCTGAAACACACAAGCCACATCTTGCCAAGGTCACACCGCCCTTGTGTGAAACCCACCTCAGAAGGTCCTGACTTTGCCCTGGCCCTCGGGATGGGGTTCCCTGGGGCAGGGACATTCGGGGCTGCAGCCAGGGCTGGCAGTGGTGGGAGGGGTGTGGTGAGCACAGCAGGGCTGTAAGGCAGATGGAGCAGGCCATCAGATACTGAAATGTGATTGTCATGTGGATGTTGGCACACACACACCCCGGCTTCCCCCTCAGGCCAGAGCACTGTCCATGAAGTGTTGTTGCAGGGGCAGGGGGGAGCTGTGTTTGGGTCCTGAGGGTGCTGTGTCCCAAATCCTGAGAAACAGCTTGGGAGCAGTGTGATAATGACAGCTAAATACCTCCACTGGGAAGGGTGCAACACTTGGATCACCAGAGCGCTGCATTCTGCCTTTTCTCGGCACGGGCTGGACCCACAGGCTTCCCAGACATGGCTGCAAGAAGCTCAGGTCACCCCTGGGCTCTCTGGCTTCTCCTGTGGGGAGCTCAGGTCGCCCTTGGTTTCCTCAAATTCAGCTGCAAAGAGCTTAGTTTGCTTTGGGGCATCGCAAGGTGATAAAATAGCCACATTTTCCAAGCAGCTCCGCAAACCCCCAGGTGCACAGGGCAGGCTGGAGCGATCGCTGTGAGAGCAGCCCAGCCCCTGAAAGCCCGGCTCTCTGTCAGAAAGGGACAGAAAGGGCCCCAGGGCAGAGCCCTGCCCCGGCCGTGTCACCGGGCAGCGCCGGAGGGGGAGGTGGGGCAGAGGGGGCAGAGAGGGCAGAGGGGGCAGAGGGGGCAGTTCCTGCAGTGTCTGTTTAAAGAGCGAGCGGTGCTGTGTGTTTAGGGCCATTTGGAGATAACTCTGCCCCAGGAGCAGGGCGCAGTGAAGTGCTCTGAGACAGGAGAAACGTCCTGAGCTGAGGCCTCACTCTCACCTGCTGGCATGCCACCCCGAACCCAGGCTCGGCAGAGACTTTTGATCAAAGGGGGAAAAGTTGTGAATGATGACCTGTCTGTGGTGGCTGATGTGTACGTGGAAGATGGAGTGGTGCAGCAGGTGGGACCAAACCTAAACCTGGAGCCCTCGGCTGGACTTGTTGTGCTGGATGCGACCAACAAGCTGGTGATCCCTGGGGGCATCGATACTCACACACACATGGAGTTCCCTTTTATGGGTAGCAGGTCAAAAGATGACTTCTATACTGGAACCAAGGTGGGTGCACATGTGCACGTCCGTGTGTGCATCTGGGCTTTCTCAGAGAGGGGTGTCTGCTGGTCGTCCAGTAGTACTTCCAAAAGAGAGAATAGAGTGTGAATCAAGCATGGCCAGTTGTTCCTGTCCCTATGACTGGGACATTGTCCTAAAGCAGCTGGGGTACTCAGAGGTCTACCCTCAACCAGTTTGTTTTTTGGGCTCCTTCAGAAGCAATTGTGGGGTTCAAGTGGGGCAGGCATTTACCCTGGCTGTCAGCATGCAGACTACAACCTGCTCTAGTACATGCATCAAGCCCATACTTTTCTGAGCAAAGGTTAACTAAAGCAACAGTTTAATTCCCCAGTGCTGTTTGAACACTTCTGTGATAATCTGATCTTTCTCCTCTGTTAGCATGAGGGAATGCAGGCTTTTCTTCTGTCATTCACTTTGGTGCTGTGTCTCTCAATGAAAGTCCTCTTCAAATACACTTTATGAAAGTACCTAATTTCTCCCAGTTTTACACTTGTAGTGGAGTTTTTTCAGTTTTTTAACTGATCTTATTATATTCCCTGCATATGAATAGTGTATTATTTACTCATATTAACAATATTATGCATCAACTGCATACAGTTTCCATAACCAAAATTTTCAAGGCACTTTTCTAAGAGCTTTGTTGTGCAGACTGAAATCCTTTGCTCACATTGCCTGGCTTGGCTTGTAGAGCTTCATAGAGACTGTTATACCCAGTTCCTCTCACAGGAGAACTGGGGTTTACTAAAAAGCAGAAAATAATTTTTTAAAGCTTTCTGAGTAACTCTGAGGTACTTATAGGACAGAGAAGTTGCAAAACAGAGGCTGCATAGACAAAATAATCACTTCAGTGCCTACAAGAAGATTCTAGATCCAGCTTAGCAATCAGATGTCAAAAAGTTAGATATTGTGGCTATTCTTAACCCAGGTCAAAGGGTGGAAAGTGTTCAGACTATTCACTGAAAGTTGCCATCTGACAAACATTTGGCAAGAACTTCAGGGAGACAGAGTTGTACTCCAGCTATTGTGAAATATGCTACAATGATTAGCCATTCAGTTGAATAAGTAAAGGCACCTCTCTTTATAGATAGATGGGGGAAAAGGATGAAGGGAATAAAAAGAGACTTTGAGTGGCGTTGTGGAACCTATGACATTTTTTTTTTCTTGAAATTAATAAGTTTTCCTTGAGTCCTATTTAACAAACAAGTCAATCAGTCTTGTTGAAAAATATTTGACAGTTTGAACAACTTTCCCTGGAGAAAATGTTTTGCTCAATTCATTAGAGATTTACAAATATTTGTGTCAGTCTCCAAACTTCTCTTTGTGCAAGTCCAGCAATACAAGGTTTAACAAGTCCAAGGGCCGTGTCCTGCCCTTTGGCCACAACAACTCCTGCAGCGTTTCAGGCTGGGGACAGAGCAGCTGGACAGTGCCCAGGCACAAGGGGACCTGGGGGTGCTGCAAGACAGCAGCTGAACATGAGCCAGTGTGTGCCCAGGTGGCCAAGAAGGCCAATGGCATCCTGGCCTGGATCAGGAGCAGTGTGGCCAGCAGGACCACAATTGCCCCCCTGTACTGGGCACAGGTGAGGCCACACCTCAAGCACTGTGTCCATCCTGTGCTGCTCAATTCAGGAAGGACATTGAGGTGCTGGAGTGAGGCCAGAGGAGGGCAATGGAGCTGGTGAAGGGCCTGGTGAAGCCCAGAGAGGAGCAGCTGAGGGAGCTGGGGATGTTAAGCCTGGAGGAGGCTCGGGGCTGACCTCATCTCTCCCTAAAACTCCCTGAGAGGAGGATGCAGCCAAATGGGGCTTGGTTCCCCAGGCACCCAGTGACAGCACAAGAGGACACAGTCTTAATCCACACCAGCAGAAGTTTAGGCTGGGCATTAGGAAAAAATTCTTCACAGAAAGAGTGATTGGGCATTGGAATGGGCTGCCTAGGGAGGTAGTGGAGTCACCGTCTCTGAAGGTGTTTAAAAAAAGACTGAATGTGTTACTTAGTGCCGTGGTTTAGTTGATAAAGTGGTGTTAGGTCACAGGTTGGACTTGATCTCAAAGGTCTTTTCCAACCTAGTTAATTCTGTGATTCTCTGATCCTGTGAATCTGAACTGGGCATATTTTGATCCAAATTGGTTGTTACTCTTTTGCAAAGGGACATTGTTCAGAGCTGTAGAGAGGATTTCTTTTACCAATCTGGAAGAGAGCAACAATTTCAACAAAGGAATTTCTCTGTTGGGTCAATTTCTTTTGGTCAAGGATCTGGCATTGGAGTGACTTTTTCCTCCTTCAAAGGCAAGAAAAGTAATAATTCAGTTGTCTGTAAAGGAGAGTCAAAATTATTGGTTAAAAAGCAATTTTGATCACCATTCATCTATTAAGTAAGGTTGTAGTTTATTTATTTACTTGACAACATTTATGTCGAGGATGTAAATTCATAATTCTATTTAAAACCCTCTATACAGTTTTACTAAATGGTATCCTGTTACTAATAAAAACAGACTTTTAAACACTTTTAAAATATTTTGATGTTAGACAAGAATTTGGGGATGTTCATAATGTATTTTCAAACTCGATGGGATTTGTTGCTGTTGTGTTTTTGCCCATAATACTTGCCTGTCACTTAGGCTTGTTTTTTCCACTGCATTCTCTGAGGAAGCCTGTCTCAGGTTGGCTGTGCCCTTCTAGTTCTTCCTCAGTGATTCCACACACTTGAGGAAACTCAATGCATGAACATTAGAGACACATGTCCAAATCTTTGATAAGTTTTTGTACACAAGAAAAAGCTTTTCCTTTAGTGTGAGAATTTCACTTGGATTCTCCTGAACATGCTTTTGAGAACATTTTTGTCAAAGCAAATGAAATTAATCTCCATAATAATTTTTGGGGTCTGGACTTTACTCAGGGGAACTCCTCAGTGGCTTTTGGCTTTTCAGTGTATCCAGATTAATTGATTTAAGGTAGTTGGAGAGGGTGGGAGGAGATTTGCATTCTCTCTGGTTGCTAAATATTAACTTTCTTCTTTTCAGGCAGCTATAGCAGGAGGAACCACCATGATCATCGACTTTGCCATCCCTCAGAAAGGTTGTTCTCTTACTGAAGCTTTTGATACATGGAAAAGCTGGGCAGATCCTAAAGTCTGCTGTGATTATTCATTGCATGTGGCAGTTACATGGTGGAGCAACAAGGTAGACACAAGAATGATTTAAATTCCATTAATTTGTACCACATCTGCTTTGAATTAATCTTCACATGCTAAATATAGCTTGGTAGTTAGTGTTTTTGTGATTTAAAACATTGGAAATAGTTCTCCTTCTGAGAGTATATGAAAGTATTTGAAAAAAGTCTGCAGATAACCTGTGTCTCTGGATAATACAGCACAAAGTTAAAGGTAGGAATTGTGCGAGACCAAAGCCAGGAAGGTCAGAGGGGGAAAGAGGTGTTTACAATAATTTTGTCTTTTGTTGCTTGAACACTTGATATTTTGTGCTTCTGATTAGTTTTGGTGATTTTGGTTGTTTTGGTTTTTTTACAAGGATATGCATGAAAAATATGGTACCTGACTTCATTTGTAGAGGAAGATTTCTTTTCCTGGGTGACTGCAGTAATACCTCCTTAAAGTAAAGCAGGACTGTAGCCAATATACATTGAATGTGAAATAATCTAAAAAAGCTTTTTTGAATTTACATATGGGAGAATGACCTTTGCTGAGTAAATGTTTGCTGAAAGCTTTACTGATAAATTAATTTTTCAGGTGCTTGATATCTATCAGAATGAGACCCATGTTTTAAAAGATGACTTTGGATTCTCAGAGAACTATGCACCAGTACACAGATAAAATAAGTAAATTCCTATTTCATATATGAGTACTTCTTCTAATTCTTAAATTCTAAAATATATGCACCAAAACCTTCACTCTGCAAACAACACATCTTTGGTATTCTGTGTGCTGAGTGCTAAAATAGGCTGCCCACAACTTCTAACTTAAGGCAAAGACATGAAATAAATTCTCCAATGAAATTTGAGTAATAGGCATTTGAAACAGCCTCAGCAGACAATAGTGGAATTGTACTGACAAATCCAATAAAGCTAGGAAGGTGTAAATCAATGAAATGTTCTAGTTTATATTAAGAATGAAACTGTTTTTAAAGGCCAAGATTAAAATAAATAGAAAGGTTGGGCATTTTGTAGCTGTAAAAGGCCTGGGTGAAGAAGACTGATATTTCATGCCCATCTCATCAGCTCTCAGCTCATCATAATTTGAAGTATTAATTAAAAGCATACATTCTTTACAATGCCTTCTGTTAGTTGTAGTAACATAAATAGTGAAGAGGATAAATGACATGCCTCTGTATTTGTGCCAGAGCAAGGCCTTTTGTCAGGTATTTATTTGATTATTCCCACTCAAGATGGGCTCCCATCCCTCCTCTGGAAAACTAAGAAAAATTTCCTCAAGTTTTTTATACATCTTAGCCTTCTTGGGCAGACCCAACCAGTTTATTAGAGAGAAGATGAAAAATAATATTTTAATTTTTGAAAGGAATTAATCTCATAGACACTGTAATAGCTTTACAGATACATGTCAATTACTGTAACCATCATTTTATTGGGGAGTGCAAAAGTTATGGTATATGTGTTTCTAGCTAACCAGTTGTGCAAGAAGCCTTAAGATTAAAATATGTGTCTTTATGATGTAATGTTTTGCTGGGCTCTAGCAGAAGCAGGGAATCCTAAAAAGTAGTGAATACAAAAAAAAAAAAAAAAGATAACGAAAGCCAGCAGGCCTGCATTTTGCATTTCAGAGCTGTTTTGTTTGACAACAAATGTTTCAAAAGACTGTGTGTGTTGTTTAGACACAGCTAAAAGAGGAAATCTTTTCTGTCCCTGTGTTGTTTGCTAGAACCTGCAGTCCTGTGCAATCCAATTTTGAAATCAGTTTTGCACAAATGTTCATGTTGTGTGAGTTGGACACATTGACTATAATATTAGAATGGGTGGTTTCAACATCAGGGGGTTTATTTGAAATAAAATTTTGCCTTGTAAGCTTTTGTAAAAAGCATTCCCTCCAACAATTAGCTTGTGCTTCCAATATTTGCAATACTCTTTTATATAGTTTGAGAATCAATTTGATACAAGTAGTCGAAGTCAGTCTTTAAATGTGTGACTTGGGCTATTTGTATTGAACATAGGTTTGATGGTTGAGTGAAGGCTCACCCTTCATATTTACAATTTCTTTATACAAAATTATTAATATGTAAAATATAATTGCTGTATTTTTCAGGTGAAGCAAGAAATGGAAACTCTTGTTCAAAACAAAGGTGTCAACTCCTTCAAGATGTTTATGGCCTATAAAGATATATACATGGTCAATGATGAAGAGTTGTATGAAGCCTTTTCCTGCTGTAAGGAACTGGGGGCAGTTGCTCAAGTCCATGCTGAAAATGGGGAACTAATTGCACAGGTGCACATTTGACATTTTGTCCATCAAAATCAGGAATATAAATAGAGTCCTAACCCTAGGTCTCTCCAGACATAGCTCATATAAGAAGCAAATCCAGAAGTATGGAGGAAGCTTCACTGGCAGGGCACAGAAGTTTCAACATCCTTCTGTGCGTAATTGGCTTCACTTCATACTTGCTACTGCCACCTCAGCGCTGGGTGGAGGCACTGAGGGTTCTGAGGCCCTAAGGTATAACTACACTGGTTATACTTGTGAAAAACGAAGTTCTCTCCTGTTAAAATTTAAAAGTTTAATAAATGACAATAAGAGACATAGACAATAAAGCAAAGTTTTTTCGGCTGAGTGCTTGGCACTCCGGCAAGAGCACACCTGCTATGCTTGGAGACACTTTTTAAATACTTTTTCTGTTACATCACCCTATTGCATATTCATAAACCATTATGCATAATCACATTTTCCACAAAACTATTTTACATTTTCCAGGAACTGTTTAGCATGGCCCCTCCTTGGGTCCGCTTTTTAGAGCTTGTGCATTTCTTGGTTGCGGTTTTCTTATCACTCCTAGTTTGGGCCTTGGTCCACATTTTCTTTGGACAATGGGTACTGATAGTTGGAATATCAGCAGCAGGGGTCCTTATCCCATGGTTAGTGGATGTTATCCCGACCAAGCAGACAGCTCCATAACTATATCAACTATTACACTACTATGTCTTTAACCTATTAATGGAAAAGAATAAAATATGTATCTTTATAGCAAAATTATTTTAACCTTATACATATAGCAGTCATCTTAATATTTGTGAAAAGCCAATATTATAATATGTATTTATGACATACTCGACACCAGCAATAACTGGAGTGGCTGTAATAGAATAGTTTCTCCAAATATTCCAGTCAACAGCGCTTTGACTCTGCCCCAGGTCCCGTAACAGATATAAATTCATTGCTAAATAACCTCAAATCAACAAATTTTAAATTTCTGGAACAGAGCAGAGGCAAAACCTTTTGCCACTTAAAACCTTGGCATTTTCAGAGGCTCTGGAGAAGCAACTTTGTGCTTAGTAAGGATTTTTCCTTTTTTTCTCTCCAAAGAGGGCTAGTAGTGTCATTGGACATCATTGGCCATGACATTTAAGTGTACATATTGAGAGAGGTGTAGGGTTTTCAAGAGTAGTGATTTAATCCTGCAAGCCAGTGAAACGTGTTCTCTGAATTTACTTAGATATTCTGAGATCTGAGTTTATTGAGAGCTATATTAGATTTCAGATAAAACTACAGTAACTTATTTTAGAAAAAAATCATAAATGCCTAGTTATTTTTATCCTTGAACTGGCTGAAATGGCTGGTTCAGAAACCATTTGACTGACAGCATGCTCATGGCCATAGACACACATTAACTGACTCTTACGTGCTTTGTGTGGTCTTCAGGGTGCAAAGAAGATGCTGGCAATGGGAATAACTGGCCCTGAGGGTCATGAACTGTGTCGTCCTGAAGAAGTGGAAGCTGAAGCTACCCAAAGAGCGATTACCATAGCGAATGCTGTAAACTGCCCCCTTTATGTAGTCCATGTAATGAGTAAATCTTCAGCAAAGGTGATAAGTAATGCACGAAGAGAAGGTAAAAGTCCTAATTTTTTTATTCTTGGACAATGGCATTGGGGGAATGGTCATGGAAAACCAAACACAGCAGTGTTTGTGTTATTGTCTTACTCTTCATGGGTGCCAAAAGCCTTAGATCATGCGTGAATTTCTTGGAGTGGGATGTCTAAATTTTGTGTGTGTGTGTGTGTGTGTGTGTGTGTTCATGTGTTGTAGGGCCCAAGGGGGGTAGTGTGGAAGAACAGCAACCAGAATTGAGACTTTCTCTTCTCCCCAGAGCAAATATTTTTCTCTTTGCACTGTACCTCCAATGTCAAAGTGATGGCCAGGACAGCATCATTGCATTAACAATTATGTGAACAGTTCAGGACAATATAACATAATACTCTAAATAAATACTCTACTGTTCTCCTCTCTTGAGTTACCTGCAAGACTTTACCAGATATCTTGATGAGAAATTCTGTAAGAGACACCACACCATATTTTTACAGTGCCATGATGTGACCATGACTCCTATTCACTGGGCACTTAAAAGTCATGGTGAAGATGACAGTGTCTGAAAGCCTTGATTTCCACCAGTGCAGGGTTGCTCAGGTTTACACTGCAGTGTTCACAAATAACTGTGGTCAGCCAAGGGGGCCTGACTTTCCTGGCCATCTCTTAGGTAGACTAGAAGCAGCCTCAAGGCCATAGGTACTCAGGGTATTTTATCTCCTCATCTATGAGTTCATCCAGAGCAGCACGTGGAACAACAGCACTGTGAGGAGACATTATCAAGGTGAAAGGAGCAGGACAGAAGCCCGAGATTTGTAGGACCTAGAATTATCAGTCCTCATTATCTTTTTACATCTTTTTTACTGTTTTTACATCTTTTGCCTTTACAGCTTGTTTTCACCTAACTTGATATGAATATCATACAGACCTCAGCTTCCCTATTTCTTGTCTTTAGAAAATGCCTACACAAGGTGCATAGATTATTAATATTAAAATGTAGAGGATGAGATCATGATAAATCAAAGCAGTGTGATGTCATTGTGCTAATATAGATTCATGCACAATATGTATGACCATGACTTCTAGTAATATTTAGCAGTAATTCAAGTTTGTAACAGAATTTACCAGAATATATCTTATTGGCACATCTTTTTGTACTGTGCTATATTGGATTCCTCCACTAGATGCCAGTGCTGCCAGGAATGTGGATTATATCCATCAGTTTTTTGTACATTCACAGGCTTCATGTGGACATTAACTACAAGAAGCTATGACAACAGTTGAAATACCCAGATTAAAGATGAACATCAAAGAGCTAAGACAGTGTTTTATAATACATTGTTCAAGTAAAGAATTTTATGCTGACATTAAATACTGTAAAACATTGATTAGGTGTGTGTTGTAAGAATAGTCTGCAGTGCCAATTTGAATACTGAGGATAGATGTATGCTTTTCCAATATGTACTAAGAAAAAATTGGGACAATTGATGCACATTGTGGTGCAAATTTTATTTCATGTCTTCCTGGGCTGCTGCAGTCAGATTCACCAATGCTTTCCTTTGTGCAGAGCAACATATAACATATCCTCATAACTCATATTGATCTGCATGGAAGTATACTGTTTGGGAAAAAAAAAATCCAAGATTGATTAAGAAATTTTAAAAGATAACTAGAGTACCACAAAGGTACTCTAAAAAAAAAGTTACAAGAATTGCCATCTATGATGAGATTGATCTGTATAAATTTTGGTAATTGGAAATTCACTATTATTGTTTTCAGTAGAAGTTATTTTCCATTTTCTCAGTAAAAAGTGGTAATAAAAAGCAAGAAGTTCCAGAAAAAAAAAAAAAATCCAAGTATTGTATGAAATACATAAATAAAATTCAAATATTTTGATGAAAGACATTAAATTTGGACAGGTTAAAAACCGCTCTAATGTGAAAGTGATGTAAACTCTTAAATACTGGAAACATCTCAAGCATTTGAAATATTCACTCTAAAATAGTTTATTCATCTTTTCAAGATAATTTCTCTATGTCTTGATGCTAGCTTCCTGCTATTCACAATTGTGAAATTTTTCATGTTCCCTTCCAAGCACTTAGCATGAAATACAAAGTGTATGTGCATATTCATCCCTGCCCATGTCAGAGGAAGATTGAGGGCCCTTCCAGTTCCATCACTGGCCTCAGAAGGGCAAAAATGGATCTTTAGTGAGTGAAATCTATTTTCTGGTTGATAGTGTAAAACCAGAATTGAATTGCAATTGCACTGCTTCTCAAATTCTAAGGGATAGTGATTTTTTCTAGTAAAAAATGTAAGTCAGAGCCCAGTTCTTCCTTGTCCCTCATTTAGCTGCACAAGGTGAAAGGTAATATTAGAGGCTGATGGCCTGATAGAGC
Organism: Polioptila caerulea; assembly: GCA_013397295.1. NCBI lineage: Eukaryota > Metazoa > Chordata > Aves > Passeriformes > Certhiidae > Polioptila > Polioptila caerulea. Next base: position 440,679 of record VYXF01003035.1, read on the forward strand.
TTGCTCAAGACAGTAGGCACAATTCTGTTGTCTCCAGTGAGCTATGGCTCAGACCTTGAAGGTTAAAGTCAGTCATACACACTGTAAAGGAACAGCAGTTCTTATTCTAGATGAAGCAAACTTTGAGAGAATGAGGGGAGTGAAAGTCTTTCCTTCTCTCTTCCATGCCAGAGTTTGCCATCTATGTCTACACTCAAGGAAGGAAATCTCCAGATTACAGCAGCATATTTTTCATGTGTATCTGTACTAGCTGCTGAACTTTTAACAGGGAATCCAAAATTCCACGTTGTGACCATGTTGGAGAGAGACAGGCTAACTCATGCCCCCATCCTGTTCTTTTTGAGGCCCTACCAGCCTGTTTGCCAAAAGCAATGGTTCATCAGTTCTCCACTGAGAGGGTCAAAGTGTGAGAAAGCACCTCTCTGTGAGAATGGTCCTTGCTTGTCTTGGTGAGTGGTTTCTTCATCCCTGTACAAAACCTGGCCTTGAATCTTGACTAAGTTGAGGAACTGTATTCTTCAAGGGCAGTCTGATATATTTGTGTGCATGACTCTCTCATTCCTTTCAGTGGGAAGACAAAAGGGATTCTCTTCCTCCCATTGGGTAAAATCTTCCCTCCAGTGAGAATACAAGGCTGTAGAGCTCTAGTGTCAGGCAGTGCAGCTCTTTCTCCTTATTAGCATTACCTGATGTGAACTTACTTGGGTAAATTAATTTGGCCTTGTGACTCACTCCTGCCACCAGAAATGCTTGTGGAGATAGCAAAGCTAATAAAATGTGATTTAGGGTTACATGATTTATACTGTCTCCCCCTAAAAATTGCTTTCAATCTAAGCTAAATCTCAGCTAAAGCTGGAGACCATAGAATCATAGAATGGTTTGGGTTGGAAGCGACCTAAAGATCATCCAGTGTGATGATGAAAGATCACATCCCTTTCCTCATTTAATTGCTGCTACAGCCAGGAAAATGGGAGCTTCTAGTGGAGACCTGGAGAGCACAATCTTACTGAAAAAAGTCATTTTTAAAAAAAAAGTTTCTCCTTCTTTTAAAAGTAAGCATAATTGTCTGTCCTTGGCCAGATTCTAAGAAGCCTTCTTAGGCTTACAAGATTGGTTCCTCCCAACAGTCACGGGTTATGTCTCTTCATAGTGAGAGGAAAGCCATGTCCATTGCTGAGGGAATACAAACTCTCAAGCTGATTCTGAGCACAGGAATGCAACTAAAAATGTCAACTCTTAAGCTGCCTCATGCAGGACAGCTCAGGTCCATCCATTATAGCGTAATGGATGCAATGCTTTCCCTGATTCAATAAACTCTGCCTTGAAGTTCTGCTCCTTTCAGAGCATAGCTTGTGAGTATCTTTGCCCCATATGACCTTACCTTAAGTGCTTCTAAAACTTCTACTAGAATCAGAACGTATGGACCAGTTTTTCAAATCTCTAAATCTTAGTCAGTATTTATCAGTATTACAACTCTTTTTGAGTTCTGGTAGGTGGAAAAAGAAATTGCAATTGAATGCTCTTCTTTTTGATAAAGTAATCTATTAAAAATAGCTCTAGCTAGCCGGTTTGGGCATCTGATAAAAAAGTTACCAAATACACAGCTATTTACCAGATGCTCAGAGGTGTCAGGAAGACCAAAGAGCAGAACACAGTTGTTCCTTGATTTTATTGAATGCTGAAAAACATAACAATTTGAAAGGCATGATTGATTACTGCATCACTTCACTTTTATGCCTATAGGCAGAAGCCAATCAAGCTAGAAGAACCTTAATGCAGAATTTCCTTGTTGCCATTTGAGCTGAAAGGCCTTAATGCAGAATTTCCTTTTTACTAGGTTTAATGAAGAATCTTGATATTATTGTTTCCTTCAGTCTGGCTAGTCATGGCCCAAACGAAATACAAGAAATTGCACATTCAGCATAATTGTCTAGAGGTAGTCTGTTGAAACTGCAATGTTCAAACTCAAAATCACTTGAGAGAATAACTTCTGCTCCTCCCCACTCATGGAAACAAAGGGAGCTGGTCAGCTCAAACTCTGACTGCAGAAATACTGTCATCAGCTATGGTACATGAGTTAGAATGAGTTCAGCAGATCCAAATGGGAGCTTGGAAACTCCTTTTCATTTTCATGTTGTGAAGCTATGATGAGAAAATTATTTTTTTATTATTCTCTGAAGTATTTATTAAGCAAAATAAATATTCTTTGCCTGCAATTTTAACTTTAATAATTTGTAGGTATGTCCTAATGATTCATAGCTCAGGTATACTTTAGATGAAAGTTTCTTTAGCTTGTTTAAATGCAGCAAGAGAGACACAAACCACACTTCCCTCTCCTTCCCCTTTCAGGTGGCCTTGATCATGAAAAAATCTGTCACAGACTAATAGGTAAATATGACAGATTGGTTATATATACCAGACCTTTTCTATATACATCTAGATTGGTGGCAGCCTACCCTCAATTACAGTGTTTGGAGCTGGCCAGGAAGGCCAAGGGTTCCTGCAAGAATCAGGGAAGACCATGAACAAAGGAGAATCAGGTTTCATCCTAAGTTCATCCATTCTCCTGGTTTGATCCATTTCTCTTCTTAGGTTTCATCATTCAGCTCTGAATTCAGAAAACAATAATCTGCTCAAATCTCCTCATCAGTGAGTGGTCATATCACTTCCATGCAAGGCCTCATAGTCAGTGCTTTTGAGTTCCGAAAATAAGATGCAAAAAGCCAGCAAATAACTGCCAAAGTCATGTTTTCAAGTCTAAAAAATGGTGGTCTCCCTCTGAGCTCAAGTATTAATCTATAACATATGTAGATAAGTGGGACTGAGAACTTAGAATGATCCGAGCCAAAGCATCACTATGAGAGAAGAACATTGAGCATGTCAGAGCATGCTGAGGTGGTTGCAGGAAATTATTAATGCTAATGGAGAGTCTTTAGGCAATGGACCAAGTTGTACCAGATAGTACTTGGAATAAATATACAATACAATAACACCAAAGCAGCCCTTGACACCATGCAGAAATAAAATTATATGAGGCCTTTTTTCAAATCTAGCCCCAAAGATTGCAATGATAAAAGTATTTTGAAGATAATTGAGCTCCTCAGTAGCTACCTATGCCAGTGCAGGAGTTACAGTCCAGTAGCTCACAGAAGTAGCACTGTAATGTACAGAGAGAAATCTGCCAAGCTTTGCATTTTGTTTCCCAGCAGTACCGTGGCTATGTGACTTACACACAGAAACTCAGAGAGAGGTCACAATCTTTTGTCACCAAGCAATCACCAGCTGTGGCCTTGCTGGGGCAATGCAGTGATGGTTCTAATAATAGCTGTGCCTGGAGTGATATCTGCCATCCAAAGCAAAATACCCACTGTCTGTAGGGATCAGGGGAGGGAGAAGGCTCTTGCTGGAACCCAGCAGAGGCTGCCTTTAACCAGCACCAAGCGGCCTCTGAGTGGGTGTGGGAGGTCCCAGCTCATTCTGGTTCTTTAGTGACCATTGCAGTTGGAGGCATTACCACCTGAAAAGTGTCTAGACCACTCACTCAGGCAGTGAAACATCTTGTTTTGATGTGTTTCAAATCCACGTTTCCAAAAATTGTTAAAATATGCTAGCTCTGTCCAAAGGCTAACAGCTAGTCTGGGTTGGTGCTCTCTTTGAAGAAAATAGGATACTGTGCAGCCAAGGATCAACTACTAAAATTTGTGAGATAACTTTTAAAATTAAGTTATTTGTAGTTTTTGATTTGGGAAATATTTCTATACTTTCTGGTTTATGTCTCCTGCTATATTGTTCTTCCTGGCATAATTATAGCCTGACAATTAAAAGTGCCACCTTGCAAAGTCTGTATGCTGTATATATTAACTTACACTGTTATGTAGTCAGTAATTTCAGAGCACTAAACAGGTGCTACCAAGTATATGAATCTTAAACAACTGAGGACTGTGTTCCTTTTGAAATCTTAATCACATTCCTAGTAAACAATGTGTAAAACCCATTATAGTATATCTGTCAACAATTTAATTAAAAAACTTCCCTAAGCAATGTTCTTAGGAGAAAATATATTAGGAAATCTCCAGCAGAATATTCAGAACAAGATGCTGTGTATAGCTTAGCTTATTATATCCTTCCATATGTTAGTGTTTAATTTGAAACACTCATTCAAATTTAAATTCATTGCCACCAAAAAGATCCTCAGCAGAGAAAATACATGTTATGCATTTTTATGTTGTTTGATGTTGATATCTTTGCTTCACATTTTTCAGGAAAGGTGGTTTACGGGGAGCCCATTGCTGCAAGTCTTGGCACTGATGGCACCAACTACTGGAATAAAGACTGGGCTCATGCTGCAGCATATGTGATGGGACCCCCACTGAGACCAGACCCATCTACTCCTGGTTTCCTCATGAACTTACTGGCCAAGTAAGCAGATGAATAAACAGTGACTGCTGATACCCAAATGCACAGCAAATTTTGTCTGGAGTACATAATAGCAGGCTGATGCTCTGGAGATTTTCTAGGTACAGAATGTTACATTATGAAAAAGGAGAAATGGAGGGTGAAATCACACATGAAAAACATTTCTATTTTCATATTTTATTTCTCTGAACTCTTATGGCCTTCTATCCACATATGATTTTATTCAATAAGCCTTGCCTTGCTCATACCACATCAAAAATTGTAACATGACCAGGAAGACAGTAAGGCTGTAAGTCAGTGGGAAATGTCAGTGTAAAAGGTGAGGCCACAGCTAGATTTTCTCGGATTTGTTGTCAGCTGCCTTTTTCACTTGAAATTCAAATTTTGCATAAAAACTAAGCCTCCTAACTTCTGAGACATGTAAGGTATCCACTTCATAACATCTACTGCAGAAGCAAGTGGAAAAAGTATCTTTAGGATATCTGCACTTAACAAGATGTGTGGTTTTGCTGTTATTTAATTACCAGTAAAGGTTAACTCCACAAAAGGGTTGAATTTGACTGAAGAGCCTGTAAAGGTATGCCTAAACACAGGCTAACTGTTGTGCAGATCCATAGTAATTTCAGAGGTCATATGGAGTGACACAGACTAAAATTGACCAAAGTGAGGACGAAACCAAGCTGCTTGCTCAGGGCAAAGGGGACAGTCCTACATTTGTGGGATGTCTTGGACATATCCTGGGCAAAAGTGACAATGTTGGTGCTTGTTTTCTTCTGAGGGGTTTCTGAAGAGGAAACTGCTTCATAAGGCCATTGACTGTTACTGTGGGGCTAGTCTTGGAGAGTGGGATTGAAGGCAGGCAGGCAGGGCATGTCAGTGTTTGTCTTGAAGGATGGATGTCTTGATCTACCCATCCTTACAACAGGTTTTCCTCTGTGGTACTGTCTGGTACATGCTCTGACTCATAATGAACTTTGTTTCTCTGCAGTGGTGATCTATCTGTGACAGGGACTGACAACTGCACCTTTGATACATGCCAGAAAGCTCTGGGCAAAGATGACTTCACAAAAATCCCTAATGGAGTGAATGGTGTGGAGGATAGGATGTCAGTCATATGGGAAAAAGGTGTTGTAAGTATGGCAAAATGTCCAAACACAGAGGTGATTCTCCAACAAAACATAATCTCTCAGCAGGTATTAAGTCTTCGGTTTTATCAAGTGTGTTTATCATAGGATAACTCATTCAATTGAAAACTATAACTGTCCTTATTAACCCTCACTTTATGCTCCTGGAAGGTGGAAGAAGATTCTTGGTGTTTAAAATATTTCACTAAAGAATCATTTCTATTATTTAGCAGTAAGGGATTGCTATTTTTCCAGTAGTACTGCAAGTATATTTCCTCGGAGCATTTTTTTCAACGTGCGAAATGAAAATAAAAAGAAAGCGGTGTCTATGGTTTCAACTCTATCAGCTGTGTATTTTTTCCTGTTTGATCACTCTCAAACTTAGCCATTGGAGGAGTTTCCAGAGTGGTGAGCCTATCAACTTCTAATTTATGTTTTAAGAAATACTTCTCTAATCTATGGCTCAGTCGTATGATAAGATGAAATGAGCACCTTCAAGTCCCACTGCCTTCAGATTCTCAGTACCAACACAAGAATGGTCAGTGCTTCTCAGATAAAGTCTGATGAGGGGGGAAGGTAAGGAAATCTCTCGAGGGATCTGCTGCATACCAGGTGTTATGATTGCTCTGGCTGGTGCAAAACTGTTCTGTTCTGGAAGCTCTAGTTCTATTTAAGTTCTCTTGCAGTAGCAAAGTCACATTAGTAATGCACTGTGAAGCATATTCACTTGTCACAGTATAATCACCTACCTCACACACTTGGTAAGAATGTGGTTCATGATGTCTCTTGTTTATCTGTATTTGGGATTCAGCTCCAGTTGGTATGTACAAAACACACACACTTGTGCCTATACTCACCTGTGGCACAGCTCTACTGAGATTCCTTATGGTGTAAACAGAAATCTGGCTTGTGGCTCGTATGCAAGTGCAACATGAATGTGTTCATCAGTGCTGCTTTTGAACAGTGCATCCTGTTGGGCAAGAAAATTTTTAAAAAGTTCTTTAATTGATAATATCCTCCCTTTTTTTCACTTGTAAAATATTACACAGCTGTGTGCTTGTCTGAACAGCTTCCCTCCCTTCCCACACACCATTACTTAGAAGAGCAGTGTTCACCATTTTCATTACACTTTTCTTCTCAGATGACTGCTCACAGGCCACCATAAACATGTTTTTATAACATTCTGATTCTTAGACTGACCTATGCACAATATTACTGCTAGTGTAGGTGGCTTTCAAAACAAACAACAGGCATGGAAGTTGGATTAAATTAGTTACACAGCAGTGGACAGTCCCAAGGCACATATATATCCATTGTTATTTACTATTTTGCTGAAATGTCACATCAGCAAAGCTGTTTTTTACACTACTTGATTGCAGCATTTACTGATCACTGCTATACTCTGTGTTATTGTTAAAGAAATTTTCAAATCAGTTTTCCTATATTACACATTGTACCTTGCCTTGCCATTAGCACCTTCGAGGCTCTCCTTAATGCTGTGTCACCATCTTCCAAAACCAAGATACTCAAGAGATGTTATGTTTCCTGAGGAAATTGCTGAGCAGGACTACAGATGTAAAGCTAGTTAAAACATTTGATTTCAGTTGACTTGAGGCTGTATCCACAGAATGTTTGGTTTAAAGTTGTCTTTTTTTTCCTCTTTGCTGTGGGATAAAGTAAGATAAAGTTACTGTATTTAGTGAAAGTACATTGCATTATGGGCATCTGAGACAAATAGGTACTTTATAGTATACTCATACTTCAGTATGACACTTTTTTAAAAAGTTGATGTGATATCACTCATCCTAGTTTTTCAACCAGAAGAGCATTTTTTTCATTCCTTGCTTAAAAAAGTAATGAGTTTGCTTGTGTCTACTCTTGCAGCACAGTGGGAAAATGGATGAAAACAGATTTGTAGCTGTTACCAGCACAAATGCAGCAAAAATCTTTAACCTTTACCCAAAGAAGGGCAGAATTGCTGTAGGCTCTGATGCTGACATTGTCATTTGGGATCCTAAAGCTACAAGGTAGGTATGGGAAGTTGTTTCCCACCCTCATCCAGGCTTTCTGCAGGAAAAAAGCATCACAAAGCCTTTGTATAACAGTAAGACTTTGGGTGAAGTTATGGTAGTTTAAAATAGCACCTCGTGTGAATTAATTAGAGGGTTTTGTGTCCCACAGTAGTGTATATAAGGAGAGGTCTTTGATCTCTAGATGGATGAAAAAGCATTCTCTCTGATTGCGGACCAAGTGCAAAAATTAAAAAGTCTTTACATTATGCAACCAGAACTTGGTATCCTAAGGGTAAAAATGACTCCTTTGAGATTTTTGAGCAACTCTTTTCAGTGCTGGAGTATGTTTGAATTCCTCCACTGCAAGGGGCAGGGGGAAGAGCCTGCTGCATGACCTGTCACAAACTTATGTGTTGAACCGAGAGCCACTTAAAACATGTTCAAAGATGGATTGCACTTACTTCTGAAGCTCAATCTGTTCATGCTTATGTTTTTATTTAATGCATATTCTGATGGTGTTAACAGTAATTCTGCTGGAATAGAGCTTGTCACACTGACAGATACAAAATGTCCTGGTGTCTCACCCTGCATGAATTGGTACCACGGTACATTTTTGCTAGAAAGGGCATGAAGTGTCTTTCTAGGAGCCTCAACTCACACAGCATACTGTGTATGACAGCTGATTCCTGTTCTCAGGTGTATTCATACCATCACCAACTCCATAGTCAGGACTCTATAAATATTTCAGGGTTATGTCTTGAGTCTTCCTCTGGCTCTTGTGCCCATCCTGGTCTTGTTTAAACCACCTGGAAATGGTCTGGCAGCTGTCTGTCACACAGCCAGATCACCTGGGGAGTTGTCTCTCAGCTGAGATGCCTACGAGCTCTGTGAGTGCATCCCCACTGTCCCAGGGCTGCACAGGGTAACTTCAGCCTGCAGGGACTTGAACAGCCAAGCCCTGTCTGTCCCTGCCCAGCCGTGCCCACGGCAGCAGCAGCAGGTCAGGAAATGCTCTGGAGTGGCAATTTGCTTCTTGGGCTCAGCTCTAGTGAGGGGTGTGACCTCACAACTGTGCTTTTAGCCTTTGATCTTTAAAAAGAAAAAGGTTGAGTGCTCTGCTCAGGATGTGGGAAAGTTCTGAAATGCAACTGGACATGTCTGATTTTGGTAGCCAAATAGATAATGCACTCCACCCCCTCTGCCCAATTCTAGATTTACCGTACACAACAAAAGCCTTTTGACTAACCTTCTGGTTTTTTGATATGCAATTCTCACTCATTTCAGCATATTAATGAGTCCCAAAAACATGGGAACGTGTGAAGTCTTCTGTGTTTTAAGCTATGGTGTTCGAGGATATGGAGGTTGCTATTCAGCAGTCCCACAAAAAAAACCGAGAGCACCAGCAAAAGAAGTTTCAGGAGTGTCAACAACCCAAATAAATATAGAGGCCTGCCCAGTGCTAGGTCAGGGAGATTTTGATGTGCATTATAGCTTCTGGCATGTTGAGCAAGCATATTTTGAGATACCAGCACTGAGCTATTTCAGGAGAGTGACGTTATGAACTCTGATTTTTAAAAACCCTGAAGGATTGTTTTCTGAACTCTCTTCTGCTCTGCCTGGGGAAAAATGAATCTAGAAGGATAGCACCGTTCTGACAATGTTCTCTGGGTGCTTTGTCAGCTCCTGTAATTGTTTATCTTTTTTGGCTCTCAAACATTCCTTCTGCTTCCCTTCACTCTCTCCTGAGTGCTCTAATTGCCTTTTCACACACTGCAGCTGTGGAGGTGCTGTTTTACTTTAAGCTTTTTTTAACACATTTAAACTGTATTTACTTACTGAGCAAGCTTATTTTGAGTTCAGCCAGTATTTTTCTTCCTGATCTGGTACTGTTCCCATTGTTTATCCATTTGGGTTTGCTGGGAAAAGTCATTCTGCAGGTACAATTTTGTGAACTATATGGGAAAGTATAAATAAACCTAATTGGAACTTGTCTGTTAATTTCACTGCAAATCCTGAAGAGGGCATAAACAGCCCAGAAGAAAAAAGAGATCTAGCTAATGGATTTCAGCCATTTAGGATGTTACACAAGGCGCAGCCTCGTGTGCTTTGTTGATTCTGAGGGGTGATTTTCAGTTTCACAATAGGCTTGTTCCTGTTTCTTGCTAAGTTCTTCCTCTTTTGTGCGTGATTTCTTTTCTTGTTTGCAACCATAAGTCTTGCAAGAGGGAAGTGCAATTTTCCACCTCTGGTTTGAGGTTGTTTTGCTGTAGTCTTGAAATTCTGATTGATACCAGACTAATGCGTAAGACAATTGCTGACATACTGCTGTGAAGAATTGATCTTATCACACTCTGTCAGAGGAAGTCTATACAGAAGATTCTAGAGTCAGTTAGAAAGGTGGTGTAGCTCTTCGATACGAAAACTTGTATCCCTAAAAATCAGCTGCATTTCCCCACCCACATCACTGCACAGTAACATGCTGGGTGCTATCTGAGCATTCAGGATTTTTTCTTCCTCTATTACAAAACTCTAGTGAATTCAACGTGATAGCTCTGCAAGCTGGGAGCAATTGCAATTTCAGGTTCTGCTTCCAGCACTCTGCTGCTCTAGCTGAGGCTTTTCTTTTAAGTGTCAGCTTCATTGACTGGCCTATTTCTGTAGCATTTTCTGGTAATTTCTGCAGAAAAGACTATATCAACAATTATCACATTTGCTACTGTGTTTAAAAGCATCTGAATATTGCTTTTAGCAGGCCTGCATGACAGCAAGCATTATTGGGAAGAAACATTAAATGTACAAATTGGTTAGAAACTGCATTTCAAAGGATGGGTTGTGAGTCCTGCCAAAGTAGGTATTTTTGTTAGCTTCCTTATACTTATTCCATTAATTAAAGACCACAAAAATCCAAAAAATGTTTTATATATATATATAAATATAATATATATAAATACAAATGTTGGTTTATCACAGGCCATGATACCAAATATCATATTGCAGACCTCAACACCCTCAGCATCCTAAGTACAGTTTGTGCAAAAAGGATTGTTCTATGAAAACTCCTTGGGAAAATGCATGTAGGCAGCAAATGTGTACCCACTGTACCCTGTCTTATTTTAATCTGTGCTTTGATCAAGACTGTTCACTGATTTGTTTCAGCTGCACACAAATAATATAAAAGCCCCAAGTCTGTGAAACAAAAGCAACTGTAAAGATTTTTTCAGGAGGAGAGAGCAGAGTAAGTAAGGGAAAGGGAATTTCACCTGTCAGCAAGTCAGTGTCCTCTATAGCTGATGCCTTTAGCTATTTAAAAGCAAGCAAGAGGATAAAACCTCTAGGGTTTATTTCAGAAATGCTCAGCAGGGAATCTAAATACTGCAGTACCCAATTCAGGCAGTGAAAAGAGCTGAGCATCCCTAGTAAAGTAGGGGCAGAAGGTCCTGAAGATCTCGTTAAGAGACATTCAGCTCCCAGCAGATATTAGGGCTCAATGATTCACTGTAACCTGTCAGAGCCCTGCAAGTAAGGGCAGGATCTGGATCAGGATCAGGTCTCAAAAGCAAGAGCAAACACACACAAGAATAAAAAACCTGTCTCAAATAGAGTTTAACTTTCTAAGTCCAGCCACTTCATTATGACAACATGCAAATTGGGAAGCCACACTCCCCAGGGTTTTTCCCTCATTAAATATAGCTGAGAAGTTAGATCCTTCTGATTGCAAGGGTGAAGCTGGCTGTGCAGGCAGCACCATCCTCTCTGGGCTTTGCTGGAGTGGCCCTCTTTGGCAGGCCCAGCGTGTGCCCCACATGTGCTGGTGGAGCTGGGCTGAAGCCCTGAGCAGGGCAGTGGTGGCTGCAGCCCCAGTACAGCTGCCAGAGTGGGGCCCCTGAGCAGCAGGAAACGTGGGAAGCCTGAGGTGGGGACGGGAGGGAGGAAAAGGACAGGTCACTCTGTAATCTACCTGCCTGACGTGACAGAGGAAGATGTGTTTTCTGGTTTGTTTCTAGTATTTTTGTATTTTAAGGGAAATAGTGGCTGGATAAGAATCAGCAAAATGTCAGAGTTCCCTTGTCTGCTGGCATATGTCCCCTCAATGCCTTTGCTTGCATGTAGATATGTTCATGGCTGAATCTTTTGCATTTGTTAGAACCAAAATCTGCAGTCTATGTCTGTCTCATTTGTAGTCAAGTCTTCAACCTCAGAGGCTTAAGTGGGGACATTACAACGTTTAAGCACTCTGCCAAGTAACTGCCTGTAATTTTTAGTAACATAAGAGAGGAAGAAACCAAGATGTTAGCAGAAGATTAGAATAAATAATGCTGCAACTCTCTTACTCTTCTGATGAATGAGCATAATTTTGAATATTGAATATATGGGTGACTGCATCTGGTCACAATGAGAGAAAAAGAAATAAAGTGGTGTACAAATATCTATGCATAGGACAAGTATGTTCTGGCATTTTCAACAGCCCCGTGTTCTTTTGCACAAGATAAAGCAGTGTGCAGTGTGCATGCACTAATGCACCAGAATCCTGCCAAAGACATCTCAAATTAAGAAAATGGGGAGAAGGAAACAATAGGCACAAATTAAAATAAAGGAAATTCCATTTCAACATGATAAATGACATTGTTTTCCTGTGATGATGATCACACACTGGCACAGGTTGCCCATAGAGATTGTGGATCTCCCTCTTTGGAGGCACTTAAAACCCAATTTAACATGGCCCTGAGAAGCCTACTTTGGCTGACCCTGGTCAGAACAGAGGGCTTGGAATTGATGATCTCCAGAGATGCATTCCAACCTCTGTGACACTCTGGCTCTGTGAACTGTAACAAGATAAGCCTCTCGGAGAGTGCATGATGTACGTTTCCCTAGTAACTTGCTGTCTCCAAAATGTCACTTGGTCTTTTTAGAGAATCAAATCTCAGAAATGTTACCGAAAAAATCAAATCATTATTTATTTTCCCCTTACATAATTTTGACTTTTTTCCCTTGTAAACACTTCAAGATCTTCTCTAGTCATTGAACAGACTAATTTGTGTTCTTCTCTTTTTGTATGCTTTTCTGCAAGCTAATTTCTCATTACTGCTTCTCTCCTCCAGTTTTTCACAAATGTTCGCTTCCATCCTGTATCAGCTTGGAATAATTGGTAGGACCAGACTGGATAATATTGTTGACAAATGAGCTACTTACCATGATATAAAAATTATTTTCTTGTCATTCTACCCCCCTTAAAATGATGAATTTTAGGAGATATGATTGCATGAAATAAAGATCCCATTACTTCAGATAAGTCGCATTGATCTGAAGCTCCCAAACATTAACTTCCTACCTCTTCTTGCATCTGTTTTTATCTACTAATCTTTTCAATTCATATGACATCTCAAAAGTAATGTTTATTGAAGATGTTTTTTAAGAGGCTAGGAACACAACTTTACAAATAGTTGCCTGCATATATTTGCATATGCTGTTATTGCAATTCATTAATATAAAGTAGGCCATGAGGTTTTTAATCCACATTATAGGCTTACAGCCAGCAATTTTACACACAGATTTTAAGACTTCCTTATTTTTCCACTATTTTCTTTTTCCTGTTCTTTACTTTTCTTTTTAATAAAACTCTTAAATATCATTATAAATGAGTAGAGACTCAGAAAACACAGAAAGGTGAAAGATTAATTTTTTTCTAGATTTTAGAAAAGCAGGTTAACAATCTATAGAGTTCAGAGGCATCTGAAAGTGATGAGAGGAAGCAACTCACAAAGGCTGATACTGTCCTCAGCGAAGTGGCATTTCTCACCTACCTTCAGCTCTGAAAAGCTCAGAGATACTGCACTATAAGCACTGAGAAAAGTTACTTGCAGCTCAAATACTCACTCCTACATAAGTTGGTTTTCTTTGGGAACTGTCAACAAAGCAGCTATTTTCAATTAAAGACTTTATTACTATGTTTTAAATTAGGTAATTAATTGATTTTAAAACAAGATGATATTGAGATTTTCAACAGCTATTCTTGTCTAAGAGCTGTTGTCTACAGCATTCCTTCATATTACTGTATCTGAAATTTTTAAAGAAATCTGTGTGAGGTATGTACTCATTTCCATTGAATGTAATTAAATTCTTCATTTGCTTGCTTATGTGACCTTGAAAATTAAATGAACAATCTTCATGGTAGTCAAAGTTTTGGTTCTAGAGCTGATGTAGCTTCATGTAGCTATGCATTACGAAGGAAGTAAGATCACTCTAATGTCTAATGGTTTCCCTTCATGTCCCCCTCCTGCCCAACTGTAACTCACTGTTTACTGTTTCAATCTCTGACTTAAGCAGAGAATGTTTAATCTTAACATTTGTTAAGATTAAAACCAGGCCCCCTTAAGTCCTTAACAGAGTTTTGGGTCATAACTCAAGCTGACTACCTGTATGGTCTTGAATTTCACCCTACATGTTGCTGCATTAGTCTAAGCTGCTGCTCTTTGCCAAGTTCCAAGCTGCAGTCTGTAGTTTAGTTGGTTACAATACTCTAGAGGTGGCTGTAAAGTCCTTTCTCACATAGAGCATAAATAAATACAGTACTACTAGTCAATGAATCTTCACACAGTTAGAGCAAACCTGTCAGTTGTTCTTAGACTAAATTACTCTTTGACTCTCAATTAGCTGGACAGAAGTATGGTGGTGAAAAGAGACCATTTCAGAGGCATGTCTTCCTCTTTGTACCAGAGGAATGGCAATGTATATGTTAACAGCTTCAAATGGCTTTGCAAGCCAGATGTGTCCGAAGCAGCTGAAGTGAACTGCATGGAAACAGTGACATGAGTAAGAACAATATTGTCTTATTCTAAAGACATCAGGTCAGTAAGACCTGATGCCTTTGGAGTATGCTCTTTGTAGAGGAGAATGATCTTTTAAATGTTAAAGTGATTGTTCTGATCTCAGTCTCCACTTGAGAAAGGGTTGTTTGAAACAAGAACCACAGTAATTTATAACCAGAATGAGAGAATTTTACAAATTTTATTTTAAAAATACAGTACAAATTTTTGCAACATGGACTCAGAATCTGTTCTCATGCCAAATAACTCCTGATGTCAGGCATCACTTAGGATGCTGGAGACAGCTGTTAAGTTGTACTCCACTATGGTGGCAGTCTTGGTTTCTTGGATTATTAGTAGGTTACAACTGTTTTTGTCGTTAGCTGAGAGCAAACATCAGATCTTTGCTAAGCTGCCTGCTACTGAAATTGGTGATACAGCTGTAGACAGTCTGTTGCATAAGGTTGCTGAATTATGACCTTCAGACCCAAACACCATCTAGTTCTATTGGTTACTTGCTTGCTACCTGAGACTTTTACTGACAATGATAATGTCAAAGTGTTAAATCACAGGAAAATTTTGGCAATTTCCATCAGGGAAAATGCACTTTACCTTCAGAAAGGGCAGTGTGATCCACAGCTTGTTTCAACAGAAGAGTTATAAATGAATTCTATTGAAGTTTGCTGTTGAAGCAAGCTCTGGAAATGTGTTTTGTCCTATTACAAGGTTTAGCTGTACAAATGGATATTACTTTTAAATGTGCCAACTTCCATTCATTTTATATCTTTAAATGAAGGACATATTTACCTCTGAGGCACAGTTACCTTTAGTGATCCTATTCTAGCACATTTAAACAGCACTCATGTTGATGAAGGATCTTGCTTATTTTTTCTGTGTTTCCTCAAATTGCCTTCTCCATTTTTCTTTTCATGTCCCAGTGCTATTGAGCAAGTAGATAGGATACATATGCAGAGAATGCTAAAGATTATTATATTACAGTTGTTCTTACTTACTGCTCTAGCAATTGGACCCATAAGGGTAATGCAATAAGCTAGAGGAGTATGTTCACAAACTCCTAATAGGGCTGTTACAACAACTATGGATAAATTTGTTTGACAGCATTCAATAGGACCAGTGAAAACAAGAGAGGTTTGATTTTTCCCAAGGTGATGCTGATATTGGTGAGCAGGCATGCATTCTGTCCAAGGTGTGTGGCATAAGGCAAAGTTTTTATTCCTATGAGTAGACTGGTCATAGATGGTATTTACATATTTATAGCCTTTGAAATGTCAGTTACCACCAAGATTTAAATGTAGCCCTTGACAGAACAAATTACTCTTAGTTCAACGGAATGATATGAAACTAAGTATCCTTCCATGAATTCTTTTCCTCTTTACAAGTAACCATTTTGAATATTTAATATGATTATTTTTGAAAATGGTTATACTTCAAGTAAGACAGATTTTTTTGTGGTTTTCTCATTTTGATAAGGATATTGACTAAAGTTTAAAAACAATTATTCTCCAAATTGATCAATACTTTAATCTATTAATATTTCGTATTGCTTTTGACTTTGATAATTCCTTTGCAAAAAGATGTAGTTTCTGGAAGAATATTAATGCATGTACATGCATTGTAATATATGCATGATAGATTTTTAATTGTGTGAGCACCCACCCTGGAAAAGCTCCACTGGTAGCTGAAAGCATGATGCTTCTTTTTTTTCAGAAACTATAAATGACAATAACAAATATTACATTTTATATAAATTATATAAAATTATATAAAATTATATATAAATTATATATATAAAATCTGTATATACATATATAATCTGTAGCTTGGATACAGGAAGTTAATAAAATAATTAACTGAAATCCAAAGTCTAAAGTTACAGTATATATTAAGTAGCTTAGTAGGGAAAATAGACAATACAGGAAGTATACACAGCCTGGACTTTCAGATAGTAATGTCAGCTCTAGCATTGGTTCTGCCTTTAAAGTAGCCAGTTAGGGTTGGAAAAATTGTCTAGAAAAATGGGAATCATATAGAATGAGGTCTATATATATAAAAAACAATAATACCATCATTCAAATGAGTACTGTTGAAGTCTGAAATTATAGTTTACTTAACACCCCTGGAGGAAGGGTATGTAGAAGTGTGATATCATTATTATTTAGCAGCTTTAAGATATTTGGCCTGAAAGTCATTGAATCAATCGAGCTCACACTAAGCATTACCGAAAATCATCACCATCTCCCAGCTTTCCATTGAAACGGTCTTTGTCTTATTTGTGAGACTCAGTCTTTGAAACATTGCAGCCATGATTTTCAAACTTGAAACTGCAAGTCATTCCAGCTCAAAGGTCGGAGATTTTTCTAATCGAATAGTGCAAAGATATTTGCTTGACAAGGCAAAATGAAATCATGTTATCCAAAGAAAATATTACAACCTGATTTTTTTTCCACTAATCTCTTTTGTAGTGGAAAATTTTGCATTTCAAGGCTGCTAAGTTCTGTCCTTTTGACTGCCTCTTCATTCTTTTGAAGTGCAATTACTGTTCAATGAAATGTTGTTGTGCTATCCTATTTTTACAGCTGCTCTATGATCTACTGTACAGTGTTGTAGTTAAATAATGTTGCTAAATTTTTTTCCTATTTCAATTTATCAAAATTTTATAATGAAGTCAAATGCAAGAATCTTAGTAATTTTGTTTTGCAAACACAGGACAATATCTGCAAAAACACATCACCAGGCAAATAACTTCAATATATTTGAAGGAATGGTCTGCCATGGAGTTCCAGTTGTGACAGTTTCAAGAGGCAAAGTGGTTTATGAAGGTGGAGTTTTCAATGTCACAGCAGGAGAAGGCAAATATGTCTCCCGTCCACCATTCCCTCCATATGTCTACAAACGAGTCAGGCAGCGGGAACAGGTTAATTAAACTAATAAATCTCTGTAATGCCTTGTACAATGTGAGGATAACTAGCTCTTGGGAAGAGAAGTTTGGGGATTCAATGGTAATTTTCCTTACTAATCAGAATGTGCCAAGGTGGGAGGAAAGGAAACGAAGGACTCCAATTTTATTGCTCTTTGTCTTACAGAAAAATATCATACACTAATTCCTGCTCTTACAGTAGTCTGTACAGCTCCTGAACTCAGCCTCAGTACTTTTAAAAATAAACATGTCCTACTTGCAATAAAAGTGGACAAAGTTTTGCTTCTGAGTAACCTAACTGCTACATTTCAATATTACTTCACTGAAAATCAGAGTGCCTAAATTTCATATGCAGGAAGAAATATTGCACCAGGGAAGAAATAAAAAAATTTCTAATTCTTTCATGGATCAGATATTTTGAGCTAAACCCTGCTGAGTGTTGAACACTTTGTTAATATGTTAAAAACCGAACATGTGCAAAGCTGAGCATTGCTGGGCCAAATAAGATAGCTCTGTTCAAGCTTTTGTTCTGTTCTATTTTTTAAAGAGGAATATTTGAACAGATTTAGCCACCCAGCTTCTGATGAAAACTGACAACTGAACAGTTTAATCCCAGAGAGAAGTTAGATGAAAGTATTGGGATGCGTTTCACAGAAAGATGGATTTTCATAGGACTTCTATTTCGATTTTGTCCAATTAACAATTGGAAGAGAAGACAAAATAATGAAAGATTTAAAACATTTTATTGCAGGTATGTCAACCTATTCCCGTCAAGAGGGCACCATATACAGGCATGGTCTCGGGAACATCCATCACACGAAAATAACAGGCTCATTCCCCAGTTTTGGCTGTTGCAGGTAACCATCTCTTTTGCTTCATAAAAACTACTCAATGCTTCTCTGAACCTCCAAGAAAACAGAAGGGTAGCAGGCTGTCTATCTGGTGACAGGCTGAAATAAGCCCTCTCAGAAGCTGAGTTGTCTTGGTATCTGTAAATTAGACAGACAAGTGTGGCAGGCCAGGCATGGAGAACATAATTTTGGTTGGAACCTTATTTAAAAGGTTCAGTTGGAAGAAACTGATAGAGTTTAGCTGCTAGACTGAGGCATGGGTATGAAGGCACATACAGAACCTGAGTTTAGTTAGCAACAGGAGTGCAAAACGAAGCATGACTATTTGACTTGCAAGTTTACAGAAAAAAACCAACAACAAAATATGAGCAAAAACAACTTGATGTGAAAAAATTAAATTTGTTAGTGTCCCTGTGTTACAGACCATAACCCCCCAACAAATGTGTTATTTGGGTTAAGCTGACAGATTTGATTTGCAGAAACAAAAGCTGTCTTCATGAAAAGAGAAGGCTCCAGAGAGACCCTAGAGCAGCCTTTCAGTACCTAAAGGAAGCCTGTAAGAGAGCTGGAGAGAGATTTTTTTTTTACAGGGGCATGGAGTAGTAGGACAAGGTAGAATGGCTTTACACTGAAAGAGAGTTTAGATTTAGATATTAGGGAGAAATTCTTTACTGTGAAGTTGGTAAGGAACGGGAACAGGTTGCTTAGCGAATTTGTGGATGCCCATTTCTGGAAGTGTTCAAAGCCAGTGTTCAAGTTTGATGGGGATCTGAGCAGCCTGGTCTAATGGGAGGCATCCCTGCCCATGGCAGAGGGGTTGGAACTAGATGATCTTTGAGATTCTTTCCAGCCCATGCCATTCTAGGTCTCCACAAACAGAGGCGCTGCAGGCAGTGCCAGCAGTGTTTGAATTAGTGTGAGCTCATCACTGCTAACAGGACACCCCTTCCCTGCTCTCCAGTGTTCACAGTTGTAACTTGGTTATTGACAGTCCTTGTATACACCTAGTGCTTGGCAGACCTTTCTGTGAGCAGACATCAACTAGCTTTGTTTTCAGGGTTAGTTTTCTGTTGCCTTGGTGAGTTGAAGTGTCTCAGAAGAATCAAGCAAAGATCAGTGCAGTGCAGCATATGAATGGGGTGAGGCAGCTGGGGACAAAGACTAGTGACAACACCTCACTCTCTAAGTGTTTAATAAGCAGAGAAAATGCTTCAGGAAAAGGTAAAATCTAGGCAAGTCCTTCAGCCAGCACAGTGGAGCCATGCTGCTGCTGTGTGCCAGCTGCAGCTGAAATGTTGTCAACTACAGCAGGGGAGTTGATTAATAGGGGTTAGGGGAACAGTGAGTGACAGGAAGCAGGCCAAAATCCAGGCTGAAGTTTTGGGTGCATATGTGTACCAACAATGAAATCAGCTAGTTTAAGAAATGATTTCCCAATAGATGAAAGCCCCAGTTTGCACCCTACATAAAATGAGTCTGATCTTAGTGCTAATTGATATGGGACAGGAACAAACCTGCTATGGTAGGAGGGTGAAATTAGCTTTTTCACATTTCATGGTATTATTCCTTTAAAGCTACCTTAGGCCGAACTTCATCCAGGGCATCAGTAGCAGCAAGAGAGTGCAGTATCCTATTTATTTTTCTCTGTCCTAAGGGAAAAGCTTTTCTAATAGAGAGGACTAAAGGCTAAAGCTTGAGTAGAGTGAGGGAGCAATAAGCATTCTTTCTAGCTCCTAGCACTCCTTCTCCATTATTACCTCTGAGTGACAAATTGCAGAGATTTTCTTTTGAAAGAGATCGTATTGTCTTTTTTCTTCTCCGTAGATAAAAGCAAATGAAAATGACCTTGTTGCCCCCACCAGCAGTTCCTTCTGGGTCCAGCAATCAATCCACAGTCAACTTCTCAAGAACCAACATGAAACAACAGTAACCAATAAGCATTATACTTGGTTTCCTACATAAAATTGTCACTAAAATTAATCTTTGAAAATACTTTTGCTGTAAGAGTTGGAAAATTCTTTTTAGAAAATGGAGTAATAATTTAAAAAACACTACAATTATAATGTGGCAACAGCTCTGTATATTGTTACAAGCATGTAAGTTTTGGGATGGAATTTCTTAATGTTTATCTTTAGAAGGTATCAGCTACCCAATAAAGTAAAAGTAATGACCAATGGTGTTTAAGAACAATTTTTAAATTCCTACTCTGTTGGGTCCCAGGAGATGAATCCTAATTCTCTAATTTTATATGTTAAGAAGATCTCTGTTGTGCTGGGCAATGCAGAGAATTCTGAGAGCAGATGCTGAATTTTATTTTTTTTAATTTTCCATATCTGGAAGGGGTCAGTATAGAAATATGCTGATTCAGGTGAACACTCACTGTTTTGGAGCTGCTGCCACATTTCCATGTCTCTTTCTCTGAAGAACTTTGTATATATTGTCCCTGCCATCTGCACCACCAAGCTTTTTTTGGTGGGTTCAACTATTTCCTTTGTTGCACCCTAGTCAAACCTATACCAGCCATACTGGTGAACCCACCTACAGTAATAGTTTGTGTTCTGGCTTTATGGACAGACACACTCCCATCCCCTGAAGGCTTATGAAGTGAGATCACCAGAGCAAAACCATAATGCAATAATGTCAAAAACCCTTTTTAACTGAAAATGTGAAGTTTTTCCCAATGTAACTAATACTTTGATTTTTTGGTAGGATAGGATTCCTAATTTAAAAAAAAATCTCTTTTTCTCGGTTTATCTAATTTCCGTTTTCAGAGGCTGTTGTGCTTTCAGAAACATGATTCTGCTAACATGTCTAGACAAATTTTGTTTTGGAGAACTTGAATTTTAAAAAATTTGTACTTTAATATGTAATAGCTCTTCTTTTTAAGCAGCTGCCACTGGGAAAAATTTAAGAGAATGTCATGGTTTAACCCCAGCTGGCAGCTAGAAACCACACAGACATTTGCTCAATTCCCCCCCCCCCCCCCCCCCCCCCCGCGGCGCGGGGAGAAACGAACAAAAAAAAAAAAAANGTGCACACAAACAAAGCAAAACAAGGAATTCACTCCCCATTGTCAGGCAGGGGTTCAGGCATCCCCAGGAAAGCACTCTGAATGTTCCCCCTGCTTCTTCCCCCAGTTTACAAGCAGAGCATGAGCATATGGTCTGGGGTTAGTTGAGGTCACCTGTCCTGGCCATGTCCCATCCCATCTCCTTGTGCATGCCCAGCCCTCCTGCTGATGGGATGGGATGAGAAACAGAAAAGGCCTTGATGCTGTGTAAGCATTGCCCATTGATAATGAAAGAAAATCCTTGAATTATCAATTCTGTTTCCAGCATAAATCCAAAACATAACCCCACACTAACCACTGTGAAGAAAATTAACTCTACTCCAGCCAAAAATATCACAGAGAGAAATGAGGCCAACACAAAATCACCTGTACAGTGAGTCCTATGTGTAGAAACAATGTAACCTGTACTGTGGAACACACAGGCCAAACAGGCACAGAAAGTGCTCCATATTTTAAAATATTAAACATTTAATACACATTAAACATATGATAATTATCATTATTTTTGACAGTGGAAAGCAGACTTGCAGCTCCTGCTATATCCCTAGGCATACAATGATGTATGAGCCTGTATGAAAAACAAACTCCTATTGGGTCAGTAGTTCTTGTGTCTCTAAACAGAAAAAGAGAGTTTTCCCTGCAAGACGATGGAGGATAGTCATGGGTATGGTCAAGAAGGTCTGGCACCTGTCCCCTTTTCTCAGGTTTATCTTTGGAGTGGCAGAACAGCAGAACCAACAATCCAGCACTATTACAATGGCTATAACAAGGAAACAGAATTCACTGCTCAGTACAGACTTCTGCGCTGTCATGCTCTGCATCTCAGGTTTGTTGTCCAGCCTCCCTTTACAATCAACAGAGAAAGAGATGCTTCTGCAACTTGTTTTGTCACTGCATCAAGATCCCACACTGGTTAGTTGAATCTGTCTGGAGCTGTTCTTTGGGATGGGGTGAGCAGTTTTCTTGCAATGCTGATTTGTCTCCATTGGCTACAAAGATTATATAGGCTGTGTAACTATGGTACAGATTTCTACTCTGCAGCTGCCTTCCACTCAGTCCATCTCTGCTTCTCAGAACTGGAACTTTCTTGCATGAAGGATGCCTGTCTTCTCTTATGTTTTGTCTCATCAACAGTGCAGATAAACCATGAATCCATTCTTTCTAATTAATCTTTTGCTTCACTGGAAAAAGAGCAGAAATTCAATGAGAGTAATCTCCAAACTATGAACATGTATTATCTATGGAAAAACATATGATATTTTTAGGTTTCTTACTCATTTTTATTAATTAGAAATGAATGAGTTTTCTCCTGTATAATTAGCAAGGAATTCCTGTTCCCTATGTTAGCACTTACTGCTCTCTATCATGGACTATTCTTCCTATAGGGCTATACTATTTTTGGTTAAAAAATACCTACTTTTTAACTCCAGTGAGTCTTAAATATTGTGCAGATGAAAGAAATTACCTGCATGTTGTGAATTGGGATTTACACCAAATCATCTGCTGTATTTTTACATCCTTGGATGCAACAAGCTATCGAGCCTGTCAGGTTTGTTATATCACAGAATATTTGTTTTGCCATGATGTGCCTTAGTACCTGAATCCTGCCTCAAGCCACAAGGTGCCAAGTAATAGCCCTGGAGGAACCATGGGACATCAAAAGAATTTCAACTGTGCCGTTCAGGCCCTTCTACTAAAGTTGAAACTGTCAGCCTGCACATTTCTGTCATCCTTGGTTTTTTCCTGCTTATATGGGCCAGGCTATAATGGTGGGATCTTCATAGGGATGTAATTTTGGGACTAGCCAGGTCTCTATTCCAAAACACCAGTAAGGAGTGACAGCAGAGCTCAAACAGTAGCATGAGATTTTTTAGTAGGCATACAGTTTGGCATTCAATGGGATTACAATTATGTCAACACAAGCCCTGAACCAGAGCACTGAAAGGCGCACTGTCTGGTCTCTCAGTTTTATCTCAGTCTCTAGACCCTGGTGAGACTTCTGAATTATTCCACAATCTCATCCCTGTATAGCTCATATAATGAGCATCTCATGCTCATTATATTCTCAAGTTGTTGCTCTGTCTGTTCTATAACTTTTGTGCTAAGACAACAGATCCACACATCAGGCTGGAAAGGTGGTTTAGAGATGACTTCTGCAGCCCACACAGTTGTCTTGAGCCCTTCATGAGAAAGTAAGGTAATAATTGCTTTCCCAGATTTTAAAATCCTACCTCATTTAGCCATAATCCTCAGGCTTCTCCTCCCCTACTGACAAAAAAGTTTGCTTGCTTTGGCTCTTCCTTCATTCTGTTGGTCACTGATTGCTTTGAGAGGTGATACTGCTGCATTAAAACCCTTTTTCCTCGGAGCAGTGTCTGTGCAGAGGAGTCAAGGGACTCTTTTGTCAAAGCTGAAACACAGAACATCCTTTCTTTGCTTAGCACTTCTCCTTGAAATGCTGCTGGTTTCCACCTCTTTCTTGTATGGAAAAGTTGAAGATTCAAACATTTTGTTAAAGTTAGGAAAAAAATCTGTTAACCATATTTTCATCTCTCTGCCCACCCAGACAGAGATTTGGGATCTTTAGTACTCCAGTCTCCCTGCTTGCATGCATTCTGGAGGCAGGAGCAGAAAAGATTTGGAGATCTGATCCCTGTTTGATCCCCTCGTTTGCCAGAGAAAGCCTCGTACAGACAGTGTGTGTTTATTGCTGGCTCTCAGCTCCGCAGCCGTGGTGCAAACACGCAGAGCTGCTGCTCCTCTCTTCACCGGGAGCATCACCGGGTGAGTGGATCTCTGCAGAGCAGCAATCCTGGGCCCTGTGGCTGCGCTGGGCCACTGGAGGGCAGGGCAGGTATGAAGTATCAGCAGTGACACGAGGAGGAAGGTTCTGTCATGCACAGCAGCACCCGTGAAGCATGCTCACGGTTTGGTATCTGTGCCCCTAAAGCCGGCAGTAACATCCCGGTTTCCAGGCTTTATTTCATCAGCGGCAGACAGCGATCCTTTGATCCTTACTCTCCACTTCTGCGATGTAAAACAGAATCAGAGGAAAAGCTTTGGTTATTCATTTCTTTTCTAACTGCATCTCTGGGCTATTTAAACTGCGGTGAAAACAGCGAGTCAATGCGATAATATTGACAGAGCAGGGGGCACGGTGACAGCAGTTGTAAATCCAGCGTCCTCTGACTTTGCACACCCAGCTGCTCGCATAAAATACCGCAAAGAAACTCGCACAGAGGAAAAGAAGCCTTTAGCTTGGCTTGGCCAAGCCAGCCAGGTCTGGGGGTATGGGGTGGTGATAAGGAGAGGTCCATAAACACGGTTGCTGGAAGGAAACGTCCTTGTTTGTATTCCACTCCAGGAGGGTCATGAGCACTTGCATGTCTCTCTGAATTACCTTCACAAGACAATCAGGTCAGCCTTTCATTAATTTTACAAAGCAGATTTGATCCAATTGGAGGATTTTTCACAGTAAATCAAACATCTCCTACACTGGTGAAGGACATTTAAAAACGAAGTTGAACTCTGCTGTGAGCTGAGAGAAGGACAGGGATGTCTGAGTCAAAAGCCAAATCCAGACTTCTCAGACCCTTGTTCTTAGTGCTGAATGTGTTTCTGACAAGCTCTAGAGAGTCATTCAGAGACAAAACCCAGTAACATGATATTAATAGATATTAAAAATTTCTGTTACACAAAAAAAAATAATAAAAATCCTTAATTTCAACTGCACCTATATTTCCCTTGGGCTCAGCAGAAGGAAAAGCATTGTATACTTTTATGGATGAGAAAGAATGATCTGCTGGAGATGAAGAAAACATACTTAAAAGAGAAGACTATGAATGACAGAAGAAAAGAGCCAAAATAAAATGTAGGAAGTCTGAGGAGAGGGTAGGCAAGAAGAGGAACAGAAATAATTGTGGGTGGAGCGCTGTTTTTTTATTGTAACTTGTAGACTTTGTTTTATAAGAAAAAAGAACAACTGAATCCTGTGGTTGAGGGTTACAGTAAACAGAGAGGCCAAGGAAATAGCTGAACAACTTGCAGAGGAGACAGATGAAGATAAACAACTCCTGCTCATATGACAGAAACAAATGGAAGAAAATATAAAGAAAATAAGGTCTGGACAGAATGAGAAGTATGTCTCTGTGTAGTTTCAAGGAAGTAACAGACCTGTCTTTTCATCTGTACAGCTAAAGAAAGACACTGGGCAGCTGAAGGAATAGGTCTAGTTCTGTAGGTCAGGGTAAGGATTGTCCTACCACTGAGATAAAACTCAATGCCTTTGAGGCATAGAAGATGGACTTGATTTATTAAAAAAAAAATATTAAAAAAAGGTGCAGAATGCGCCATTATCCCTGATAAACCAGGTTTAGGGAAATAGGGGGAGAGAAAACTTATCTCCTTTGCCTGTTATCCAGGTCATGTTCAGCACACAGGTATGCCTGTGTATGATCACAGAAACAAAGTGTGCATTAGTCCACTCAAGTATGTGACCCTTGTATGAGTGCAATGGTAACAATATTTGTCAGGTGGCACCCTTGATTCTGGCACAGCATATTCACAAATTAAAAAAAGCTTTTGCTGTGCATATCTAGTATTTTTCCTGAAATGTGCTGTGTTAAAGTCAATAATTACAGGATGGCTGAGGCTGTCGGGCAGGTCTAGAGATATCTGCTCCAGCTTTGCTGCTCTGAGGTGCTCAGAGCCATGTCTAGTGGCTTTTGAGTATGTCCAAGGATGGAGATTCTGAAACCTCTCAGGGCATCCCATTCCAGTGTTTGACCACCCTCACAGTAAAAAAGCTTTTCTTCTGTTTCAATGATATACCTGGCAACTTCCTGGCCTTTATGTTTGGAAGCAGCTACCAGGGGAAATTGTTCCATCACCTTCCCACAGATTGAGATGATTTTGACAAATCTGTAGTTTCTCAGATTTCCTTCTAGCCCTGCTTGAAAATGGGAGTGGTGTGTGCTTTCTTCCAGTCCTCAGTAACCCCT
This sequence comes from Polioptila caerulea, assembly GCA_013397295.1. Classification (NCBI taxonomy): domain Eukaryota; kingdom Metazoa; phylum Chordata; class Aves; order Passeriformes; family Certhiidae; genus Polioptila; species Polioptila caerulea. Next base: position 466,893 of record VYXF01003035.1, read on the forward strand.
CCTGATCACCATGACCTTTACAAAAAACCAAGACAGCTTTCAGTGACATCAACCAGCACCCTCAATACCCATGGATACCTCCCATCCTGCCTTCTGGCGTTTGAGTGCTCCCGTGCGTTTGAGTGCTCTCGAACTACAAGGGGTAAGTCTTCCTTGCTCCAGCCTCTCCTTCAGGTCTGAGAGGTCTGCTATGGCTAAAGATCAGTCTTATCTGCAAAGACCAAGACAAAGAAATACCTTGGGCTTTTCCATTTCTTCTGTCACTGGTAGTGAAGTTCAAGCATTTAAGTAAAATATTTACCAGAACCGAACATGTTGTACAGAATTACAATTAGTTACCCAAGAAGGATTGTTTTTTATCAGTTTGAAGAGCAAACTAAGCAATATTTAATTGTCCTTCCAGGTGTCTGTGGGGGGAGCACCCACATTCCTTAATTTCCTTAAGTAAATGAAAATGCTGACATGTCATTGTGCTGAGAGTGTATTACAGAACTCAAAATTCTAACAGATTTAGGCATCTTTTCCAATGACTGACCAACATCTGAGTCATTTTGAGGAAACATTTCCATGGGCTGCAAAGCTTCTGCTTGCTCCTTGTAGAACAACAGAGTAAAAAGGTATTCTGACTGGCAGCATCATCAAACAGGAAAGGCAAGAAACTCCAAACCAAATTTTCCTCCCGATGCTAAGTGCATGGTGTTTTGTGGTAGTGCTGTCAATCAGATTTGCCCCCATACTTGGGGTTCTCACCAGCTTGTCCTTTGGGATTGAGAGGAGCACAGCCAACTCCTGCCAGCAATTAGTCAGAACTCTGCCAAAAATATTCAGCTCTTATTGACATGTAACTCTTCCCCCTTCATCTTCAATGATAACAAGAGTGTGATCCTCTTATCAATAGTACCTGGATAACTATTCTGTTCTGTGAGTCCAAATTTAGAGCAACCTTCTAATGGCTTCTCTCTCACCAGAATGTTTCTTGCTACTGGTGCTTGACAGTAGCACCTAAAATATAAGCTGACATTCTGCTACTATTCAGGACTGTCCCACTTTAGCAAAAAAGGACATAGTCAGGCCTTTTAGAGACATTCAGCACACCCCTCCATAATGCATGGCTTTAATCCAGCACCATTTCCCAGAGACAAATTGTTGTCACATCAGCAACCTGAGCCACCGGCATGCATGGAATAGTGAGACTTTAGAAGGCCCAAAGAAAAACAGTCCTCATGTTTTTCAGTGGTTTAAGTGGAAAATAACTTCTGACATTTGCTACTGGAGAATTTTAAGTCTTAATTCATTCAGATAACAGAGACATTGATCAATGGCTGTCCTGAAACCATGAATGTATTATAGAGGAAGAGAGCAGAATTTCCTATTATCCAGACTAAAAAAGGAAGTTGGCTGTGGCTGAAAATCAGAAATACACTGCCTATTGGGTACATTTTTTAGTTCTACATTCAATCGTTAAAGCTACATAAGTCATTCCTACGTCTTTAGGCATTTTGCGTTTGTTCTTGTATCTAAATGAAGGTCACATCACCAAGGTTGGTTGGATAGGTTCAGTATTGGCTCAGTTTTATTTCTTTGAAGTCAGTCGTGCTTATGCAACATAATTAAGCCCATTTTTGTCTCTTTGGCAAGCTTCTGCAGCCTGCAAGATTTGAAACATTGTTCACCTCCACTTACATGCCTCACCCCTTGAAGATACCTTGTTTGCACCCACTGCACCTGACTCCTCTCTATTCTAGCTCTTGTGACCATTCTCACTTCCACCTGTTACAAGACCTCTCTCATGATTATCAAAGGCATCATACAGTCTGCACTAGTGATACAGACTATGGATATGTGGAAGTGGGAGACTAAGACCAAGTGAGGAATTCTGGATGGGAGATTAGATAGGAGACTAGAAGCTAGGGAGGGCAAAGATCCAGGGCTTGAGGCTTGAGAAATAGATAAAAATGTCCAGAAACATCTAGGTCCCAGTTCTTGGCTATCCCAGAAGGCAATGGACAACCTCTGCTGTGTCTTCTATCTTCAGTGTCTGGCAAATGGGAAGAAGACAAACCTGCTGCAGCCATTATGTCCTCTGTTAGCTCAACCCAAAGAGATTTCTGCTGTAGTCCAAAGCTCCAAACTATTTTATTGCTTTTAGACAGAAAAACAGATTGTCCATTATTTTCTAAAGTACCAGATAATGCAAACCCTAAGGTGAAAAACAACTGCTGATGCAACCCATAGCAATCTGTGGTGATCTGCATGCTATCCACAATGGCATCTTTTCCAAAATACTGCTGCTCTGCCTTGGAGTGTGAAATTTTTACGTTTTAGAATTGACGTTCCATAGGAAAGATGGTGCAAAACACAGGTGGATCTAAAGCATCTCAACCACATCCAATGATTCACTTGGTCTTTTTCACATCATCTTGTCATTCTGCTAAGTCCTTTCTTTCTTCTTCACTGCCTCTCTTGCCTTCAGTATTGGAAACCAAAAGTTGACCTGAAAAGACAAAAAAATTACCTACATGATAGTATTACTGAGTCAAGATCACCCCGACACTAATACCTCATATAGTTAGTGTTGAAAGCTGTAAAAAACCAAACTTAAACAAACTGTATATGTCTGCAGCTTTCTATCTGGATATGCCATAGGTATATGCACGTGTTAGTTGTTTCCATTAGTGTGTCTGTGTGTGTATATATATACACATACATATATGTGTACAGGATAAATGTTTTTGCAAGCAAAAAGTTCTGTTTCCTGATGGTATTTGCAGTCACACTGTGTCTTAAAATAGTGGACATAATTCCATTTTGCTAAGCAATATTAGAATAACTTTTTCTACATTTAGGGCTGCTCTTACTGCCTAGCACTTGCTGTCTAGATTGCAGGAATATTTTAAGTGCTTTTCATATGTTCATGAAAACAAAGTTTCTTCTCTGGAGGGCTCTGAATCCGAGAAGTATTTTCTTGCCAGCACATAGTCATTTGAGCATACCAATGTCATGTCTGAGGCATGTGTGCTGAAGTACAGAACAAAACAATTAGATGATCTAATCTTACCATTAGGCAACGTGTCTCTGGCTCCTGAGCATTGGGGAAGTCTATTAGCACATAATTGAAGTTAACAAGTGTCTAAGCATTTCCTGGATCTGGCTACCACCCAGTGAGAAGATTTATTTTTTTCCCCAGAGCTCATGGCTTACCGTTCTTGCAAACATGTTCTTCCCAGTTTTCTCTTGTAGCTTTGCTCTTTTTTTGAGCAATTTTGCATGTAAATAATGTATCCGTTTCATCTCAGTATCAGGATAAAAGGAAGTTGACACAAGTATTTTAAGTTGGGTCAGGAGGCCAGAGAATAACCCAAAAATTATTAAGAAGAAGATGATGACTCCGAGCTGAATCCATGTCATGGAGAGAGCAAGCTCTGGATGAGGGATGCAGTTATGCTTAAACAAAGAGATCTTGAATGAATCAGTCTTTGCAATATGCTCTTTCATAGAAATTATGTAGCTTTTCTCATTCTTCTGCACAAGAAAAGGGGAAAAATGGTATTGGTAATAATATAGATATATATATATTTAATATGTTATATATATAATATAATACAGTATAATAGTATAATATAGTATAATATGGATTCCCTCCTTTCTTAATATTTCTCCCACTGGACATTCAGATTTACAAAGGACCCTAAATCATCTAGACCATCCAGTGTGCTCAAAATATATATATACAGCATGCTCAAAACAATACATTTATTGGCTATTTATAAATGTTTTGAACTCTATTTTCACGATTTCTCTTGGGACAATGTCCAGAATTTTTGACCATTAAAAACTTCTCAGTGGCTCTGATAGGGAAATATCGTCTTGCTTTTGCTGTTTATAGGCCTTTGTTCTTCCTTTCACCTGCCTCAGCTGATTCAGCTCCAGGTGGGCTTTGGCTTTCCTGCCCCCATCCTTATACAGTCAGACAATGTATCTCGTTCCTCCTGGGACTGCTATCCCTTCTTTCACCTATTCTGTGCTTTTTCAGGATCTCCTTGCACACCCATGCTGGCCTCCTGCTGCCCTTGCTTGATTTGGTTGGGATGAATAATTTTTGAGCTACCCAACCACATAGCTTTACTTTGCACTGAAGGCATCACTCCAATGGTGAAATCTCCACCTTTAAGAATATTCAGACAAGATCCTGAGCAATCTGATCTGTCTCTGAAGTTTGCCACAGAATCATAGAATATTCTGAGTTGGAAGGGACCCACAGGATCATCAAGTCCAGCTGTTAAATGAATGGCCCATATGGGGCTCAAGCCCACAACCTTGTGCTACTAGCACCATGCTCTAACCAGGTCTCCTTGTTTTGAGCATGAAGTTGGTCTTGATGGCCTCCAGACTTATTTCCAGCATAGTTAATCTATGGCTCTCTATGCTGCTGCTGCTCCTGCTAGAGGAATCTGGAGATTTTGGCAACAAGCCATTATTTAGTGTTTATGCACCCATGCATACAAGTGATGAGCTCCTCACACTACTCAGTTAAAGAAAGGTAGGCATCTCTTACATCAGTGTTACAGTGACTTTTGACTATAAAAGTAGTGCTTCAGAAATGTCAGCTTTGTGAGTTTCAGTTTTAAGCTTCTGGTTTTCTTCATACATAAATGGAAGAATGAAAGTTCTTCTTCTAAAATTTACCATTCTCTAGAAATATGACAATGCTCTGGAAAGAACTGTCTGGTTCCATCCAACATATGTATCTGTAGAGGCAATGGCCCTTTTTGAAATGAATGATATTCCAAGAAAGAATTGATGGCTCGATGCTGTATATCTTCTCTTGCTGAAAATGAAGGGAAATTTTTTAACATTAAACTAAGAAATATATGGAACTGATAAGTACTTACACTCTGAAAGAGACTGAGTTGAATGTCTAGATCCGGTACCTCTTGGAGATATTTGTTCACAGAAATAATTAACAAATAAAACAAAGAGTCTACTGCAGAAAACAGAAGCCAGATGCAGAGATGAATGATTACAGGGAGAAAAGAACACAGCATTTTTTTCCTGTCTTTTCTTGTGAAGAAGAAGGATGGGATTGTCACATAATCTTTTCTCTCCTTTCTGTTAAGTGGCAGAAGACAGGGTCTTTGCTGTTGCTTTTGGTGCTCATCAAATGCAATGAATTGTTGTGTGATATAAGTATTCTTAAATTTGGTACTATGAGAACCCACAAATTTTTTTATAAAGAGGCCAGTTCCAAAAGAAACTAGAAAAAACCCAAATATAGGCAAAACTTTCTGACCTATATAGGGCAGTATAGTCAACATAAAAGATATCTGGTTAGCAATTCTCTGGATTTCTTGCTCTGTGTCATTTAGCTCTTGTTTTAATGCATCGTCTGAAATGGAATAAGATGGTGTCAATTCATGCTTCAGGACTACTATATCTTTAGGTAGCTCAGCAGGAAGCTTGGCCACCTCATAAATCCATTTTACAGCCTCAACATAATATTTTATCAAGGCAAATTGCTCATGCTTTAAATGACAGGTTATACTGTCTGCCAGAATCTTTAGATTGTGAAAAATATTTTGAATGTTGCTGGCCACCACAACACCTGTGCCAGCAGTAATAAGAGCATCCCTGCCATTTTTCAGCCCACAAGAAAGGAGGAATAGAACACTAAAACAGCGCAGGTGCTTGAAACAGAAGAGCATGATAGAAAGCAGAATCCAGATGAATCCAGAAATCAGTAAGAGCCCCAAGGAGTGGTGTGCCAAGGAGAAGTGCATGCTAAAGAAAAATAGAAAGCTGGAGAGGAAACCAACTGCAGAGCAAACTGCAAAAAGCTGCATCTGATACTTCCAGCCAGGCTTCCTTTCAGATATAAAAATTTCCCATGCGTTCCGAGTTATTGAGATGAATTTTTGCATTTTCTTCTGATTGTTGCTGACACTGCAATGGCTCAAACTAAAAGGAAAGGAAAAGAAAAACACTGTTATTTACAAGGTCACACTACTGAAAATTATGTACTTTTAACTGGCTGTCTGATACTTCTTCCCACTGCAAAATATGCAGATCTGACTCACATGGGACTGAACCACCACACATGAGACCAAAATATTTGTCCTCAATGTCACAAGTATAAGTATTGAAGAGGTGACTCTAAAAGGATTTCTATCTTTTGTCCTTTGATGTTTTTCACACTTTGATTTCTCGTTAGCTATGTAGACATAATGGTTCACATGCACATGTATGTGTGTGTGGGGGGTGTGAGTGTATGTGTAAGAGAGACACCAGCCTCCTGTAGCACCCACAGATGCTAGTTTTGCCTTGTAGGCACCAAGAAGTGAAAGGGAGGAGCACAGGAACTTCCTGTTGGTAGCCCCATGAAGGGGAGCATGGCTCGATCTGCAGGGAGCAGCCAGAGCAGCTGCCAGGGAGGAAGGAGCTGGTAAAGCAGCATGTGCACACTGCCCAGTGATGGGGAATGAAGCACAGCTTCTGCAGGTGGAGGTAGGTCAGTACAAAGCAAAGAAAATGTGCCTCAGAGGCACCATTCCTTCTTTGAGTCTCTCCTGGGATAGCACACCTACAAACTGGTCCACACACAACAAGGTGTCCCTAAGGCAGCATTGTGGCTCATGGCCAAGAAGGCCAAAGGTATCCTGGGGTGCATTCAGAAGAACATTCACAGCAGGCTGAGGGAGGTGATCCTGCTCCTCTGCTCAGCCCTGGTGAGGCACATCTGGAGTTAGATGCCCAGTTCTTGGCTCCTCAGTACAAGAGAGACATGGAGCTCCTGAAACAGGCTCAGTGAAGGGCTATGAAGATGACGAGAGAATTGAAGCATCTCTCTTAGGAGGACATGCTGAGGGAGCTCAGTCTGTTCAGCCTTGAGAAGAGATGATTGAGAGGGGAATCCCAGTCTTTCAGAGGGGAACGTGTGCAAATATCTGAAGGGAAAGTGCCATGAGGATGGATCCAGGCTCTTCTCAGGGTACCAAGCAACAGGACAAGAGCCAATGGGCAGAAACTGATGCACACGAAGTTCCACCAAAACTTGAGGAAAAGCTTTACTTTTGGAGGGTCCCCAAAAACTTTGCTCAACATGGCTCTTAAAAGGGCTTACAGTTGTTCATGTAAGTTCTGAGTTAGATGCATGGGACAAATAAGGACAATATATTCTCAAGAGGTCAGAACAATTAAAAAACTTTACTGGCAACTTTAGAAAATCAGAGAACTTTGGCAAAAGATTTAGTGCAACACTCAATCAACATAAAACACTTCTCAAAGCATTAACTTAGAAAACTCTAAGCCTATTTGATGTTAAGGTACACAAAAATTCAGAGAAGAATTAAAAACAGAAAGACAGAAAGACAGAATATACATAGAAGAGGAGACACATAACTACCACTCCTGGGTTCCAGTGGTGTGTTTTATATCTAATAAAATTCCAAGAGGAGATAAAAACATGCTTGCCTCATGTTCCAATTTAAACACCCCTTGGCCCTTCCCCAGGTAGGATTTCCAGTAGTTTGGCCACTTAGGAGCTGGGAAAGGGGCTCCAGGGGAGGGAGGTGCAGCATTGCCTCCAGCGTGCCCGTGACTGGCAGACACTGCCTGGCTGCCATTGAGGCTCTAGGGGAAGGGGGTGTAGGGCAGGGCACTGCCTCCCCAGGACAAGGCTCAAGCTGCCCCTTCCCCCACACCCATGCACCCCAAAATGTCTTGAGAAATCAATCATTCCAGCCTCTCCTAACTGTGAGGGTGACCAGGCACTAGAAAAGGCTGCCAGAGAGGTGGTGGAATCTCCCTCACTGGAGATGCTCAAGAACCACCTGGATGCACTCCTGTGCCATGTGCTCTGGGATGATACTGCTTGAGCAGGGAGGTTGGACCAGATGACCAACTGTGGTACCTTCCAACCTGACCATTCTGCGATTTTGTGTTTAACCCTTTCTAAGCCTAATACCTGGTGCTTGTCACCATCTCTCCTGCTTACCAGTGTGCCCATTATGTAAATCACAGAGTATTTCTGTGATTTAATTCAGTTTGAAGGGAGACAGTTCAGTGCTCATATCTTTCCTTGGCTTTTTATAGCATGATATTTATAGTGCAATTTGTTCAAAGATGCAAGGTCATTTCATATGCATATTAGCATTTTACCTTTCTAGAACAAATGAGATACTAATCAAATAAAATAAACAGTGGTAGATTTATCTTAAATAGGGAAGAGTTGTCTTTGTAAAATCCATCCTGAAGATATTGCTTTGTCTTTCACTTAGCTTGAACACAGCAGGTAGCCAGGAACTAAACTATAACTTTGTACACATACTGTATTTTATTAACATTAGACTTTATGAATCCTGCTAGCATTCACTGCACCATTTGCCCCTCCTTCTCACTGTAATTAGTTATTAGTTGTGTCATTGTCTCCTTTGTGTGCAGCAGGAGCTAAATATTATGGGAGCAAGCATCCATTGCCAGCTGGGACCTTCTTGTATTGATGTGCTGTTTTCCCTTGGCCTTACTTGAGCTTGATCCTTTATAGTGCTGAGGACTATCCAGAAAAATGCTGAGTGTCTCCTGTGTTTAACAACTTCAGCACAGGCAAACAGCAGACAGCAGGCTCTCAGGGTGGGCTTAATTCCTGGCACTATCACAGGGCCTGGCAAGGCTGAGAAAATTGCTCCCCTCCAGGGCCTAAGTGAACTCAGCTGTAAATGAAGTACAAGAGCAATTAACAGTTCCTTCACAAGAGCAAAATTAGTTAATCAATGCCCCAGAAGTAAGTAGAAGTCACCATGTCTGGGAAGGTGCTGCAAGTGAAATGGGGAGGAGAGTTAGCACACAAGTCACCCGGCTATGTGCAGAGGTGCCCTTCTGCTTATGTGGATAGTCTGATTTGTCCTCTTTCTACTGAAAGACATTTTCAGGAAACATCATCAAAAAGGAGATGTTTATGATCCTGAAATCAAGCAGAACCAGACCTAACAGCCAGCAAACCTTGTCAGCAAATCCTATACCTCTGTGATCAGATCATTAAACAGTATGTGCTGCCACAACTTCTTTGTAGACCTAAGAAAAATTGCCTTGCACAGTGAATACATCTGGCATTCAGTTCTTGACTTAAGAAACATTAACAAAATAAAATGCAAAAAGGCTAATATTTATCTAATACTGTCTAAAACATCAGTGTAAGAAAAGAACAGATTTTAAGTTTTCTTTAGCAGCACCAATTTCCCAGCTGTTCTCAGGCAGTTTTTTACATGGTTTTGAGTATTTGTAGGGATGGACATGGTGAATTTGTGTTAATGCTTATAAGCATTCAGTAAGTGGTTGCAATATGTGACTGAGATTTTGGCATGACTGCATCCTCAGATTTAATAAAAGTACTTCTGGACTGGGAGGCTGGAGGCTTGCAAAATATGGACAGAACTTAAAAGAATCACAAAGTCTCCTTTTCTGAGCAGATAGAGTGCTGTTATGGGAGATCCCTGCAGTACTCAGAATATACATGGTAGGTTTGTCCCTAACCTGTGTGAACCCAGAGCTTTAAGGCAGGAAAGGCATTGTAAGGACACAGTGAATTTTGGAGCCTGTGGCAGGGATGCTCAGGTGTCTCTCCATGGTCACTGAAGGTCACAAAGGGAGCATTCTCATCCCCTCAAAAGCCCATCTTAGACATTTCCAGGGTAAGAGTCAGGCTCACAGTGTGCATTTCTGTGGCTTGTCTGACACCTCAGTTTTCCCCACATAAGGCATCAGCAATAGGCATCGATATTCCACATTGAGTACAGGAGAATCACTCAATGGATGAAAACTCTAAACCTAAAAAAAGTGTTTGGAGGCTGAACATTCTTATATCACCAGGCACTTAAACAGCTGGGAATGCTTGGGAAAGAAAAATAATACTCTGGCTTAGAGGTAGAAATAAATTTTTGGCTTCACTAGAGAGGCTTATTCTGAACTTAAAGAAATAGTAAACTTTGAGAGCTTTCTGGGATTATTCCTCTTAAAAACACAGAACACAAAAGCTTTCCTGAAGCTGTTTGGTGCAGTTAGGAATTCTAACAGGAGGCTGACAAGAACAAAACCTTCATTGCAGTCTGAAGCAAAGTACTTCTGTCCTGTAATATGAACTAAGGTGGGGGCTGCTGCCATTATTTATGTAGCATAAGGAAAGAATTATTCTTCGAAAGCTATTTCTTGCTTTGAACTGCCAATTTCTTTCCACCATAGTTTCTAGTGATGAAAAACTCCCGCTCCCACAGAGGGGAGCTGGAAACTCTTGTTCTGCTTCCATAAATGATTTTTTAGTTGAGTCTAAGGGGAACCTCTCTATGCTTTAGTCTTCCTCTCTAGGAAATATTTACTCAGCTCTGGAAGCATGATATTCTTCTACCATATGGCATGCTGGCAGGAGTAATTATAAAAACAAATTTTCCAAAGGAGTTTCTCTGGCAAGGAGGTTGGGCCACAGTTCTTAAGGCTTGCGATGTACTGAATTTAATGCAATGTATTTGAAAGGTATTTTTCTAGTTTCATTTTAAGTAAGCAAGAAAAATTTAAAAGCATTTCAAGATCCTGCTTGTGATATTTCAGATATGGCTACAGATTTTAGGAAGCAGAAGGTAGGTACATAGCATCATGTGTCCTTAGAAAATGTTCTTCCAGCTCAGCCATGAACCCTGTGCTAGAGCTATGTAATTTTTTTATAGTATGTGTTTATGCTATGTATGATTTCTTCCCTGCCTTCTGTGGAGACTACTCCATATTCATCCTCCAAGTAACCAGCTTGATCCTGTCATAGTCCCTTGCTCACCCTGCAGCTGACAATGGCTTTCTACAGATAGAATGGAATAAAATAGAGCAACTGAGTTGGAAGGGGCCAACAACAATCATCCAGTCCAGCTGCAATAGGATGAAACTCTAAACATTTGCAGAGAGTATTTGTGAAACCTTTTCTACGTAAGCTATTGCTTAGAGGTGAACAGCAGGTCTACATGTCTAGTATATGGGTTAGTCTCCCATGCAAACACCTGGCCAATTTTTAATATAATGGAAGAAGCAGGTATCTCCTAGTCCTAAAAATATATAGTGAATAAAAGAATGGGATTTACTAAATAAAGGGTTTTTTTAACAGAGACAGAGCTGACTTGGCAAAGTATAACAAAAAGAGTCAGATCTCTAAGCCTACTTTCTATTTTGATACAGACCTAAGTCAGGCAAAGCCTGGGGATGACAAGTGCCATTGAGTTAGGACTGAATAGGACCACTCAGTTTTTGCACCTTCACACCAAGTCTGATGCAACTTTCTCTGCACAGCACTGTGGTTTGGGCTGATCTCAGGAGCAATACAGGATTTTGGCAGGCCCTTTGCCCAGAATAGTGTGCAGGATCCTTATACATAAAAACAAAGTCTTATTAAGAGAAACATGAGGTTAAATGGGAAACTTTGATCCCATTGATGCCAGGCTTCACAGTGATCTTTGCCTTGCTTCAGCTACACAGTGATCTTGTGTCAGGATTTTACACAGAAATTAAAGAGAAAGCACACAATAAGAACATAAAAACAAATGTTTCCTTTTTTGGCAGTTTCAGGGGCCTTCTTTTCTAGCCTGAATCAGTTACATTGAAATGTAAGAAAATTACTTCCCTTTTTTGGACACTGTCAAAAAATCCAGTGCTGAACTATGGCATAGTAAAAGCAAAAATACAGGAGGGAGTCCTACATTATTTCCTTTGGTCAATGCAGGACATTCAACAGAGAAATAAAAGCCCAATGAAAAATCCAGCAACATTACTACAGCTATCCCCAGGCCTTCATTGACACCTTCATAATTTCTCAAGTTCACATTATTTGCTTTTAAATGCATGAGGAAGGAAAGTAAATGGTACTAAACACATTAAACAGAAGGGTTGACTAAAATATCTAATCATATATGTGCACATAGGAACTTTAAATACTAAACAACACAGCAATGCAAATATAACAATTTATACACAAGGAAAAATAAACAAGCAAAAATACCAACTGAGATCTCTTTTTCTTCATGTTTTCAAAATAGATAGCTTGGGATAATTCTGAACACTGCAAGATATTACAAGTTTTTTAGGCTGCCACAAATTGATTAAATGTCATCTAATATGAGATGTCTATAGCACAGGAGGTTGGACTCAATGATCTTTAAAAACAGTTTTTCCAACCAAGTCTTCTGTGATTCTGTGATGTCCACATCTGAGCTGTCTATATGTCAATGAAGAGAAAAGGGCAATTACCCAGACCCATTAATGCAGACCTTTTTTAGCAGTCTACCCTCACAGAAGATGGATTGCATTCTGAGAGAACTTTAGCTAACTGTGAGAAGTGTCTGGGTTACTCAGACAGAGCTATCCAAAGCCTGGGAAGATGAACCTCTCCCTGTAGTTTCTAATTGCCAGCTTAGGCTGTATTTGACTCAGCTGGGCACTCAGAGAAGGACGCAGAAAATGTGTTATGGGCAGCCATAGAATATGGACAGCTATGGAAGGGACACAGAACAAGAAATCAAATTTTATCACAACTCTATGGGCTGCGTGAGGAAGCTGTGATGCAACAAACCCACACACATATTCTTCCCTTAAAACACAGGAAGGAGGGTAGGCACAGTTTGGGAAACCCAAATGGCAATTTGCCTATTGCCAAAAACAACTCTACAAAACACAGAAAATTCCAGTGTGAGGAAAGGAAGGGAATATATGAGATTACACACTCCCTCTCCTACACAGAATAGTCCGTATTTTTGGGAGAGTTTAGGAGTAAGTTGTTTCACAAACATTAGGAATAGACTCTCTAGTCAGTATGGTGACAACAGTTAAAGCAAATCCTTTTACCTTAGAACAGCCAGCTCAGTGCATGATTTCTGTCCAGAGTTCCTTTATATTCATCCTAAAGTGTTACTTACAGGCACTCCTGTAAAGCAGCGCTTGAAGGTTCTTCACAGTGCTGGTTGTCTCTTGACTTTTTGGGGAACCGAGACAGACAGTAGTAAAAAATCTCACATGAGTAATTTTTTTCCTATACCCTCCCTCAATGAGTCAGTCACACTACAATTTTGAAATTGTTCTGGTTTTGACAAAGATTCATGAGGAAGTAACTTATGCACAAGACCAGAATAGTATATAATTTGCAAGTGCCACTTTCCACCTTTTTTTCTGGCAGAGTAATAGATATCAGCAAATTAGTTCAGGGCCCAAATTTCAACTATTTAATATTATGTTGAGTAATGCCCTAGGTCTAGAACATTTTAGCTATTTTGGTACTTCCTTTGAAACTAGCAGCAATTCAGTAGCCAAATAAATTTAAAGCTCTAATAATTTTCACTCAAAAAATGTTCCTACTGAGATCTGTGCAAATACTTCTGTAGACAGACTATCAGAATATGGTCCTTAGATTAAGGTGCACCTTAAATATGCAATAAAGACACAAGTTATATACAATAAATATCATTTATATACAGGAGGGTAGAACTGCTATACAGAGGAATTTTTGCTTTAACTTTGGCAAAACTTTTACTTAAAAATTATTTTACATTGTTGGGGGTTGGGTTGCTTTCTTATAGAATTTTTTCCCAAACAGTTGCTAGGAAGCTGGGTGCTTGTGGGCACTTACAAGTATTTGGAAGAGACAAAGGAAGTAACTGGCAGGGAGAGGGTGGCACCAACTACACCTCTCTC
>VYXF01003035.1:488553-505662 GCA_013397295.1 Polioptila caerulea
TCCAGTGTCCCTAGAAGGGAAAGACCTAATCCATCTTAGTGAAATTTATGTAGGTGGTAGTCAATTGGTTTGCCCTTTTTTATGGCAAACTCCCCCACCTTGGACCTTTCCTACAGCCCTAGTCCTCTGTTCAAGCAAAAAATCTAGGTTTTGATTTAGACACATGATATGTCACAACCACACAAACAATGTTAACATTTCTAATACACTAATGATTCCTTTCTTCATGCAACCCAAACAAACCATAATGAAGACAAAATGCAGACCTTTCCATGCCTCCATGCTTCCCCACTCCTGACTGTTCTTTGAGCTTTTATCTTTCTCCCTAGGAAGTAAACCTCATGTTCCACACCAGGCATTTTCTCCAAATCACGGAGCACCTCATATCCTCTCATATCCTTTTCCCTTTCTAAAACATTGAAACTTCCTTTCTGTATAGTTTATAATCCATACCAGGATGAAGCCATGAAAAAACCCCTTTTCAGATTGTTGTCACTGACCCCATCAGGCCGTTGGCTTTGCTACCAGCCAACCCAGGTGCCTTCTTGGTCTGGCCATGCCCTTGCCCAGAGATTCAAGTAGAAGTGCTTTAGAGCTTCATAGAAGTCTCGTTTTAGTCCTGTGTCACCACTTCCAAAAATTTCAGTCAAAGCTGAAGGCAAAAAATTTGCAGATTTGGCTACTTCAGTAATCAACATAGCAGTGGCAGTTCATGACTTCAGCTGGAAATATCACTATAAATTGGCTAGAGATCACAAAATGGCAATGTAGAGCAGGTGGTTGCATTCTTCAGCCTGGATACATTAGAAACTGGCTAAAAATGTGCTTGTCTCCAATGTTCATGTGAAATAATGCAGGCCAGAACTGCCATGGTAGACAGATTTCCTTAAACCCTGCTACAGGGTCAGAGCTTTGACATGCTTCATAGGACCACCCAGTGCTTCAGCTTCCTCACAGACGCTGCCCTCTCTGCCTCCAGCCAAAAGCCCAGATAGCAGCACTCTTGCAGCACTCTTGCAGCACTCTTGCAGCACTCTTGCAGCATCCAGGTCCTCCCTGAAGAGCGAACAGCTCCGCGCAGCTCCTCAGGACCAACCCAGCACACCCAGCACTCTCCTGTGCTCCTCCCACACAGTGGGAGAGGAGGTATTTGTGGGGAACGTGGCAGGAGAGAGGAAAAACCACTTTAGATAGTTTTAAGAACTTTCTGAGGACAGGGGAGGAAGGAGAACTTTAACTTTGGCTGCTAGTCTTGGTCCACTCTCATGTCACAGTCAGTTGCATAAGTTCCGTCTTTAGACAGGGCTGGAGGCTCTCCCAGCTGGGCGTCAGTTTGTTTGGGGATTTTTTAAATGTTTGTTTGGGAGTTTTTTGTGTTGTTTTTTTGTTGTTATTGTTTTTGTTTGGTTGGGTTTGGTTTTGGTTGGTTTGTTTTTTCTTTTTTGCATCTTTTTCCCCTGTCCAGGATATCTATCTCCTTTTTCACGTAATATAAAGAAAATTCTCAAGCTGCCTTGACAACCAACAATTGGGCTTGTGGTGGGAGTCTGGACCTGGCTTCCCGAAGATCATTTGAAGGATTTTGCCCCACACAAGTGTAAGGCTCTGTAAGAACTCTATGCACATTTGAAGTTTACTTGATCTTCTGCCAATAAAATACTTACCCAGCCTTCAGGGCTGTTCTTTGATGGCTCTTTCTCATGTGTCTTTGCATTTAATAGGTTGCTTGTGTGTGGGTATGTGTCAGAAGAAACACAAGACTCTTTTAGAGCCTATCTGAAATGTCCTGTTTCCACTTAATCTGTGTTGTAAGGAATAGGAGCAAAACACTTTTTCATCTGACCATGCCTTGTGGATGGCACACATTACTGACAGTGCCATAAGGTAAAATTGAGTGGGCACACAGGGTCTTCCTGGGGTGCCCAGCAGCAAAAGAGTCCACTGCACTTCCTATCCAAAATCAGGGTTACTCAGAATGTGCCACAGAGCTTGCGGCTGATCCTTCACCCCAATGTGATTGCAAAACATGTTCTTGAACTACACTAAACTGATTTAAAAATTCTGTGCAGGCACAACTCCATGCAGCTGGCCAGGATATGTTCTGTCCACAATCCAGGGTTAAATAATATTTTCAGTATAACTGTAAAGTTGGGTTTTTTTGCAAAATAATTTGATTTTATTTATGAAGGGAATTAAATTATGACATGAAATACTTTGTTTATATGTTTATTTTCCTTTTAACTGCAAAACAATACTTGAAAGACCATGCTAAATGGCCTGTGGATATTTTCCCACAAAATTAAAGTTCTTTACTTAAAACAGGTTAAGATAAATGGCTTTCGTGACACAAATGCAGCATATTAGAACTGGTTATTAGCCCATGTGACAAAGAAGAATAGAACATGTTTCTGTTTCCCAAACTCAAAATGATTGTCTATATTTTATTTTGTTTTTGTTTTTAATTAAAACACTAGTACAGCATCTTTTGTGTTTGTGGTAATAATGCTGAACTTTGTATCCCAAAGGAGAAATGTGTTAATGGTTCACTCTTTTGTGGCTATTTGTTTGTGCCACTAGCTCAGGAAATATATTTTCTAAGCTCTGAGTGAGTTTAGCCAACTGGTGACAAAAGTAGTCATTTGTGTTAACACAAGCAGAGCAGAGTTAAACAACAGAATAGACTACATTTCTGAGTAATATCATATGACCAACTGAGGAAGCAGTAATTGTACAGAATGATTTAAGTTTATTCTTTATTATTCATATTGTAGTTGTCAATGTGGATGCAGAATGGTTCATAAATAATTTACAGCTGTCACTGGAAATGTTTATGTTTTGAGAATTTTTCAAGCTGTCCTGCTGTCCTTGAAACCAACATGGATGTTTTGTAACAGGGAATTTACAATTAAGCTTTATCAACCATACATAATACTGTCTGCCTTGGATTTGAAGGATCCACTAAAGACCCAGCCTGGACAGGTGGCTCAGGCTCTGCCTTGAGGCAGCAATGCTGCAGCACACAAGCAGTGATGCTGAGGGCCACTTACCAGCTGTCAGAGGGGAAATAACTGAGTGATCCTTCACCAGCACAAATACAACTGGTAGGGCAGCACGGCACAGGCATCCATGAGCTACCAAACCAAAGATTTTGGAGGAAAAGAGGTGTGGATTCCATGACAAAAGTGCTCAAGTCAGTGCAAGTCCATCAACTTCCAGCGAGTTCCCATGGAGGTAAATGTTGCAGTACAGATACTTTGCACTCTTAGGACCCATGGAGAATACAGGACAGGCATGGTTTCCAGTGGTAAGATGGAATTCAGGACAGTGATACCTGCCCAGTGGTGGTGAGCCACGTCCAGAGCTGCACACGGTGGCTGGAGGGCCCCAGGGTGCTCCTTGATCCCCACAAACTCACTGGGACACAGAGAGGGACATGGCCCTTACACTGTGTTTACAAACTCCTTTACACAGGGCTCTGGAATTGCAGATACCTGCCAAGCTCCCTCCTGGCCTCTATGTCCATGCCCTGAAAGTCCCTGCTCCCTGCCCAACTCCTTTCCATCCCCCAGTTTCTCCTTTGGGGCTGCTACTTCCACCACCTCTGCTAGCAGCCTTCAGTCTTGGATGAACCTGCTGAAAAGCCAGCCTGAGTTTGGGCTGGCAGCACCCACAACCCTGCAGACAGCCTGCCACCACCCTGAGCTCCCAGCCCCGTGCTGTGCCAGCCCACATCTGGCACAGTCTGTGCCTTATGCCAGGTAGCTGCCTGCTTCTGCAGAAATGCTCTGGAAATACCTTTCCAAAGAGCTTCTCCACTTAATATCAAGTGTCAGCAGATTATTTAGACTGTCTGGCATCCACTCTCTCTCAAAAACACCACCACTAAACTCCTTCTGTTCTATAATGTTTCAAATACTCCTGTTTCATACTAAAACCAGGAGGTATTCCTGTAAAAAATGATTACATGCAATAAATCCTGACCAACAGACTTTTGCAGTAATCCGGTAAGTTTAAATCTCACTACAGTTTGCACTTCAGAACTTGACTCTCATAAAAGGATGTGTTTTCTCAAACATGTGCCACGTCACACTGAGGACTGTCCCATCCCATCCAGCTCCACCAGGTCACATCACCAGTACAATGATGTCCAGACCTCCTCAAGTCTCCCCTCCAGCAGGAGGCTGGACTAAAGTCCTGCTGAGGTCCCATCCAGCCTGAACTATCCTACTGTGATTCTACTATTCCTTCCCAGGAACAGGACTTTTCATTTGCCTTTGTTGAATTTGTGCTTTTGCCCCAATGGCACAGAGCCCTCGAGCAGGTTGTCTGATTCCTGACCCCTGGTTTGGTGTTGAATGCAAACTCGCTGAGAGCAAACTCCACCAGGTCATCAATAAAGATGTTTAAGTTGGCAGGTCCCAGGACAGACTCCTGAACTCTACTCCTGCAGCATCCAGAATTCTATGGATTAACCCGTATGGATCCCATTAACCACCATCCTTTAATCCTGACTGCACAATTACTTTTTTGCCCATCCATCTGTCTACCCATTCAGACTGTCACATCCTAACTCTGACACTTGATGGACTTTATGTTTGCAAAACAGAGCACACACTCTGTCAGCTCTTACTTCTTGGGCTTTTTAAGAACTGCCATGAGGGTCTATTGATCCATTTTTCACGGCAGCTCTACAGTCTTTAAGAGCTTCATTGCATCTCCTTTCCTTGTCTTGGATCTGTCTCAAATTAGTCTGAATCGCTGATTGTACAAACTTTAACTGGAGTTTAAAGTCAGAGTAATCTTATGTGTCAACTAGGTTAAGAAAACCATTCCATTGTAAACACTCCAGGCAACAGCTGTTTCAATGATTGTTTTATGTGAGTTGTAATTGACAGCTGAGAGCTTTCTCCTGCCCGACTGTTGTCATTGACCTGCAATGCTTGTATTTTCTGTAACGACTCAAGGACAGGTGAACAAGTGGCTATTCTGTCCCTCACAAAATACTGTTCCTTGTAACAGTGTGCTAAGGAAATTAGACATTTGAAAACTAGAGACAAGTGATGCTTGGCTGATTTTCTGCTGCTCTGACAATGCAAGCATTGTTTTGCTGGCCAGTGAACCCTGCCTGCTATGGACTGTTCTGAATCTTTCCTTAAAAGTTGAAAAAATTTGAATTATTTTGCCACCAGACTCCATAACAGAAAACATTAAAAATAGCAATGGATGTTGTTCAGTGTTTATTTATAGACTCAATACTAATTGTTAAAGCTCAAAGACATTTCTAGACAAAAATGGAGATAAAGCTGCTCATCACCAAGATAGGGATAGGAAACACGTACTCCTAATTACCTGCTCTGAACCCAGATAATTCAAAGTCAAGCTAACAGAACTATGCTGACTATTAATGATGCATCACTGAGACATCCACAAAAGCTTAATGCTTCCCAGCAGTGGTAATGTGAAAACAAGATTTTTTAAAAGCAGGTCTTTAAAAAATCACAAAATCAAAGAGTGCTTGAGGCTGACAGATATCTTTGGAAAACATCTAGTCCAGCCTTCTATTCAGAGCAGGTTTGACTACAGCAGGTTGCTTGGGACTGTGTCCAGTGAGGATCTGAGTATCCCCAAGGATTGTCAGTCTACCACCTCCCTGGGTAATCTGCTCAACTGATCAATCGAACAGTAAACATAATTTTTTCCTTCTGTGGGAGTCGAATTTCCCATTTCAATGTACCCCCATTGCCTCTTGTCCCCACACTGGGCACCACTGAGAAGAGTTGAGCTTCAAGATGAGGTTGGACTCAATGATTTCAGAGGTCTATTTCAACCTGAGTGATTCTTTGATCCTGTGATTCTAAGTCTGAATCTTCTTCTTTACACCCAGTGCCCATCAGACATCTGTATACACTGATGAGACCTTCCTGAGCCATTTTTCTTCAACCTCTCCTTGTCTCACAGAGGCTCCTGTTCTTTCATCAACTTTGTGAACCTTCACCAGGCTTGTTCCAGTGTGTCCTTGTCTCTCTTGTACTGGGAAGCTCAACAGGGGTACAACTTTCCCGATGGGCCTCACCAGTGCTGAGCAGAGGGGAAGGATCCCCTGCTTCTACCTGCTGGCTATACTTGACCTAAAACAGCCTGGGATACATTGGCTCCCTTGCCATAGTGCTCATCACAGTCATGATCAACCTCTTGCCTGTACTGGCAGGATTTTCTCTGCAAAGCTGCTTCCCAGGAGCAGGCCCCTAGCCTGTGATGGTGCATGAAAACCCTTTCAGTCTGTCAAGATAAAAAAAGGGGAACATTCACCAGATGACCAAAGTCATCTCAGAGGCCTCCTTTTAGGAGTGCACTGACACTGACATGCTGACAACATGTTGGACAAAACATGCAGGGGTGATGCTGCCTCTTACAGCTGTGGCTGTAATGGTCAGGGCACCAGAATGTGTTACTTTTCCTTCACTCTTCAGCTCTTGCCCAAGTTGCTCTGTGCTGAAGGCATGTTTTGGCGAAGAAAAATAAAAATTACTTTTAATCACCTTAGATAGTGCAAGGACCTGACACAAAGTCTCCTTCCACTGAGCCACTGGAGGAAAGATACACACAATGGCTTCTTTCTAGTTCACTTTTTAGGGAAAAAAATGTAAGCCAGTCATTCCTATCCAAAGAATATGACTGTGCAAAATCCAGTCCCCTAAAAGCACCTTAGGGTTGCAGATAAGTACTTCTGCCCAGGAAAGAAAGAGAGAAAAAGAGAAAGAAAAATGTCACTTGCTTCTTCAGAATAATAATTCTCTTCTCCTCCCTCTCTGTGCTTTTCCTCCCTCTCTTGTACTGTTGTCATCTCCCTCTCAAGACAAATGGGATGGCTGTGGGATTTCATCTTTGCAGGGCAGAGGCAAAGATGCTTGGATGTTCTAAGGATATTAAAAGTTACTTCAAGTTACAATCCGAATACCATTTTCCAGGTTTGTGATGAACACTTACAATGAACTAATAACTTTCTGATGCTCTGTTCTTCCTTTGCTTTCCTTTTCCTTCAATGCTATCTTAACATATCTGGGAACATCAACAAGAAAACTAATGCCAGTTTTTCTGTTGTTTTGTATCTCACTCTACAAGTTCTTCTCCAGATACGTGTTCTGTACTACTGCTAAGAAAACTCCCCAAATTCTGACTATTCTTGTCATAAAGTATTTATGTTATTGAAGCTGTACATTCAGGAATATCTAAACTTACTGAAGCAAGGACAGAAGGTTGGAGGTTTTTTGCCTGGAATATGTATGAGCCATGGAGCATTGCAAAACCCGAGGGTCAGGGTAAGGCTACAACAGTGTTGTACCCCCTCAGAAAGTAGAAGTTTCCTGCACAGAAGAAGCTGCAATGACTCAGCTGCAGGGTGCACAGTGACTGCAGGTTTTAGGAGCAGCTGGTTAGGAGTCATCCAAAAATATCTTCTGAATCACCAAAGGATCCCAAACTGCATTGTCTGTGGTGCCATGACAAAGCTCTTTCTGTTTCAGGTCCTTTCTGAGAGGGTGAAGTTTCTGGTCTGCTCTTCATATGTTGCCTGAGCATGTAAAGACAGTTTTTTCCTCTCTTCAACTACAAGCAGAGAACACACTACAGTCAATCAAATATCACCAAAATCAGTGGATCATGCCAATGGATTTCTAAATTCTGTGTGGATTTCACTTTCATAGCACTTGATCCTAAGTCTGTTACAATCAATGAATTTCATGTAAGGACTAGATATAGAAAACAATATTAAAAAATTTATAATATATAGAATTAGTATAATTAAATAATTGGTAAATATATTTCATAAGCAATATATTAATAATATATTATAAAACAATATATTAGTAATGTATGATAATAATAATAATACAGAAAAATAGGTAGAATTAAATTATAGAAATGTCAGGTCAGAATGAATTTTTAACAGAGATTACTGAAGTCCTTATATTCATTCTTTTTATGTGTGAGGCACAACATAATGGCATGAATCAGCCACGAACCAGTGAGATTGCTCAGTAGGAGCAGTAAGTGACTCTTTAATCACCTCAGCTGCTTCACATGGAGACAAGCAATGCAAAGCTCTCTTCCCAGTTTAACCTGCAGAGATCCCCCTGCCAAGAAGGTACAATTGCCTGGGACAGCAGAGTTCCTATCACATTTCTTACATGTCCCAGTGGCCAAATCTTCAAATCCACTCCTTTAGGAGAATGCTGTGCATAAATTCATGCATAGCATCAGTACACCATTCTCAGAGAGAAAAGGCCACATCCTACACTGACTGTGCTGCTTCTCAGCTCTGTTGCTCAGAGCTTTCCTGCCAGCCTCCTGCTGACCCTGAGCTATCCCACTTGAACAGACACAACTCAGCTCCAGAAAGATGGATGACACCAGAGCATACAACCATACAGCTGGAGACCATCTGCTCCCTGGACTCATCTCCAGGCAATAGGACCTACAGATGTGTGAGCATGTGTTACTACAAAGTACAGAACAAGAAATTGTGTGTGTAGTGAGGATGTGAATGGGAACAATTAAATAAGTGCAGAGGCAGAAGGAGCTGCAGGATTTGTGGAAGGAGTGCCTAAAGTGTGGATCTCAACAGCTGTGTAGCAGTGCCATGGTCTGGTGCTCCTCTCTGGCCAGTGAATACCAAAATGAGGACGCTTACTAGAATGGGTAGTGTATTCTGAAAATGCTTCTTAGTTTGTGTCTCCTGCCAGTGCACACAGAGAATCCAGATAGGACTTAATAGCAAGCAGTTTTAACTAAATCATCAGATGGCAATGCAGCTTTATTGCTTAAAACCTGCCTGAGCCCTGTTAAGAGTGAGGGCAGCTGTGTGTGTTACTACAGGCACTTGCAGAATGGGGATCCAATGTTAAGAGAGGCAGTTAGCAGAGACTAAGGGTACATTTGCACCAAGACTCTGCTCAGGACGTGCATGCAAGCTGCTCCAGAATGTTGCCTGAAGCCAGGTCCCAGGAGCAGGACAGAAATCCCTGAACAGACCCACCCTCAGAGTGCAGCCAGAGTCCAAGCTCCTTCCAGGGAAGGTGGTTCCTCCATGCCCTTAATCTGTGCCCATGAATTCTCAACACCACTGTCTGCCTGCCCCAGATTCACACAACTACATGGTTACTTGAACAGAGAACTAATGAGGTCTAGTCCTGGGCATAACACAGCTTTTATTTGCAGTATGACAGGGCTCAGCCTAACTTGACCTGAAATTCCACTCAGGTTTATATGCTTTGCCTTGAGGAAAAAGGGGTTGTTCAAACCCAGTGTCAAACTCAATACAAAGTGGGCAAAGATGACCTGTTAGCATTCCAAAGGAAAACATCATGGTCGTGT
Organism: Polioptila caerulea; assembly: GCA_013397295.1. Lineage (NCBI taxonomy): Eukaryota > Metazoa > Chordata > Aves > Passeriformes > Certhiidae > Polioptila > Polioptila caerulea. The sequence goes on from VYXF01003035.1 coordinate 497,926, forward strand.
GAATAATAACTGAACTCATCTTGTCCCACCACCACAATAATTACCAAGGAAATTTCCAGATTTCTCATGTGAATTCTCTCTGCCAGTCCCTTTCTCAGATTTCTGCTTAGGTTTTTTTAAGCCCTATTCTGGGCTTATTTTCCTCCCTTTAACTTAGAAAGAAAAACTTTAAAAAACTTAGCTTTAAGTGTAAAGGAACAGAATAAGGCCTATATGGCACATTGCCTCAGATAAATATAAAATTACAAGGGTATAGGTAAAAAATTGTTGTAAGCCTTTCTAGCGGCATCAGAACATGATTTTGAGTAGCATTTATCTGCTAATGATCCCTTAATGGTTTTGTTTGACAAATAACACAATGAGAGGAACTTTAAAAATGTCTCTGCTGCAAGTTATGACTTCTGTGGTGAGAGATACAGATCTGTCTCGGGTGAGTCAAAGGTAGGGTATGGGAAACATTACAGTGACAATCATACATCTTGGTTTCAGATGTTTCTCATAGCAAATGGAGAAACACCAGTTATGGAAGTGTATTTCATTTGACCCTGTAGGAAGACAAGCTTTCACAGATTGTGGTGGGGTTTGTGAATCTTTGTCTCTTTGCTTTAAAACACAATAGCTGGCTCAGGCAATCTTCACATTTTTGGTCTGGCTGCAGAACATATTCAGCTGCACAACATAGCTGTGGTTTTCCTTCCTGTTAAAACCAGGATATCATGTATTCAGCTATTACATTCCTTTATTTTTGTTATGTAAATGTGTAATACCAGGTATTACAAGAGGCTGTCCCCAGCCTACAGCATGAAACTCCATGCTATTCAGAAACATTCCCACCACCATAAAAAAGTGTTGATAGCCCTGCCAGTCACCTCCTGTATGCCACTGCCTGTCTGTCACCACTACAGTTCTCTCACAGCCCTCGGGGAGGCTGATAAAAAGTCCTTAAGCTAGGTACATTTACATAAAACACGAGTGTGCAAGATAAATCATGTCTTTAAGTTGATCAGAGCTGTATTTTGGAGGAACTTTTTTCTAATCTTTCTTTAGTTTGTTTTATAGCATTTCTGTTTCCATGACTGACTTAGCAAAGCTCAAAATCATGATTTATAAACATGGGAGGAAAGACTGGGAGCAAACACATGTAAATATAAATAAATAAAAATAAATAAAATAAAAGTTACAAAATACAAGTATAAGAAAGAATCATCTGGATATAATCCTGTGTAATGCATTCTAGATCAACTCTGACTGAGCAGGGAGGTTGGATCAGAGGACCCTCTGTGGTCCCTTACAACCTTACCCAATCTGTGATTCTGTAAATGGAAGACCTGGTGCCTCAGAACTTTGTAGGCTGTGGTATTTAAGGTGATTTTCCAAGCTATTTGCTGCATCTAGGTTATAGAGGCATTTACCTATAGACAATTGCTAAGCATAATGCTGGTCACACATGCATTACCAGGAAAAAATCACGTCTGCTTCTGCAATTGCTTTTGGCTTTGCTCTGTTCACCCCAACAGAGGCAACGCATCCTTAGAGCACCACCCTGGGACATGAGGGGACCGTGTAAGCACACAGCCCTAGGCTATCCTATCTCCATCCCTAGTAACAGACCACAAGCTTTGATACAAGTCTGAAAGCCCTCAGGACTGAGGATGGTCACGCTTGCCTTGCCTGAACTCTCCATCACTTGCCTCCAGCTCTGGCTTACTTGGTTGAGATAGCAAATTGTCTGTGGCTTATGTCTTTTACTTAGTGTGACACAATCAGAGTAACAAGCAGTTAGTCTGCACTGAATGAGATGCACCACTCCAGCACTAGATGCAGTGCAGAGAAATACAGACCTGGTGCAACAGCAGGGATTTTGAGAAGCAGGGACATGGGATGTAATGTAGAGAAAAACAGGCAAGGCATGAGAAGAGATGGGATGTAGGCTGTCACTAGAGAGGCTGTAGCTGTAAATAGTGCTGTAATGGTCAGTTAAAGAAATACAGAGACAAATCTGGAGGAAACTGGGTTTAGGGGTAACAAAGAGAATAAAAGGTAGTATCTAATCTATGTAAAAGGTAGAATTTACAATAAATGTGGATACAGCGTGAAGCTGCAGACTGCTGAATACAGGACAAAGGTGCAAGACCATACTAGTAAAGGATGACCTGGGTGGATCTTGGACAGGGGAAGAAATAAAAAAAAAAAAAGATGAACTTTGTATTCTTTCAGAGAGGCGCTTCAGATGCTGAAATCTCCCCCACCAACACCAGAATGCAGCCGACAGCCTTAAGACCCATTGGAGTAGCAGGGGGATGACAAGGAAAAGGGGTAGAAAATAATGTGTGTGTGTACAACAATTTTTAAGTGGATTCTTGTTTTGGGAAGCACCCTCTATGCACAAAAGTGAGGTAGATAGAAATCCTCTGTGTTCTGAAGTGTGGCATTATTATTGTTGTTGTTATTTTCTCCTCAATTGGGAACTGAATTCCACAGGAATGTTGAATGTACTTACATATGGTTTCAATGACTACTTCACGGCTGCACAAGAAGTCTGTGAAATGCAGGCATCTCAGAAAGGTCACTGACTATGGTCCTTCCAGTTACAGGCCCCCCATCCACCCTATTAGCTAATTCTGAAACCGCCCATGGTCTATCCAAACAGAATTACCTCTCCTTTTACAGAAAATTGAACGAGTTATTCCTCCCTCTTGATATAGAGCTTCAATTCCTTCAGTGAATATTTATACTTTCTGACTCCATATTAATGCTATTAACACTATAAAATATATTGTTAACACTATGGAAATACATGGACAATATTTTCTATGGTTACTGCTTAGCATCTAGAAATCTTATGTTTCATATTTCAACCTTAACAATTCATGAATGCATTCAGTTCCTAAAAGAGTCCCAATAGGCACAAACAGTCCTATTGATTTCTGTTGCATTTGGGAGGTCTGGAGCCAATGTTTTAGTGCAAGACTGCTCACAAGATGTTTTCTGGAAACAGCATAAGTGGTTTAAAGTCTACCAGCACTTAGAGGCCATGTGGGGATATTTGTATTACTACTGCTTTAGTAGGTAAAAGGAAAATTTCAGCGTCCAAGGCTATCAAGCTGGCTCTAAGTCTGCCTCCAGCAGCTTTGGTTCAGTGTTGGCCAGAGAAAAATTTGTGAAATCAGTTTCCATTATCCAAGGTGATCCAATTAGATGACACAGGGGAAAAACCCCCTTTCATAGTGAGTAGAAATACTCATGCAATTTTCAGCGATGAAAGCTGGCATTCAGTGATGAAGATTTGGCATTTGCCTTCTGAGAAAAGTTTTCAGGCAATTTCAAGCAAGTAGCTGCTGATATTATAGCTCAGATATTTATTAGTCTGGAACATGTAAAACATTGAATGTCCATGCTATGACTGTATTTTTGAGGTTTTTGATACCCAAAGCCTTGGAAGTTAAAAAGCAGATTTGAAATCCAGTCCAGTACTGCACATGTGTTGAACACAGTCACCCTTGCCTCATAGGTCAGAGAGACACATATGAGAAATGAAATTGGTTGCTGCAATTAGCAGAGAGCAGTGATTGAAAAACAAGTGCACCATCTTAACATCAGGGATTTGTAGATCTTAGGATTTATCTTGCACTGTGTGTGAGGTGAATAACCGAGCAGAAAGCAATGCAAGCTGAGTAGATTGCAAGAGTCTCCTTTGTCTTCCCTCCTTCTTTTATCTAATTATTTCATGGCTCTTGTTTGTAAGTATTGATTCTTTAGTAAATGTTAATATGGGATTCTCCCCCAAGAAAAAGGTCAGAATACTTAAACCATGTACTTTAATGGTCACATAGGAGCGTTAAGTGGGACAGTGATACATCTCATATCTACTGAAGGAAAAAATGCCATCAGAACTAGAGGATGGGAAAGATGTCAGGACCCCACTTGACGCGTCGCTGTCCCCCCGGCTAGCTCTTTNACACTGGTGTCTTCCCTGTCCCTGTGTGTGCATGGCTGGCTTCTGTCTGTCAAGTGCAGTACATACAAAAGATAATGCTGAGCAAGAGGGAAGAGTAGAATGGAAAAGACACAGAGAATGCATAAATGCCCATTGCTAAATAATGTTCTTCTCCAGCTGGAGAAAGCAGAGCATGTAGCACAGTTCAGCAAAAGGCTTTTCAGAGAAGTGCTGTGATGGCTGAGCATCTCATTGCAGCCACACTTTCCATGGAGCCTTGCACTTAAAGAGTGAGATAATCTAACCTGAAGTTCATCTCTGTCCTGCACATCACGTGCCCAGGAGTGTGACTGCCAAGCCTGACATGGACAGGAGGCCAAGCAGGCAAGGGCTGTGCCTGTGCTGGCAGCAGGGTCTGCTGCCAGTCTGTGGCTCTGCTGTCCTGTGCCAGTAACCCTCAGCACAAGCAACTAATGCAGAACTCTCTTTTTTTCTATAATTTGAGTATGCTGTGATCTGCAACAGAATAAATGAATCCTCCAGTACAAATATGAGAAGGGAAATCTCTCCACAGGTGGGACAAAGCCCTCAGAACTAATTTGCAAAGAACAAACTAATGATAGGTAACACTCCATTTTTCCTTTCTTGGGCCAGGGAAAGAAAAATGAAAGTTAAAATTTATTTTAGAGATCAAACTTTTTAATACAGAAAATGAGAATCTTTAGTGGAGATAAAACGTTTTGCATTTTGGTTTCCTTCCACTCTTCAGTGCACAATGCAAGCCTGTTATTTCCCACCAGTTTCCTGGCACTCTGCAGGGCCCCTAGTGACTCAGAGAAGAGGCTGCAGATCTTCCTCCAATCAGTCACTCTCAGCTGACTGCTTCTCTCCATGGTTCTGTTGTCATCCATCCTGGAAATTGCCTCCCCTATCAGTGTAATGCTTTATTTACCTTTGTTATGTTCTGGAGAAACATTCAAGAAAGTACCTTTTTGTGTTGCTTACCTTAATAGTCACCATATTAAAAAAACCACGCATTGCATACTTTTCTCCACTCCCAAGTTCCAAAGATTTTAAAAGTCAATGGACACTTCAGCTACAGTTCTAACCACAACAGTCAACAGGAATTTTATTGTTGATCTTGATGTAAAAAGAATCTGAGACAGGTATCTCCAGGGTGGGCTCCTCAAAACTAAACAGTAAATTGTTTTAAAACAGAGAGTACAATTACTGCATTGTTTTTCTGTGTTCTCAACTTGTACTGAAAACACGGACTGACTTGCAAGTATTCTCCTTTATACATCTTTTCTACAAGCTTGGGTTTGAGTTAAATAGTAGCCAGTTCAACCCAAGGTTAATAACAGAGCCAAAGAATGGCCAGAGAGTGGCATAGGCAGAAATATGGCATTCAGCTTAATTTCAATATCTAATAATAGAAATACACCTGCACAAATCTGCCCTCCAAGGTAACAGTTGTGTTTATTTACCAACATGCTTCAACATGTTTGCACAAATCTGGTTTCAAACAGATGATCATTTCTGAGTGTAGAGGAAAACAGATGAATGTGAGAATGGATGAGTAAATTTAGACCACAGAACTCCTCTCTAAAATTCCTGCCTAAAGTCACTGGTCTCCCCTTATGCTGAAGGTAATCTTTCAGTACAACAACCAGACCTTTAAAACTAACAGAAATGCTGAAAGCACCATGTCTGCAGGTTAGCAGCATATTAACCAATAATATCATAGTGTTAAAGAAATGAAGGGTTATAATTTCGTTGTAGGAACATGTCAAAAGCCTTACCACTTTGTCTTTGGTCTTGTTGAGCCTTTTCTGTGGGGATAGAGACCTGTCAATTAGCAGAAGTTTTGTTCCTGAAAAGACCAGGTCTGAAAATTTGGAAGGGAAGCCCAGGAGCAGTATACAGGGGGAACATTAAGAAATACAGATAATCTATCTCCCACAGTATGTTCTGGCTTGCTTTCTTCCAGTGCCTGTTTGGTTGCATACCTCTGGAGCAGCCCCTGGAGGCAGCACTCATCCACTGACTGTGCTCTGAGCATGGTGCTGTCGCCTCCTTGGGCTGGACTGGCCTCTTGCTGTCCATAGGACTCATAAAGAAACCACATGTTTGTGGTTTTCTCAACCAATATAATGTGGTTTTTTTAAGCTAAGTTCTGTCTTACAAAAATGGCCCACTAAAATCAGGCTTAGCCTGCAAAGGGTAGCAGTGATTTCTGCAGCTCATGCCCAAACCAGATTCCCTTTAGCACAGCACTATAAGACAGCCTCACAGCACTGGAAGCATCAGTCTGGACAATAATGGCACCTTCCCCAGCCACAGGTTATTTCAGCTGCTCTCCAACAGCACTCAACATGTACCTCCAGTGGCTTCAGACTGGATCCACAGTGGGGCCCTTTCAGTGCTAGAGCAACTTAGCAGGCTTCAGGCAAAAGCCCATTTGAGCCAATAGCAAGACTCAGTTTATGGGTTTCAGTGGACTAGATGTGCATCTGAGCTACTCCCTTTATAGTCAGAGACAAGAATAGGTATGGCTAAGCTATGACTCATTTTCTTCTTTCAAGAGTGTGCTGGTTTGAATGTAAACCAGTGGGAGAAAGGAACCCCACACAATTACCCTAGGAGAGATTTCATGCTGGAGTGTTAAAAATGGGAAGCTTGACTTGGCCAATATTTAGAAGCAATGTATTAATATGGTAAAATATGAGCAAATACAGCGCTAGGTACAGTGGGGGAAGTTTTCCCTTTAACTGCACACCAATAGTTGAGGCTTACAGATATTTATAGGTGCATTCATATGCTTTCTCAGCAGTTTCTATTCCCAATTTTTACCTATATCCATCAGCAGTTTCTATTCCCAATTTTACGTCACAATTCTAGTCTTCTCAGGATGTATCCCAGATGGTGATGTTATAGACACTGATCGAATTAGGCCAAATTAATAAATTTAATAGAGCCAAATTAGTAGAAAATTGAACAGGATTTATTTAGCAATCCGAAATACAATTTATTGCCAGCGACAATAAGATCGGACAATGTTCGAACGTTGGGTGAACCAGGACCTCTGCTCCTGTCACGGCAATCCGGTGAAGGACCACACTGGTCCAATTCCAGAGTCCAAGTTTTATACAGTTTTTTCAGCCTGGGGCTAGAGTTCATTTGTCCTTTTCTCTCCCTTCAAATATTCATATTGTTATGGATGAAATATATCAAATTTGTTCATTTAATAAAAAAATAGTTAAATATATTTTAACCTTTTCTATAAGTAAAATGTATCCAAATGCTGTATGTTGTAACCTCATCTAAAAGTTAGCTTGCCTCATAGCCGAGGCATCCCACCCTGTAATCACCCACTAAGTACCGAAACCGCTCGAGCAAAGGAGCCATTGTGCCAGGCTGGAGAACACCCGGGCCCACCTGAGGAAGATTCCTCGAAGGGAGGTTGATATTTATCTGGGTGTAGGACCGGAGAAAATTCATCACTGAACTCAAATGCAAAGGACTGTCCAGAGGGGTTTGATCTAATCAGGCGTGGATCCACACTCAAATGTAAAGGACTACCCGGAGAAGGAGAGTGACGACCCAAGTGCAGGAAGGAGGAGATCTGGGAGGAACTGAACAAGATATTGAGAACGCACAGAAATTCAAACTAACTCTGAAATTAGCATTGTCTTAACACCAGACAGCAGAGGATGATGTCTGAATATTCCAGGAGATAAAAAGAAACAAAGGAGCTCTAGCCCTAGGCTAAAAAAAAACTGTATAAAAACTGCACCCTG
>VYXF01003035.1:505694-516427 GCA_013397295.1 Polioptila caerulea
GCAAATTTATTGATTTGGCCTGATTCGATCTCCGTTTATAACATTATGGTGTTCATCGCTGTCTAGTGTCAGAGCCTATGCTGAGCCCGGTGTGTGGTTTGAATATCTGTGCAGTCTCGGTATCCTGTCCGGTATCCCAGGATTTGTGTCTCCTCCGCACCTGCACAGATATTCATCTTCTCCGGTAAATCTTTTGCTTGTGAATTCCCTGATGAATTTTCAAGGGAGCCTGGGGAGATACGAATCTTACCGGGAAATCCTTAGATGTGAATCTTGGCTTCCCGGAATGGTACAATTCTCCTTTGCCTGAGTGATCATTGGTGTGGCCGTGATACTTTACGACTACTTAGGGGAGTGGTGTTTCACTTGGAAATGAAGCTGGTTTTATACTTAAACAATATTACAACATAAACATATGATTTTATTACATGAACTAATTTGATATACCTTATTTATTACAGTAGGGTCCGGCTTCTAGATGTCAACCTTTAATTTCCAGGACCATTAATCTTATGATAGTGATGTCCAGCTTTCCTTTTCAAGCTGCTTTTCACTATTTTGTTAGGAACTTTGAGATAAGCATACTTCTTTTTATAATTCTAAAGCTATAGGTTTGCGAATTCTTAATACAAAGCAATATTCTAAAATTATACTGCAAAACGTTATTATTGCAAAAATCTTTAAGGCTTACCTACAAACAGAAAGCTCTTGTCAGAGAGCAACATCCTAAAACTTTAATTCAAATGCTCTTAAATCAACTTAAGACTTATAAAAGTTAATTGTGAACAAAGGATCGATTCAAAGGCCTTCTTCTATGCTTTACTTTCCTCAGTTATTTATTAGAATCCGTCTTTATAACTGTCCCATGGTCGGGTTCTACACATATCACAATCACAAATACACACCTTGCCTTTATTTACATGACACCAAACACAGCTTTGTATTTCACAGGAGTAACAATTCAATAGAAAGATTACAATAAATGCAACGACACCTGGAAAGCTGGCTTAAAGCCTCTCAGTCAGAGTACAACCTTGCACCCTGGTGGTCAGGGTGGTGTTACAGTCCTGTTGAAGTGATGGTTGCAATCCAAAGCAGTGGTCCTGTAGAAGTTCTGGTTCTCCTCTGGATCCATTGAGTGTTGGTAGTGATGTCCCAAGTTCCAGTTATATATGGTCAAGTTCAGGTGGGAATGCTCAGTACCACCCCCAACCAGGGCAGGGATTTTTACAATGGAATGATGTAATTCTGTGAGTTGTCTGCCCATTCTGCTCGTGCCACTGTGTCCATGATGACCCTCTCAGAAGGGTGTGACTGTGCTGGTGCTTCCCAGGAGGGGGTCATCACAGCTGAGTCATTTGTGAAGGAAAAGAAACACTGCCCAGCTTGAAAGGGTTGTCTCTTCTCCTTTATCTCATTTAACACCCAGCTTGTAGCCTGGGGTGTCGAGTTCGAATTGGTCAACTACTGCTAGCAACCCACCATTAACAGTTTGTCAGAAATCATGTAGAGGGGAGTAGAATACATAGTCTGGGTTACATCCACATAGTGCAAAACTTCTCCTGTAACCAGGACAGGGAGACACCTAAAATGTGTTTCAAAAGTACTATTTCCACTGCCTATATAGAGAGATCAGAAGACCAGTGTCTATCTGACTGGCCGCTGAAATTAGGTGAGTTGATATTAGGTGAGATATTCATCTAGAGCTGCCAGACAGAAGAGCATCCTCAAGCTTCAGTACCTGGGTGAAGGCGCTGAAAACACAGGGGAGGTGTTGATACAGTTAAGGGGCATGAATAACCCCAGGCTAGGCATTTATGAACCCCTGCAGCAGGGAATAGAGCCTGATGCCAGGACAGGCAGAGAGCCAATCTGTAACAGGGATTAACCATCACAAAATCTGTCCAGTGCCATTAGATGAAAAAGCTGGAAGAGTCCTTTTTCACAGGGATACCCGACAAGTATACCCAAGGGAGGCATATATATAGGTATACCTAAGTATACCCAAGGGAGGCATATATATAGGTATACCCAAGTATACCCAAGGGAGGTTATGTAATATAACTCTTTTATGCAGATACCAATGTGCAATTTATTTACCTGTCATGAAGAGTCCCAATCTTCCGGGTAGTGGAGCACTTGGAAGAGGGCACTTCTCAGAGGATGCACTGCAAGGGTTTGGTAACACAATAACATAATTCAGTGCTGACTGGAGCAGTGATTAGAGGGCAGGTCTTGTCTCAAAGCTACAAGCTGATCAGCATCTAACTCCGCCATGCCCATCATCCCTGAAGATCTCAAGGGATCTGTGTGGTTTCACAACCCCCATAAGTGGTTCCTCTGAGGCTGACTTGAGCTCTTCTCCCAACAAAGGAAAGTTCCAGAGAAAGCTCAGTGGGAGATGACTGCATCGCAGCTTCTTCCAGCTTATTCTTCCCCTGCGGAGTTTTGGGTAATAGATCTTCACTTCCAGGGAAGATGATGTATGTGATTTGGCATCAATTGACAATGGCCCATTGTGGAGCCTTGCAAGGCAGGCACTTATCCCTGAACTTTCCTTTTCTGCATGAATTGTGAGCTGTTTCTATCCAATTTGCTGTGTTCTTCTTGACCCTTACTCAAGAAACTATTTTTTTTTCTTTTTTTTTTTAAGAGGAATTTGTCCAGAACAATTCAAGCTGTATTAACAGTTATGACCTGGATACATGTGGTCAATAAATAATAGCATAGCAAAATATAAAACAAAATCACATTTGGGTGTAAAGATACTTGAAAAAGAAAAGAGGTGTCAATTGCTGACTTAAAAACAAGTCGTCTCATCTTTATGCCATCCAATTTCACTGTTATTTGGCATCCTTAAACACAGACCAGCAGCAAGATTAAAGCTGGCCTTGAAAAACATGGAAGTCACCACCCTGGATCCCAGCCTCCTGTTTCACTTTGGTTTGACAAATATCCCTGCTAAACGCTTCAGAAGAAAGTACAAGATATCCTTTAGATAGAAGCAGGGTAATCTGACCTAACAAAAGAATTTCTCTTGTGCTTAGAAACCATTTCCAGCCCTGAAACTTGAGTAAATGCATTACTTTCAGAAATTTGTAAGGAGTGCGTGTAATACTGAGATCAATGGTAGCTCTTAATGAAAAAACCCACCAGCATGATTTTTGGTTTTTTACCTGTTGAAACTATAATGGGATAGAATCACAGGTGCTGAATTAGACAAGATAACACCCTGGTTGTAGCCAAGGGATGGAGAGGAAATAATTAACACCTTAGCAGGTGTGTTGGTTTTTTGCCTTTTTCTCAAGCTTTAATTACTTTGCTTGGTTCATTCATGTTATTAATTATGATTAATTCACTAACTAAGAGTCTGTTCTCCTTTTGCAAACTTGTACAAGTAGGACCAACTTGAGCAAGGTAAATATTCAGCCAGGACAGCAGACTTCTGCATAAGTGGAGAAGGGATCCTGCAGTTTACTTTTCCTGCAGCATCTCCTCAGGGATCTTGTTGGCTCTGACCCTTCCTGCTGATGGGAAGCAGGGTATGTGCTGTAGTATTTTTAGTACCTTTTCCCCCTCCCACACCTCCCATCTCTCCTGTGGTGACAGCAGTACACTGTGGTCCTTAAACATCACCCAGATGTATCACAGAACCACAGAACTGTTGGAAGGGACCTCTGGAGATCATTCAGTTCAATACCCTGCCAAGGCAAGGTCACCTACAGCAGGTGACACAGGAATGTGTCCAGACAGTTTTTGAATGGCTCCAGAGAGGGAGACTCCATGACCTCACTGGGCAGCCTGTGCCAGTGTTCTGTCACTCTAAAGGAGAAGTTCTTCCTCATGTTGAGGTGGTACTTCTTTGGTTTTAGTTTGTGGCCGTTGTTCCTCATCCTGTCTCCGGGCTCCCCCTAAAACAGTCTGGCAGCATCTGCTTAGCACCTGCCTTTGAGATATTTAGATGATATTTATCATCATCTCTGGGGCCTCTGCTGGACCCTCTGCAGTAGCTCCTTGTCTGCTTCAGATCAAAACTTCCAATTTTGCTCACAGTGCTCAGGAGCCTGGCCATCTTACAATAGCTTTTAATTTCAAAATTCTTGTTTATTTCAGCCTTTCTCCCTTAACAGACTTGCATTTACTTACAGATTTATTTAAGACCACATGGAGTGAAAGAACAGGCTTTAAATCTGGCAAAAGAAGTGCTGTGTTCCCAGTTTGAAAAGGACTGATTTACCCTTTGCTTGTCCACTTGGACTCCTATCCAGCTCTGCCTCCCCACATCCAAAGGTGGCCAGGCTGCATCGGCAATGCCATGGCATTGACAGGCCATGCCCTAAAGCCCTGGCTTGTGCCACACTCACTGTGCCATTGCTGGCATGGCCCCTGCCATGGTTTTAACCCACAGGAGACAAAACTCTCCCAGGAAATGCTTTATGGTGGCATTGGTGAGCCCTTGTTCCCAGAAATCTGGGAGAGGAAAACTTATTCAAGGCAGGGAAGAGACAAGAGAAAGGCAGAGAGTTCAGGTGTATGGATGCAAAGCAAGCCGTGCAGCTGGGTCCCCATGCCTGCAAAACGGAGCTGGCGTTTCAGTGAGCAGTGCAAATGTGACCCAACTGAATGAGGGCCAGAGGCTGAAGGGAGGCAGGGACACCAAGACAAAGCTGTTGTAGGGTCCAGCAGCCAGCTGACACTTTGCTGTCTGCAAATGGAACTCAAGTGGCTGTTTGAGAGCAGGAATGTGACCAAACCTCATGCCATGGCATCTCACCGCGGCTGAGGTCAGCCACAGTGTTAGTCTGAAGGGCTGAGGTTTGCATGAGAGGATGGAGAAGCTTCAGTGGGTCCATTTTTCTCTTCCCCATGTTTTTGCTTTCACAATGTTCAATTTCATTGTCATTCAGTTCTCAGGAGGGAGATTTTCTCAGATGTTTTCTAGGAGCAAAAAGTACTGAAGAGAATAAGGACCTGGTATTCTTCTATGTCTTATCCAGAGAGTGGCATCTTCATTTTAGGAGCTATTTGCATTACCTACCTTGGAAGCTGAACTGCCTAAGACCTCATATGCAGCTGATAGTGAAAAGTGTTTAAAATGGCCTTCCAGAAGACCCTAAATTAGAGTTACCATGGAGGTGCTCCTGTCTCTTTTCATTGAGTGCAATTAAATGGACTCTTAATTTTGGCCCTCTGAGATTCACCTAAATTAGATGTCTGAATACAGCCTGAGAATCCATCTTGGACTGTAACTGTGGCTTGATATTGACACTCAGCTGTCACAACTAAGTTTGTAACTCAACACTGGTTAGGAAAGCAAAGCTGCTGAGGGAGTAAGAAAACAATACTCTGAATCTGTTGCCTAAGGTACCTGCTCATATTTTAAGTATCAGACATGCATGAGATGTGGAAAAGTTACAACAAAGCATCTTGGTTCTGGATCATTCTTAAAGAAAACAAAGAAATAAAAACTGTGCCTAAACAGGTAAAGAAAACAATATAAAAATATGTTCTTATTAAATATGTATAACTAAAGAAACTAATCCTACAGCTGCAAAGATACTGTGATTTTTACTGGTACCATGGTAATTGAAACCAAGAAATCCTGGGTTAGAAATGAGAAGAATTCACATCAATCCAAAATGAGGATTCTTATGTTCCTTTTCTTTAGTTTTTCATCATGAAACTTTCAGAGCTGGGAACTGTGCCAACATTGTTTTGCTTTGTTTTGTTTAAGATTCTATAAGGTGCTGACAGGAATTTGTCACCTATGTATCTCCATTAAACATTTCTTTGTCTATCACCTGACTCATGTGTTCAGGGAAAACTTAGAAATGCAGTTTTAAGTTATTTAAGTTGCCTTGTTCCCTTCATGTAACCCAAAATGCTTCTTGGCTCACTCTGAGATCCACTCTTCTTAGCTCTCACTTTATTTCAATGGCCAAAGTGCGTCAGGATATATAAAAAAAAAATGTCAATTCTCCAAGTTGTATATTTGCTAGGGAAGAATATAGTTATGTGTTGGTGAAGTGCCATCCTACCCCAGGACTGTTCCTAAAGAGCCAGAGCTGCTGGCTTCCAGACTGTTGAGCCAAAACACAGTGTTTGTACAGCCAAAACACAGTGAAGGACAGGACTCATGTGTTCCTGTATGAGGCTGTGTAACTGTGTGCACTGACACCTCAGGCATGTGATAGATGGTAACTAAGGTGTCTGGAAGGCCAGGCTAGCAGATCTGAGAGTAAGCAGTTCTTGAGTACAAATTCCAAAACACAAAATAACAGCTCAGAATTTGGTATGGAATCAGAATATAGGCTGAGAAACTGTTAGGTAAAGAAAATCTTTGTGTCATTTGCAGTGTGTGGGAGACTAAGAAGAAACTTCCAAAGTCCTCAAGCTTCTTAACTGAGTTTCTACCCATGCAGCAGAACTCTCAGTGTGCTGGTCCCTGAGAGATGGTGCCTGATAGAACTGAGTCCTCCTCATCTTGCCAGTATTCAGGAACGTTGCAGCTAAAATACTAATAAACAAGAAACTAAAGGGGGGATCAAAATAGATTTCAGTAAAATAACTGCTACTTTGATAATTTCACATTTCTATTTAATTCCTCAGTATTACCTGAATCTCTTTCAATTCTCATCAAGGGGATAATAATTTTGGCTGCTATTGGCGTTCAAACTAGGCCGACAGGCACCAGCAAGGGTAGTACTGGCCCTTTTTTTCATGTGTCAGTTGTACTAGCAGGACCTACTGGTTGAATTTTGGCCTAGCAAGTGTTGTTGTTTTGGTTTGTTTTCATTTCAGTGAATGGTGCCACCTTAATATAAATATCATTTTTAAAACATTGATCATTCCTTTACCAAAACTGTAGCTGGACAGAAGGATTTTGACTGACAACTCTTACGTAAGCCCTAACAGCTGTCGTGGAATCACATGGAATCATGGAATATCTCAAGTTGGAAGGGATCCATAAGGAGATGGAGTCCAACTCCCTGCTTCTCACAGGACTACCTAAACCAGGTGACTAAGAGCATCATGCAGACACTCCTTGAACTCATGACTGCTTCCCTGGAGAGCCTGTTCCACTGAGTGAACACCCTCTGGTTAAAAAGTCTTTCCCTAATATTCAGTCTGAACTTCGACCAATGCAGCTCCATTTCATTTCCCCATGTCCTATCACTGCACCCCAAAGAGGAGATCAGCAACTCCCCCTCCACTGGCTCCCAGGAGGAAGCTTTAGACTGGGGTGGAGTCACTCCTTATCCTTCTCCAAGCTGAACAAGCCAAGTGACTTCAGCCACTGCTCATGAGTCTTGTGTTTGAAACACTCTACCAGTGCTTGCTCCCGCCTCACTAAGGTATCCTAAACCTCCATGTCTATAAAATGAATGGTATCCAGTGCCATTCACACATTCCATCTTCATGCCAACATCACGTCCATAATATGCAAATTTTGGACAGCACTTAAACTGTTCATCTGTTCTTGGTTACAGGAATAGTCACAGAGGACAAGCACATATGACAATTTTTTCCTTAGTCCTGTGCCCTGCACTCTCTGCAGTTCTAGGATGCTGTTTCCTTTCCATGTGACCTCATGTCATAATTTAGGGCATCAGTGCCCTGTGGTTTAATTAGTGTGGCTGCTTCTCTTTCTCCCTGAGGCTGGGCTGAGGAGTGACCTGACATGACAGTGTGTCAGATCTGGGAAATTAATTCCCACCCATTTCCTCCTTCATCAGTTATTGTCTGCCTGCTGCCCTCAGTCCTGATAATTATACAAGCAGTTCAGATAGGTCTTGCTACTGAAGGACTATGGAATTCTCATTCTTATTTCTGGCTACTATGCCTGCAGGATCTGCTTCTCCAAAGCATAGCTGCTGTGAAGGTAGAAACTCAACACAAGCCAGTCATCACTTTCTGCCTCTGTGGCCAATGGAGAGAGAAGGAGAGAATCTGATGTCCCCAGTGTGACTCACCCCATCCTAAAAACAACATCAAAAATAGGCAGGTATTAAGCAAATAATTCCAGAAGTTAATTTATTTTTTGTATTAGTAGCAGATAACTGTATTTTTTTTTCTTGCCAGCTAAGCTAGGTTCCATAAACTTATCCCATGAAGGTGAACCCTTCTTTGCTGGGCACATGAGCATCTTCTTTCTTGCATTGCTGCTTGCTCCTGGTGAAGCTGTAAATTTACAGCTGTATTGCTGTAAATACTTACCAAGGAAGGGACAGAGAGGATAGTCACAGTTGGAAACTGATTATGATATCTACAGCTGTAGAGTCTTGCTCTTTGCTGCTTGAGTTTATCAGAAAGGTGAGAATTGCAGATATGAGCCAAAACAAGAAATACAAACTGTTCTAGACTCCCACATAGCATTATCTAACTTTGTGAGGAAGCCGTGAAATCTATTGCTTTGTTACCTTCTATGCCATATTAAACTTCTATATAAAATTGATTCAATTTTAATTATTATACAGTTGGGAACAGATATTGATAGCAGTGGGAATCTGTGAGAATGCAATGGTGTGCTGGTTAGGGTGTGCTGGCCCCACGCTCACCCTCAGCATGGCCAACATCCTGGTACTTAAGCCTTGTAAAACTGAAGTAAAGGCATGGAAGCAAAAAAGCCCCATTGTTAGGGCACCACAGTGTTTTGCTGCATTTTTTATTGGCACAAACTCTTCCCAGCATAACCAGATGAATCAGTCATTCGAGCCAATGTTTAGTAGTCATGACTAAGTGATACTGTTAATATTAAAATGATCTAGTTTTATTTGGTTTGAAATTAGGTGGACATAGACAAGAAGGAATTGGAGGGGGGAAACAGCAAGAAATCTTGAGAAATTGTCTCAGAGAACAGAACCCTTAAAAAAGTATATGTTGTAGCTTTCTTGGTTTGTACAAAGGGCCTTTTCAAAGATTCACTGTGTGTAATTGCGTATATTTCTAACAAGTGCCAAAGGCACACAAGGTCTCATGTTCAGCTGTGTAAGGAGGTGTTTTATCGCCCACCCCATCAAAGGGCTGGAGGTGATGTGCTCTGGGGCACCCAGAGACTTGCCTGCCCTGACACCCTTGCAACAGCAATGCCAGCATCAGCAGAAGAGGGACCTGCTGGGGTATTCATGGTTTAAGTCACCAGAAATCTGAGTCTGCTCCTCCAGCAACCCACTTGCAGATGCAGTGCAGCAAATGGAGTTCCTGAGTTCACGGTTCCCACAACTGCTCAGCCCAAAATACATTTGCTGGCTTTTTTGGTGGTTTTGTCTCATGACAAGAACTGCAGTGCTTTTCTTTCACCTGATATCTGGAAATAAATACACACATTTTGCTGTGCAAACTGCCAGCCAGCCTCTCACTCTTCAGTAAATTTCCAAGTCATAAGTGCTCAAGTTTTACCCAGTCACCACTGCCTGTGCTGATGCTGCCTCTAAAGGGTCAGGTAGAGGTAAATTCACTATTCTCCCATCTCTGCCCATCCCTCTCATCTCCGTAGAGGTGTTGGACCACTGCTCCTTTCTGCTCTCTTTCAGGTGGGCATTCTGTCCTCATTTGTACCTGCTCATGAAACAAAAGGCAGCTAGGATGAGGTGGTACCTAGGGGTAGGGTGGAAGTCCAGCTGGCTGGTGCAGGCACCCCACAGCAGAGGACAGCACGCTCAGTGCGCTGGTTCCGTCGGCGCTGGGGCAGGTCCTGGCAGCCAGAGCTGCCCGCCCGGAGCCGGCCCCGTGCCCGGAGCTGTGCCCTGCAGGCTGAGGGAGCCTGAGGTGGCGGAGCACAGAGCCCAGGCCTGGCTGGGTCACGGCACCCCGGCCTCCCACGGACACTGCGTTCCACCCGTAGCCCTGCTGGGGAACAAAAACGTGCTTGTTCTCCAGCTCCACTGACCACCTCGGAGAAAAGCAATAAAATTCTGCACACAAATTCTGTAAAGAAAATGTTTTATTTAAAGTGTTAAATACCATCACCAGAATGAGTTTGATTTACATTAGTTGGTGTTCATTACAGGCCTAATCTGCCCTTTTTTTTTTTTTTCCCCAACTGTAATTCCTTTTAACTTTTTAAAACGTACTATTTACAAGACAGCAGTGATCACTGGAATAGTACTATTTACATGACTAAACCATAAGTAGAATTGCAGACGTGTGAAAATTAAAAAAAATACATTAATTTTTTTCAAAATAAATACTGCATAATGACAATTATGTACAAACCTTCCATGCGTCATGTCCTTGATTTTAAAATTTGAAATAATTTATAGAGGACTATGCATACAAGAATATGTGAGCACATCTCACAGTGTCAGGAAAATGGTTATGTATTTTTGTTTAATATCCTAGGGGATATTGTAGACTGCATGTTAGTATTATTTATTTGCTGCTGGTAGACAGGTGTCTAAATTATTTTAATAAATACAATTTTACCAGTCTGTCTATTAACTTAACAATAATCCATTATATAAACTCTGCAGACAAGACACAATCTCATTTTCTATGATATTGCACAAAGTAAAAGGCATTATAAGTGATACTGTTATTACTTTTTCCCTCTTAAGAGGCATGTACAATTTGTTAATGGGAAACTTCAATAGATTTTCAAATAAAATCAGAGTAATTCTGTGCGGCCATAAAGGTAAATGTAATGTACTTCAAAAGTTATTGCAAGATTTCAATATTAAACCTTAAATAGGTATTAAAGGCATACAAAGACCCATGGAAAAAAAAAAAAAAAA
>VYXF01003035.1:516560-538514 GCA_013397295.1 Polioptila caerulea
AAGAACAGAAGGATATTTTGTTATTAAACATTAGCCAGTTACATTCCCTTTAAATAACATCACTTAATGAGAAGCTTGAACTTGCAGCACCACCCAACGGTAGTTACTGTCTGCTACAAAACCCAGGGTTTTGGAGATCCATTAACTGCAGTGAGGTTCTGGTAATGGTGACAAATAGCTGGCAGAGTGGTACTGTTAAGCTTTCTTTAAGGCTATTTGGAGAACCAAAGACTGATACCTTCCAGACTGATATTACTTAATGATGTCTTTTGCAACGCAAATGTAATTTATGAAAATTGAACTTTACAGCAGAACGGTATGGATTTGTAACCTTTGTTGCTTTTGTTATTTCAAAAATGTAGTAATCAATTTGGTTTAGTGCAAATAAAAGTGCTTAAATATGTTTCCTAAAAATCAATCAGGTACTTAATTTTTCCTCTTTCCAAAAACCTTCAAGAAACAATAGGTCAGTCTTTGAATGAAAGATGCTGGTGCTGAAAACAAATTTATTGAAGACATCTTACAATGGCCACATGATTCCAGTATTTTGCTGTAGAATTCAATTTGAAGGTGAGAAAAAATGAAAATAAGTTACCATGCACTGTACAATAAATTGCAAAAGTTCAAATATCTTCTTTATCAAATACATGCTGAATTACATTAATGTACTCCCAAGCCATGTTGCAAAATCCTTTTCAACATGCTTGAAAAAAAGTAAGCTCTTAAACAATATTTTTCTCAAATTATTCAGAAATGCAGAACAATCTGCAACCCTGAACCAAATATGGGGCATAAGACAGTAATAAGTCAAAAGGTAGCCATTTTAGAATATGCTGATCATCCTGGGAGGTAGAGGGGAAAAAGAGCAAATGGAAGAAGGGAGACTGGGAGGAGAGACAGAGAAAGAAAGAGGTAAAAGAAGTGTACAATTTGCACATTATGTTGAACTTTACAAGGCTTGTACCTTTTACATTTAAATAAATTTAATATATTACACTTATTTCTTGTCACATAAACAGAATTTTAAATATTTGCTAGAAATTATTTTTTATTTTTAATATAAGTCTGCAAAAACACAGACCATGACTGGTTTAAAGAATGATAAACGTGGTGTGTCTTTGTTTCACCCTGTTGCATTCTCTTCCCTTTAAAACCATGCACTAGTGAAACTTATTTTTAAAAATAATATAAACTGTTGAAAATGGCTGATTTATTCTTTTTTTTTTTTTTTTGCAAGTTGCAGCCCCAAGAAAATAATTTAAGTGTTCAGCTAAATCTGTGTCCATGCAAAAAAGTTTTTTAATTTCATACAGTACAGTATATCCACAGAACTTTATTTTTCAGAGAGTCCATCATGTCTGGGGTTTCACTGTATGAACAGCTGGAGGTATGAAGCCCACCACTTTAAGTCTTGAACCTTTTCAATATGAAGAGTTTTCAGATCTCAAGCAACTGCTGCAAGTGCCAGTTGACTTTTCCAGCATCCTTAGATTCTTTTCCTCCAATGTCTGCTAATCCACTGACTTGTAACGTGGCTTCATGGGAGGGTAATTCCATTTCTGTGGCATAACCGAACTTTAGGAGGGGAGGGCAGATAAATAAAACAAACGGGAGCAACAAAACAGATATGCCATTGAAAAGGACTTTTGTTGCATGAAACAGATTGATTTTTTTTAGTTTAGTCCATGGCTTCAGATTGGACCAAAACTGAGTCCCTGAACTCCAAACCTATCAGTTCTTCGTGATTTCAGTCCATCACCTGAGGGCCTTCCGTAGGGCACAATGTGTGCGACTTCCTTGAGAACACAGGATCGCGTTGCAGCCCTAGAAACAGGCTCAGAAGACAACATTAAGCATGCAGTGTTACCAGGGTTTGCGACCTGTAATTTGATTTTTTTGTAACGCTGGTTGCTATGACAACAGTTTCACAGCTGCTATGAGCGAGCATACGAAGGTCCTGTTGAACTTTCAAGAGATGATTGGGAAGCTCTTCTAGTGAGAGGAGCTAAGGTTGGGTCTACTAGGGAAGAAGGAGGGAAAAGTTTGAACCACCCAATCACCATGTTGGACAGGTCCAGTTCATCTAAAAGTATCTGTGCCACTCCCATAAAGGATTTGTGATCCATACGTCCATAGTCTCCCCAAACAATTATCTGTTAGGAAAAGAAACAAGAAAATAGAAAAATTACAGCAAAAATGTCAAAAGCTTAAATCTGATTTGCCAAAAATCTCTGCTTATTTAATTACAGTAAGGAATGAAATATCTGACTGCTGACAGTTTAGTTCTGTGCATACTAATCAAGATCAAATAACCTGGGCACAAACAGCAGTTATCCATGACACCAGAGAAAACCCAGGGAGAGGAGCCCATTCATACAGCAGAAGCAAAATAATCTATAACTCACTTTTGTTCACTTCTACTTGCATACTCAGTTTCTACTTGCATAAACAGCTATTACTGTTGTGTATATCTGCTCAGCAAGTACATAAAATAGAGAATTTATTGCCAGATGAAGCCTGAAACAGTTTGAAACTCATTCAGAGAAAACTGTACAGGTGACATTTTCAGGTTCAGAGGAATACTTATGCAAATTACCTGTAAAACTTTTCCCTGGGGACTTTCTTCAAATGATAGAAGTTGCTGATAAAGTGGTTCCAGCGTTTTTCTTGCTACCTTTGTTTTCTTTTTGGCTATGCAGACTCCATTTTCTAGTAGATACACCTTTACATATGGTGCTTAGAAGAATGAAAATAAGGAACAGTAGGTAAAGAAGAAGTCCAGATTTTTTTGTGTAACACACACACTTTCTATCACCATATAAATATCTGCTTTTAAAGGATATATAACTTATAAGAACAAATCTCCACAAGCAATATTAACAATTATTCCCATCCAAAGCATCCATGCATTTTCTTTACTCTTCTCTTTGGGTGTATTTTTTTCTTGACTTCGTTTTGTATGCCTCTTTTACCATGAAATAATTCAGATTTTGACCTAAAAAAATCAGGTATTTCTTTATATTTGTACAAGCTCTGCACATCTGTACAAGATGCAAAATAGGCCCATTAAGTTAATGCGCAACTTGCAATGACTTTGGTGAGATGTGGATCAATGTTCCAAATTGTTAATAATTTAAAATTATCTGCAAGGTGAAAATCAGTGAAGAAAAGACTCTTGACACAATTTCTATTTCGGCAGAAGAGCTTGCTAAAAATATCACCATATTGTCCTTTTCACATAGAGTTACAGGACATCAGATTATAAAATAAGGAGTAAGTATCAAATATTGGTCTACTTTTCGAGTACATATCTATTGCACATCTCTTGATTCCCTCTTCATTCCTAAGACTCCTATATAAAATCTTCAGTATATACCTTCCTTTATAACTAAGGTTGCCTTTGCTATAACTAAAAATACTTTTGAGTCTTCTGGCAGCCTGATTTTTAATTTCTTCCTGAAGCAAGGCTGATTTTTGGTGTATAATTTCAATATGGTATGCATTTCAGTATACACCATTGTAATCTACTGAGATTGGAATTTGTTGAGAGTTGACAAAGCTGAACAGAAAAGCCACAGACTTTTTTGGTAGAATGCTATTCTTAGAATCATAGCATATTCTGAGTTGGAAGGGACCCATCAGGATCATTAAGTCCAACCCCATGCCCTGTGCTAAGGTTTTTCTTCCTTACCTGGCAGTGTCTTTGAACCTGGTTTTACAACAAGGCCACGGGCTCGGATTATTTCTACTTCCAGTTGTCCTTTCTTGTCCATCATTCCCACCTGAATATCTCCTAGGTAACAAAAAGAAATTCTAGCATTGTAATTCAGAATTACTTTAATATATGAAATGTTGACAAAATTTCTAGAATGAATATGTGGTGACTTGTATAATCTGTTTTCCATCAATAAGTATGATCTAGATTTTAACACTACTAGGTAATTTAATATTTACCTTCTTCACTGCTGTTTATGTTAGTAAATTATTTAAAACATCTGCAGTAACACCTTGTCTCCCATCTTCCATGCCTTTATTGCTTCAAATTAATTTCTATTTCTTAAGAGTTTCATATTAAAAAAAAGGTAATAACGGAATTAATACAAAGCAGCTCTGTAAAACTGCTTAAAATCTCTTTACTGTGCCTCTAGTTAAAGACAAGTTATGAAAAGATAACTTGTGAATAAAAAAGCCTGTAAACACAATAATAACAAATATTTTGCACCTAAATTACCAATTTTATGCAGCATTATCCAAGTGATTCAGAGAGAAGTTTGGTCTCATTAACCCCATTTTAAAGATGGAAAACTGAAGAAGAGGTAAAAGGCTGAATTTTTCAAAACAACTTTCTACTTTTGCATGTCTTCATAAGCATCCATGATTACATGCAACTTTGGCTGAGGTTACAGCTTTGGTCTTAACTGAGTTGTTCAAAAGCACAAGAAAAATCCATATTTAAAGGGAATCTAGATAAATTTTATCTGACCAAATAGAATATATCATATCTAGAGGACATAAACACTTACCCATTGATGGTGTTGCCAAAGTCTGTCGTCCTACAAGCTGGGCAGGACCAAGTCCATCCAGAAAATCACTGAACTGGCTGTCTGCAGCCAATCTCACACCAGGGAAGATCAAACTAGAAATAATATTGAAGAAGAAACCAACAAAAAAAAAAAAGACATCACTTAAATTTGCCCTTTGTGTTTTTTATTTGTTTGTTTGGCTTTTTGTTTTATTTTGGCTTGGGTTTGTTTTTTGTTTTCTAGATGTTTTGCACTAAATGTTTGTGGGTTTGGTAGTACTGTAAGGAACTTACAAAACAATTACTGTAAATTTCAAAATCACAGTGTTCAACAAGCAGCAATTTAGCCTCCAGCATATAAACAAACAGGTAAAGAAAGCACTACTCCCCAATAATTTCCAAATGTACATTCTTCCATTATGTTCTCCTTTCTGCACTGCATTAAAGACCACTGTTAATTATCAAAGTATTTATATGAGACCAGTTCACTAAGATACTAACACATACCCTAACCACTGACTTAGATACATGCAGGTTAAATTGCTCACACTTCTCAGTTACTATGAATTCAATGGCTAAATATCAAATTTACACAGTGAAATGATGACATTACACCAAATACAGGTTGCTATTTTCAAAATCGCCATTCATTCAAAATATTTTGTTAGAAATGTCTTTGAGAATGACATCTATTCAATAATAGAATTGAAAGCCCTTGTGGCAAAAAGCCAAAGTAACTTAAAATTAAAATGCTTGCCATAAATTATCTGCGACCCATTACAGAGCAACAAGAACTAATGAAATTTGTAATGACCAATCATTAAGAAATGTCCATCTCAAATGCATATAGTGCATCAACTTGGACACATAAGATATATTGTGCAGCATAGATTTATTGTCCAGTGCTGTGAACACCACTAATAAATCAACCTACAATAAGACTTTTCTGGGCAGTGTCTCAGATATATCACTCAGAAATTTTTAACTTGGGCTTTTATGATAACCATGATGTATGACAGACTAGTACTTCTGCCCAGGTAATTTCTTCAGGTTAAAAATGGCAGAATCTTTGAAAAACTCTTGAGCCCAGTGAATAACACCAGGAAATGCTCTGGAAATGCTTTGTTTTGCATAGTACTGATGTATGCCAGGAGGTTTTGGAAGAGAATTTGTCCATATCTGTGTTCTACCTGGTGTACTGCATCTGCTTGCCCTCCTGACACCCTCATGATGATGATCCGACCCACCACGTGCCCTTCTCATGGCACAGCAGAAGACTTTGGCTTAGTCCATCAACGACACTGGCTTGTGAAGGGAATTCTGACTGAACAGGACCTACAGCACCCACTGTGCTTCTAACGACTAGTTTAATGGAGAAATGTCTCCCAGTTTCATGGAGAAATGTCTCCCAGTTTCATGGAGAAATGTCCCAAAACCGCAGCTGTAAGTGCTGCTTACTTTCCCTCAGAGCTGTAGCTGTTCATGCTCCCATCCGTTGACTCCCGGCTCGCCTGCCGAGTCATCCAGTTCCTCATCTCCACGGCCAGCCCTGTCTCCGTGCTCCTCTGGACGGTGCTCCGCAGCTTCTTGCCCCCTGCTTCTGTTGGAGACAAAAGAGAAGCCCCCGTGCCACCGTGCTGCCACAGCTGGGCAACCATGCACACCCCTGCTCCACGTGGCACAAACACTCAGAGCCACAAATTAATGACCTGTTACAAAACTTCCATTTAAAAATTATCAGTTTTTTAGTAACAAGCAAACAGCATCATAAATCTCTTTTACAGGATCTTAGTTGTGCCACCGCCTGCTCTCCAAGGTCAGGCAACATCAGTCTGCCCACGGAGGTAACCAGATTTAAACAATCCATAGTCTGGCGTGTTTAAAATATATTTTCCCTGGATGAATAAATCCTTCTTAGGAATTCAATTAAAATGTTATCCTGATGTCAAAACCTGCGGAGAAATGTTCTAATTCAGATGAATCATTGTTTTAAAAACATTTGGTCATTATCTCCTAAATCAAGTTATAGATATCCATTAGTGAGGATAGTAAACTACAAATCAAGAACCCTTCCCATGCTTTCTTCTCTATTCACTAGCTGATAAATTTAAATTTATATTTAAAACATACAGTATTGATTTTTATGCACAACATGAAACTTTATTATCATCTTCAATAATAACAATTTTTCCATCTATTTGCATAGTTTAATTTTACTTGTAAAAACAGCAATGTGACAGATGTCTGGGTATCAGACAAGGGAAAAAATAAACAATATTATGGCATTTTAGCATAGGCATTTTGATCAAGACCTCAACTGGATGAAATGAGTAGGAATTAAGCCTCAGTTTTTCTTTCATGAATAAGACAACCATTCCATGTCATTTCTGATTTTAAATGCTGTTCCCTGCAGTGGGGCAAGCAATCCTGCAAACTGATTTCTTTTAATCTGTTCTATACTCTTCTGAGTGCAGCACCGTGATGTGCGATACACTGATATTATAAAAGAGCAAGAACTTTAAATACTCTACAACAAATAATAACAATTCCTAAATACTGATACGAGGGTAGAGTAATATCCAATATCCTAGGATATTGATGAACTCAGCTTCCTTCTGCAGTTGTTTGCAGCATCTGGTACTCTTTACAGCCTCTCTGCCTCGTCATGTACTAGAGGTCAGAAGAACTCCTGGACCTGTGAGGTTGCTGAAGGTTTAGGGATTTGAAAAAGGAAATGAGCAAAAGGAGGAGATCGTCCTGGGATGAGGACAATCACACCCCAGGGGGAATGTGTGAGCAGAGGGACTGGCTTAGAGTAAGAGGATCTGCATCCTCAGACAGGGAATGGGGGAGAGAGAGCTCAGTTTCAGTGTGTGCACTCATTGTCACCGTCTTACAGGCTGCAGCGTGGGTTGAAGTCTCCCAGGCCCCTCACTCAGAAGGAATATTAGGTCAGATAAAGAAAAGGGGAAATGTAGTGAAGTGGGGACTAGACACCAAAAATACCTTGAAAACCACTGGCTCCTTGTCAAGAAATATTAATAACTTTGCTATATTTAGCAGCAGTGAGACATTTCTACAGCAGTATCATGAGTGGTTCAAATAATATGAAGTATTACAAGCCTTCTACATATTCCTTAAAACCATCACTTTTAATCAGTACATACAAATAGTAATAATAATAGAAGTAACAATTTCCTCTAGAACTTCAGCTACCCAAATGAATTCAGTACCCAGTAGAATGAAAAAATAAACTTTATTCCATCAAAATTACTTCTAAAAATGCCCATCAACACCTGATGTAAGAAATGCAAATAAAAAAGGTACCAGGCTCCTACAACATATGAAAAATGAAGGTCAGAAATCAACAATTTAATTTCTTTTGAGTTGCACTGTTCCAAGTGCCTGCTGTTTTATTATTTATATTCACCTAATGAAAGTTGGCAGCTGACTTCCAACACTGGTGCAGACAGACATTGCAACACACGCACTTATTTCAAAGAAATATCCCCACAAACTGCCAGGAAAATATCATGCTGTGGTTTTGTAGGAAAAGGTACACTGCATCACAGTTACATGTGAAAGGCATACAACTCTGAAGCCCCACAGGATATAACTCTTTTGTTCTAAGAACTCTTTTGATGAATAAGCATTCATTTTCATTCAGCCTCATTGAATGATGGTCACTTTTAATTCATTAGTGTAAAACATGAAATCTCTAATGCAAATTCAAAAGAACATCTTCATCTTGCTTGATTCTTCAATATCTTCATAGATATTTCAAAGATTTGGGAGTTTGGGAGAAATACATGTTCGTTTATGTAATATGTGAAGGAGTATATAGTAACTTTCATTAATTTGTAAAATAGATTTTTTTTTTTATGAACTAGAATTATAAGTCTGTATGCCTTGTTTGTAGAAGAACAGAATAAAAACTGAACACATCCATTGCACATCAATTGACTGAGAAATCAAGGCAGAACTTGTGCAACTGCCATTCAAGTCTTCATAGCACACGTGTTCATAGCATCCCTCTAAACCGTAATTTAAAGCAGATTTACTTTCCCACATTCATTTTAACTAAAACAAGTGGTCTGGTGTCTTTGCTGGACACACAATGACACACACAGACATTGCCTGGTGAAAAGGCATAAAACTCTTTATTACAACATCTGACTCCATATTTATAGTATTTTTACACAGACCAGGGATTGGAGGAGAAGGTTGACACCTCTCCTATCTCATTGGTCAGGACAACTGCCCATCAGTTGTTTTTTACTCTGAGAGAAACTCTGTAAACAACTTCGTCTTAACATAAACATGCTTCTAATTATAACACCTGTGTGTGAGAAAGAGCTACGAACTATGAAAACATCAAGCTGTAAAGTGCACCAGAAAACTGAAAAAATCAGGTTGACAGCCTGGTTCACCTGACAACAGGAACAAAAAGATATAGCTTTGATACAGCATGAAAGTTAGGTATGTGTAGTATGTACAACTTTTTTATAGTGGTAAAAAGTAATTCTTTTGACCTTAACATGGAATTACAGGAGGGCTGATAGGAATATGTGAATAACTATTTCCCAATTTTCAATAGAAACAGGCAGTACTCTCCAATGGTCTCCAAATAGCAAGATCTGACCTTTCATCAATGAAGGTCCAAATCAGGATGTTGATGCTTCTTGAAGTAATAATTGAAGATTTTAACAGCAAAATGGCAACTTGGAACAGAATTAACAGAAGACCAGATCTGGGTGGCATGATTCCCGAGCCACTGCTTTTGACATGAATATTCTTTCAGATGAAACTTGGCTAAACTAATATATAATAATACATGAGAAATATCCCCACCTGATTGCCCCCAATACTAGCAATATATTTGTCCCTGGAAAAATGTTAATAAATGAAAAATAACCCTACAATTCCCCAAACAATTTAAAAGAAAAGTATTTGTGCCATCCATAATTTATGTTTCATAAATTCAGCATTAACAAATTTAAAAGGTTTCAAGTAGCAATGAAACCACAAAGTAGCTACTCAGGTCAAAGAAATAGCCTTTTGTGCCATGCTTCCAAGCTGTAGCTGGTAGAGTAGCTGGTTGAAGATCATATCACTCTACTAAAGCCAAACTGTTTTCCCTCACTCCAGCCTGGAAATTGAAACCTCCTCTCTTGTATTAATTCAACTACTCATGTGGCTGCATTCCACACTAGACCCAAATCAAAAGGAACAAACAAAAAATATGATTCAAAGTTGTTCTTTCTTTCAAGACAGACAGTTTCAGAAAATACAGTTGTCAAGATAAGCATAGAGTTGAATGAACCCATCAAAGGCAATACTAACCTCTAGCTAGATTAGTAACTTGGGGATACACCACTCACTCAGAAAAAAGTAACTGGTGTCACTGTAAAATTGGGGGTTGGTTTTATAATCCTAAAGTATATATACATATACACTCATGTTATGCATGCTGTTTTAATCTTATCTAACGAAAAGATATGGAAATGAGAGGTTAGAAGTGTACTTTGTTGTTACATTGCTGAGTATCTACAATCAAAATAATTTTACTCACCATTTCCTAAATTCCAATAAAGAATATTGAAAATGTTCTCCAAATTAGTATAAGCTAATTGCCCTAGCAAAAAGAAATTTCTCCCAAGTCCCTACCACAAAATATGGAATATATTATCTGAAAAACACTAGTTCAGATTCTTGCAGCCATATTGTAAGGAGTGGAATAAATTACCAGAAATAATTGCATTGGTATTTATGAACGCACATTCATTCTTACAGTTAATCACACTGGTAATTTAACTAATATGGTAACTGCAAATAGACTCTGCAGGCCACATTTTCTAAGTTATGCACGGAATTATTTGTTCCCACAACTTGGAATGCAAATCACTTACAAATTAGGGATGCATAACTACTGATACAATCTTCAATAGCAGATGAGGAAAAGTCAAAAACTGCAGTGAATGCAACAGATCACCTTCCATCATCTGGGATCGAGCCAGATGAAATCTGCTGCTGGTGGTGAGAGCGAGCGCTCTCAGCTTGCTCTCGGCAGGAGCTTCCTACAACTGCTCCCCAGCAGGCACAGGGCCAAGAGAGGACATGGCACAGGCACAGGCAGGCTGGCTGTGCCAGTCCCCAGCTGCAAAGTGATCTCTTGGTAGGACTTGTATGGAGTACAGAGCAGCTGTGGCTTCAGAAACACACTTAAGCACTTGAGGTGGCTCTTCTGCTCTCCCAACGTCACCAGAAAGGCTGCATAATAACTCCCTCAGCACTGTCATCTCAACTCAGGATTAGATCCACAAAGAGAATAAGGAACATTTAAGTGTCCATTTTTTAAGACCGAAATTCTTTACATACCTAGTTACTTGCTCTGGATATGTTAACAACTGGCTTGATAAAAGACAGTCTATGGAAATTTGGACCTATGGAAGAAAAGAGCAATAGGGTAGGTCTCATATTCCCTGGCAGCTGCACAGCTCTGTTTCTGGAGCAGCCCAAGTTTTGTCTGCATTGAACAAGGCATCCAGCTCTTGTTGAAGCACTAGGAAGCACAGCCAAGTTATTTCTTTCTCTGTGTTACCCACAGACCCCAGGCAGAAGACATGGTTTAGATCTATTAATTTAAGCAGGATTTGGGAAACCCAGATTCCATTGTCACTTGAGTTTGAGCTCATTTCACTGATTCTCACAGGCCAGTGCTAACAATCAGTTTATGAAGTTTTGTGTTCCAGAGCTTCTGATGGACATTCTCACAGCGCATGCTGCCAGTATTTGTGAAACCCAACGAGCATTTCAGAGTCAGGGGGAAACTGTAACCAGGGGCATTCTCTTACTTGTAAGGAAGAAGGGAAGATCTGCATTCTAGTTCCTGCTTCCATGAGTATCTGAAGGTAAAATTCTGATAAATTTTGACTGGGACAGGAATGGCCTGCCCTGGAATGGCCTGCCCAAAGCAGAGCTGCCTCAGGCAATAAAGCTCTTCAGTATGGGAGCAGACAGGTTTGGAAAGTGTGAGAGAGTCAGGGCTGACAGCCTCAGCCTGCCCTATGCAATTTTAAATTTCTTGGGAGGCCTCACTAGTTCTTCATTTTTGGTCAAGAACCACTTTTTAACTCTTGCCCTGTTCTTTTTATTTCTTCCCCTGGCCGTAATGGAAGCATAGTTAATTGAGATAGCACCTAAGAAAATGTACAAGAGAGAACTGAATTAAATAATCAACAATAAACAACTGCAAAACTGTTGCTTGCACTTCTGGTCAAAGACTGGTATAGAAGATTTGGCATCCCATTCTTGATGAATTTCCTGCAGGACCCAAGAGGCAGCCATCATGAATCTCATTTGCACCTGGCCAGATTGCAGCATCCTTTGTTTGCATTCTAATTCCCTGTCATGGCAAGGCTGGTCCTATGTTCAGTGAACTCCGTGCCTTGCTGTGGCCATGTGATGTGAAGTCAGTTTACCACACGTGGCTTCCAAGCAATGCTGTGGTTTAAGGCAAGCACCTGCTCCTTATTCTCTCCCACATCTTAATGTGTCTAGAGCTGTTTTCTTCCACCGTAATTTCACCACTGTTCCAATGTCCATTCTCCAGTCTTAACTGATCCTTCGGCAAATTGTTAAGAGCAGCAGAAAAGAGAAACTGTTTTTGTCTGTGTGTGGCATCCATCACCTTAGGATCATCAACTTACAGTTTTATGTTCCCAAAAAGGTTTTTGAAATATTTTTACAGGACTGAACTGTAAACAAAGAGCTGTTTTCCTGCATACACAATAAATACTTCATGTTCCTAAAACTTTAGTATCCCTGGCATTATTATTCAGAATCACACGCTACATATAAAAATGACACATAACCATCTTGAACAGCCTAGGGTTTGTTTTCAGTATCTGTGCCAAGTAACACTGCTGGTAACCCCAAATAAGTATATACAGAATCACAGCACAGAGGTCTGATGCTTGGCCATTCCCTTAACAAAGAATTTACCCCTGGTAAGAGACAGCTGTCCCAGGGAATCAAAACTAATAAATCACAGCTGTAAGGAAGAGAAGGCTTAGTGCTGATGTAATTTCCACTTCTCTTTTGGTCACCTGGCTCTGACTGTATAACAACAAACAGGCTATGCAGGTCTGGTTGGATCCTTTGTTTTACAGACACTGATTACAGACCTTGACAGTGAGATGCAGATCAGGAATAGAATTACACACAGCCACTCAGGCCCTTCCAACACCAGTGCAGAGGTCTTTGTTTCTGCTACTGATAAGGCCATCAGTGTTCTAGGTGTGGTCAGAGAATTTACCTGCTGTAAACCTGAACACAGAGACATGACATGGCTTTGTAGCCCACAGCTGTATGTGCCATGTGACGAGTGACCTGAATGAAAAGTTCTTCAGGAGCCCTCATTTAGACCAGTTATGATCTCCACACAGATAAATGTTCTTATCATTCAAATATAACAGGTCTACAATAAGTTGTGCCTACTTTGTGCATGTGTCAAAACATAATGGTAGGATTTTCTATCCACTTTGTACATCCAGTACAACAATATGCATAACTACAAAAAGTGCAAAGCAGTGGTAAATCAGTCTCTTCCTCAATCTATTAAAATCCTGAAAAAAAAAGAGCAAGTAATTGTGTTGGATTACATTCTAATTTTGTATACCACTTATATAAAGAATAACTAGACAGGTGTACATCTTCATCACAGGAACTCTTCACATCCAGTCTAATTTTGCCAATGACAAAGGATGATCATTCAAAGTAAACAGAAGCCATTTCTGCAGTTTTAAGAGATAATGTTTTTATGTTTGCACGTACATTCAATTTTCTGGATGTATACCATTCTTATGTATTTATTAATAACCATTATTTCATACAATGTCAAGAGCAGATTAAAAAGGCTTGGACAGCAAAGGGCACATATATTGAAGAGCTTAGAACTGGGTTTTTTTTTGCATTATATGAAGAGAAAGATACTTTCTAAACATGGAATAATGGCAGTAACACTGTTCTTTACCCCAACGTTGATTACTTTTATTGTAGTAAGGGTCATTGCATATACTATCAGACAGATCTGGGCAGCATTTTTGAATGATGTAGCAAATGTGTTGAAACAATTCAACACCCTCTATTAAGGCTTAATGAGGTAGATGGTGCCAAGAAGTTGGATGGCTACTGAGATTACACAAATTAGAAACAGCTCTCCCTCCTTTTGCTTTGTCTAAGATGAATAATGATCCTATGCAAATATCAATATTTAAATAACCACAGTTCACAAAGAACTGAGCAAATTTCACACTGTAATGACCCATTTTCAAACTACTGCTGTTAAACACTTACCTCCTCAAACTGAAACAATGACAACACAATGTGTTGCTGCTCTGATTGCACTCTTGACCTTGACATTGAAAAATTACAATTACAGCATGTAGAGATGAGACAGGTTTTTACATGTTCATGTAGGTACCACCAGAGATGCAGCCAATCACACACTGTAACTTCACTGCTGCTGCCACAACCATATCCAAATTATCTGTCAGCTATTCAGGTACATGCTGCAGTGTAACCTACAGCTCAGAAGAGAAACACAACTATAAGAGAAATACAGCTTTAAAAATCTACTGGGCATTTCTAACTCAGGTTGAAGTATGTTGTGCTTTGAATGTCAATCCTTCTGCAGTTTCTTCTACTTTTTCTTTAGTTTTCCAGAATACACGTGAATTTTTTTTGTCATGCTCTTTACTTTGCCAGCAACTGTATAGTTTTTTCTATGCTTCTTTTTTTAAAGGTCTTATCAATCTTGTCATCTACAGCTACTTCATTAG
The DNA here is from genome assembly GCA_013397295.1 of Polioptila caerulea. NCBI lineage: Eukaryota > Metazoa > Chordata > Aves > Passeriformes > Certhiidae > Polioptila > Polioptila caerulea. The sequence goes on from VYXF01003035.1 coordinate 530,925, forward strand.
TGTAGTACCTGAGTATAACTGGTAAAAACACTTGTGACTTGCTTGAAATGCCTGCTATACTGCCTCCACCCTGGAACTCAGCCCATGGAGCTGCAGAAATGGCACAGGCCCACCACCATGAAAGAAAGGCTGACCCAAATCAGCCCCTGAACTGTGCTCTAACAGCAAACAGAAAAAATTAGCAACTATAAACTTAAATGTCATGCAGATTCTTACAGAACATGTATTATTGCATATCCAGACTGCTTTTTATCCTCCAAGATGAGTGACCCTACCATTGCATGCAATGCGCAGCAGACAATCTCTGATGTGTTAGCACCAATCGAGCTAAGATCTTTAAAACTTCATCTCTTATAGTGGATACCCTGTCACAGGGCATTATACCCTTCTTTCATATCCTTCCTTGGCTCTGCCTATGAACATTCCACATAAACAAGGTCATCTTTACCACCAAGGCCAAAATGTAGGCCAATTCCCCCAAGATGATGTAGTTATTCTCATTTTCTTCATAGCCTGATACTCCTATATTACTTTATTCTTTTTAAGATGGTAATTTTAAAGGATAACTACTTCATGTGCAGAATTCTCTTCACTTTAGTAATTACTGTGCTAATGAATTTATTGTTACCACTTCCCCCATTTTCTATTTCTGGTCAAATTATTGTCTGCTTGTTATTGTCTACTGGGACCTCCAGAGGGACACTGTGATCTGGCGGTCTAACCACAGGAACAGAATCCAGGAACTGCTGAGTTTTATTCCAGCTCTACCAACGTGCAGTGATTAATCAGTGAGAAATGCCACTGAAGCCATTACCAGTGCTCAACTGAGCAGCTCAGTGTACCTTTAAATAAGTCCAGAGCCTTCACCCAGGGGCAGCACCCCTGCTGACACCTATGTGGGACTGAACAACCCCATCAGCAAGTTTCCCAGCTAGTTATCAGCCAGGTGATAGGAGAGTATAATGTGCTTCTATTCCTGCTGAACTCCTGCAGCAACACTCAGATACTTCTTTCAGTAGACATCAATATGCAAAACTGTAATGTAACTCCTCCTCAGCTAACACAACTAATTTTTGCTATTTTTGGCATGATTGTCTTGGACTGAAGAACATTCTGTGGCTTTTTGTTAAATTGCTTTTGTTTTTCTAACATACTGGGAGACCAAGATGCTTTCCAGTTCTTTCTGAATTAACTTATGTCTTAAATTATCATAAATTATCTCTTGAATTGTCTTCGGCACCTGCAAATCATTTGGCTTTCCCCTTCAATCTCCTAGGTTCAATATCACCCAAAAAAACTTTGGCAAAAGATATTAAATTGAAATACACTCCCTTGTGGTGGGCATAGTTCTGCACACAGAACTTGCCATGACCAGCAGCTCCACAATCCCACATTCCACTCCTGGCAATGCGCTATTCAACTGTTTATAACAACACCTCAGTGTAAATGCAAATTGGAAGCGAATGTAAATAAGAGTATAAAAAGGAAACCATAGTGAACATTTATTACAGTAAACAATACACAGTGTAAATTGAGAAAGCACCAAGTTACCAGTCCCACTCATAAAACACACATAGGCTTTCTAGTGATCACATCATGTGATCTGAGTCTCTTCTTTTCTCTGCTTGTTGGATAACTCTACTTCTTCTCCAGTAAGCTTCTTTCAGATAAGAATTCATTTGCTCAGTTGTTCACAGGAAAGTTTAGTACTCTCATGCACTACTTGCAAATATATCACGTGCAAGAGACTTTGCACTATGACTACACACACTTACATTGGAAATTCTCTTATCTTTTGACAATCACAAAATTTCTTTAATTTCAACAAAAGCCAAGATTTCAGAAGAAATATGAGGCTTGGAATGCTTCAAGAATATTCATACAGATACGGATTCAACAATTTCCATATAATTTAAGTCTGTTTGAAGTGGTATTTGACACCGATTCTCACTTCAGTATGGAGGCCATACATTTTATCATCAATGAATCTAACAAAATAAAATGCAAAATGGCCTGTGCCATTTCTGCTTTAAAATCCTTGATACTTTGACAACATAAATAATTTTCTCTGGCACCATGTTAGTCCTGTGTATATACACGCAGACATGCCAGAAATAAACTGATGATGCAAAGAAGTATTTTCTAACACCTTTTACTAGATGTGACTAATGAACTCCTAAATAAGGAATGTGCATAAACTTGAAGGATTCATCTCAACTGATCAGCAGGTAAGAAATGCTGTTTTAAATAGCAGTTCCCTGTACTGCAAACCTGGCCAACCATGGCAAGTTCAGGCCTAGCCATGACAAATTCCCCAATACTCTGCATTGGTGAGGCCACACTTCGAGAACTGTGCTCAGTTTTGGGTCCTCCAAAGACACTGAGGTGTTGAAGGGCGTCCAGAGAAAGGCAACAATGCTCTAAAAAACACATCTTATGAGAATTAGCTGAGGGAGCTGGGCTTGTTTAGCCTGGAGGAGACTCAGGGAGGACCTCATCACTCTCTACCTGCACCTGACAGGAGGCTAATGAGGTGAGGTGAGGTGAGGTTCAGTCTCTTCTGCCATGCCTGCAGTGAGAGGATTAGAGACAATGGCCTTAAACTGAGACAGGGGAGATTCAGATTAGATACTAGAAACAAAAATTCACTGTTAGGGTGGTCAGGCATTGGAATAGGTTGCCTAGGGAGATGGTGGAATCACCATTTCTGGAGGTGCTGAAGAGGTATCTGGATCTGGTGATGTGGTTTAGGGGTTGAGGGGTTACAGTGATAGTGCTGGGTGGACAGCTGGACTGGATGTTCTTGATGTTCCCTCCAACCTTGATAATTCTATGATTCAAATTCATGGCTACCAACTGTAAGCAGCCTTTCCACAGCCCACTTCTTCAATAAATCACAGCTTGGATGTCAGGGCTTAAGAGGTCTCCTTCTTTAATCAGCTGACATGTAAAGGGATCTTCTTAATCATCATGTTTAAAAATAGCTTAAAAGTTATTAATATGTTGTATTGAGTTATTAGCTACTAAATTACTTCTGAACTTGACAGAATTCATATTCTTTCCCACCAAAAGATACACCTCTGGACCACTATATTCACTTCAGCAGTTAATAAACCAAAGTCTTCAAGACACTATCTCAAATAAGTGCCTCAACAGGTCAGATTTTCTATTTATATTAAAAATATGACTGTGAAATGTTAAAAAAAAAGCACCCTTGTAACAAGTTATCTTTTTTTTTTTAAGCTATCCACCACATGCAGAAATAACTATATCTTGAGAACNTCTGAATTAACTTATGTCTTAAATTATCATAAATTATCTCTTGAATTGTCTTCGGCACCTGCAAATCATTTGGCTTTCCCCTTCAATCTCCTAGGTTCAATATCACCCAAAAAAACTTTGGCAAAAGATATTAAATTGAAATACACTCCCTTGTGGTGGGCATAGTTCTGCACACAGAACTTGCCATGACCAGCAGCTCCACAATCCCACATTCCACTCCTGGCAATGCGCTATTCAACTGTTTATAACAACACCTCAGTGTAAATGCAAATTGGAAGCGAATGTAAATAAGAGTATAAAAAGGAAACCATAGTGAACATTTATTACAGTAAACAATACACAGTGTAAATTGAGAAAGCACCAAGTTACCAGTCCCACTCATAAAACACACATAGGCTTTCTGGTGATCACATCGCGTGATCTGAGTCTCTTCTTTTCTCTGCTTGTTGGATAACTCCTTCTCCAGTAAGCTTCTTGTACACAAGAATTCATTTGCTCAGTTGTTCACAGGAAAGTTTAGTACTCTCATGCACTACTTGCAAATATATCACGTGCAAGAGACTTTGCACTATGACTACACACACTTACATTGGAAATTCTCTTATCTTTTGACAATCACAAAATTTCTTTAATTTCAACAAAAGCCAAGATTTCAGAAGAAATATGAGGCTTGGAATGCTTCAAAAGTATTCATACAGATACGGATTTGTACTCTGTCCCCATACCTCTTCAACAATTTCCATACAATTTAAGTCTGTTTGAAGTGGTATTTGACACCGATTCTCACTTCAGTATGGAGGCCATACATTTTATCATCAATGAATCTAACAAAATAAAATGAAAAATGGCCTGTGCCATTTCTGCTTTAAAATCCTTGATACTTCGACAACATAAATAGTTTTCTCTGGCACCATGTTAGTCCTTTGTATATACATGCAGACATGCCAGAAATAAACTGATGATGCAAAGAAGTATTTTCTAACACCTTTTACTAGATGTGGCTAAGAACTCCTAAATAAGTAGCCACTAGATGTGGCTAATGAACTCCTAAATAAGGAATGTGCATAAACTTGAAGGATTCATCTCAACTGATCAGCAGGTAAGAAATGCTGTTTTAAATAGCAGTTCCCTGTACTGCAAACCTGGCCAACCATGGCAAGTTCAGGCCTAGCCATGACAAATTCCCCAATACTCTGCATTGGTGAGGCCACACTTCGAGAACTGTGTTCAGTTTTGGGTCCTCCAAAGACACTGAGGTGTTGAAGGGCGTCCAGAGAAAGGCAACAATGCTCTAAAAAACACATCTTATGAGAATTAGCTGAGGGAGCTGGGCTTGTTTAGCCTGGAGGAGACTCAGGGAGGACCTCATCACTCTCTACCTGCACCTGACAGGAGGCTAATGAGGTGAGGTGAGGTTCAGTCTCTTCTGCCATGCCTGCAGTGAGAGGATTAGAGACAACGGCCTTAAACTGAGACAGGGGAGATTCAGATTAGATACTAGAAACAAAAATTCACTGTTAGGGTGGTCAGGCATTGGAATAGGTTGCCTAGGGAGATGGTGGAATCACCATTTCTGGAGGTGCTGAAGAGGTATCTGGATCTGGTGATGTGGTTTAGGGGTTGAGGGGTTACAGTGATAGTGCTGGGTGGACAGCTGGACTGGATGTTCTTGATGTTCCCTCCAACCTTGATAATTCTATGATTCAAATTCATGGCTACCAACTGTAAGCAGCCTTTCCACAGCCCACTTCTTCAATAAATCACAGCTTGGATGTCAGGGCTTAAGAGGTCTCCTTCTTTAATCAGCTGACATGTAAAGGGATCTTCTTAATCATCATGTTTAAAAATAGCTTAAAAGTTATTAATATGTTGTATTGAGTTATTAGCTACTAAATTACTTCTGAACTTGACAGAATTCATATTCTTTCCCACCAAAAGATACACCTCTGGACCACTATATTCACTTCAGCAGTTAATAAACCAAAGTCTTCAAGACACTATCTCAAATAAGTGCCTCAACAGGTCAGATTTTCTATTTATATTAAAAATATGACTGTGAAATGTTAAAAAAAAAGCACCCTTGTAACAAGTTATCTTTTTTTTTTTAAGCTATCCACCACATGCAGAAATAACTATATCTTGAGAACAGTTAACTTATGAAGGGAGTTTGACATCTTTTTCAGATTAAACTGTAAAAGAACATTTGTATGTGAACATGGGAGTGCATATATCACAACCACTTTAATTATGTTACATTAATATAATTGCATAAACACTTTTAAGACAACAAATTCCAATTTGAGTGCAGAGGTGACTTGCCATCCAGAAAACACATTACAATTTTTTCTTTCTAATCCCACTGAGAACACCTGGGAAATGATCTTAGCTGTCGTGCCTGCCATTCCATCTGTAACCTAATATGTCTAAATTGAGGCAGCAGAAACTCAAATCCATAAAACTGCATAGCAATTGCATTTCTCTTTTTTCATGGGAATTAATGAAATGCATTTTCAAGTGTAGCCTACAACTAAAGAGGATCAGATAACATAAATCAACACAATATGTAACGTGAATCAGTATACAAGCCTTTAACACTTTTGTTTAAATCATTTGCCAGCACAAAATAAATGAATCAATACAATTACCCTTAAATTTACAGATATTTCTCTACTGACTTCCATGAACCAGTGAACAGTTTTAAGCAAACACAGATTCCACCAAGGGATAAGTTAAATGCTTCCTAGAGAAGTAAAGAAAACCAAGTAGAACAAAAAAAAGAATCAATACTCTGATTTCACACAGGATCAACGTAATTATTGTAGCTAAAATTCAGGAAATGCTGAAATGCTTCAGGAATAATACAGAAAAATAATCTTTAAAGAATATCCAAACATGTTTACAATAATTTATGATATTTTCAGTGTGTGCTTTCAGCCATAATGTTTATTAGGACATCAAGAGTAATAAAAATGCCATCTGAAGCCTACCCCGCAGTCTACTGGCAATATTTTGCAGTTCACTTCATTGTTCAAGGCAGGGAGCAGATGAGAGTACTGAAGGACAGCACAGCTTGCCCCAGGGGGCAGCCACTTCTCTTCCACTGAAAGGGGCAACCTGGCCAGCCCCAGAGTCAGAGCAGGGAAAAGGTGAGGGACTATGCCTTGGGATTCAATCAGAAATGAGATACTTTGGAGGAAAACCTTCCGAGAGTGTTGCACATGAAAAGATAAATCAAAACACACAAAGACTGGGGACACCCACTGAACTCTCAGCCTGAAATGTGGAAGGTGACAAATGAACACGCAGATATTTTAAATAGATCATGAATGGTGTACACACAAGCTGACACATCTTTGCATAGCATCACTGGACATTGGTATCTCTGTTTCATAGTGTTCAAATCTATTGAAGGTGCAATTTGCTCCACTAATCTTAATGAAATTAAAAATCTTGATTAGTTCTGGTAAAACAAGGGAAAGCCCATCAGTTCATTCTATACATAAACATATTTAAACACAACACATTATTTTCTTTATGAAACCAGTATACTCAAAACAAACTCATGAAATACAAGTTCCATCCTGGATAGAGTTTGGTGCCATGCTTTACTATGTATGTACATTTGCACATTCCAAATAGCAAATCTTTTGGGGGAGCAAGGCTACACGGAAAATCCACTGCATTTCTCTTGTGAGCCTTCCACCTACACTGCTGCCTCTAAGGAAAGGGCACTCGGGGCCAGTATTAAACTGCTCAACTCTGGTGTTCTGTACAAAATATGTTGTAATGACAAAGGATACCTGAGCAAGCCTACAGATTGCCAGAAAAGCACCTCTGAGGAAGTGTGGCTTGTTCTTCGTAAGAATGAGCAGAAAATTGTAAGAATGGGAAGACCCTCTATCCTTTATTTCTCCCCCCAAAACAACTGAAGTTCAGCTAGTAACTTCATTCCCAACGTGATGATAAACATCATCTCTTAAATCACACCTCACTCTCCAGCTACAAGCACGGTGCTACCAATCTCTCTCTCAGCCCAAGCCATTCTCCATCCATCACTCCCGTCCCCCGTCCAGCTCCTCGCCCAGCACCGACCCTGGCCCTTCCCGGCGGGCCATCCCGAATCCGGCCCGGCCCTGGAGCGGCCCGGAGCGCCCGCGGTCCCCGCGCCCACCTGCGGCGACCGTGCCCCGGCCCCTCACCTCCGTCCTCCTCCTCCAGGGAGTTCATGCAGGGAAAGTAGACCGCCAGCGCCTCGAAGGAGGCGGAGAGGCTGCTCCGGCTCTGCGACCGCTGCATGGCTCGCCCGCC
>VYXF01003035.1:539006-662941 GCA_013397295.1 Polioptila caerulea
CGGGGAGCGGGGCTGGGCAGCGCTGCACCCACGCCTGGCGGGCAGGACACACCTGCAGCCGGCGGGCGAGAGTCTGCTCTCGGGTGGGGTCTGTAAAAAAGGGAATAAACCACTGGACTGGAGAAAGGCTGAGGTGGGAAAGGGTCCCTGGGTCATGAGGCAGGGTCACTAGAGCCAGCTGCCCCGACTGGGGCTGGACGGCTTTAGGTATCTCCAAGGACGGAGACTCTCAGCCTCTCTGGGTATCCTCACTCATCAATGATCACTCACCCCCACAATGAAAAAATGCTTCCTGATGTTCAGCGTGAGCCTTCTGCGTGTGAGCTTGTGCTCATTGCTTTTGTCAGTGGCCCAGCATCTCTCGAGGAACTGGCTCTGCAAGCCACAAGGAAATCCTTCATCTCTCCTCCACTTGAAGCCAAGCTGTATTTCTGTAAAGCACCTCTCCCTCCTTAGCAAACATGAATGTACCTTTTCTGAATTCACTCCTTAGAGGATTTGCTTATAGCTGCAACACATAATTTTTGGGGAATTTATCCCGTCTTACTTCCATATCTTCCTCAACACTATTTAATGTTACCTTTTTTTCTTTTGGTATGTTACCTTAATTGAGTGTATAGGAATTGGCAACCATCCCCCTAAAATGCTAAGAAATTAAAGCACTGGACATGATTAAAAAGAGGTACTAGCTACTGGAGCAATCTTTTGCAGCATCAGTAATTTATTGCACTATAGTTCATGACAGTGCAAAAGTGCTATTGAACCTCGCTTGTTGTTTCCTTACTGGCCCTTTAAACAGTAATAGTAAATTACTGGGGTGCATTCTGTCTTCTTTCAAATAAAAAAAGAATTCTCTCAAAATAATGGTAAATAATGTTTAGAGTTTGATCTAACAAACCTTGCGGACAGAATGACGGTTTGAAGTGAACTGAAACTCTTCATGAAGGAAGTGTGTAGAGTGAAATACACTTCACATCCCTCATGTGATAACTATAATGCAATAAATCATGTTTCATGTAACATCATAGGAACTTATTTTAAAAGAACATTAATCCTTTTTTTCCTCTTTACTGGCTATAAAAGACACCCAGGGCAGCTTCTCTAGGCTCTGACATCTTTCAGATGTCTCATTCAGGTCATGCTCCAAAATGTGTATTTAGTGTCTCGTCAGGTTTCTCTGGCCACATGCCCAAGTTTGTCACCTCCCAGCACATCTGTGGTTACAGATTAACAAGAAGGTGAGCTGCCAAGACAGACAGACACCTCCCTTGTATGCCACAAGCAGGCCCACGGCACTCCATGACGGCAGAGGCCTGCCAAGGTCTGTGGTGGACACCTGGTCAGCCTGCAGTACCTCCTCCCCTAAAATCACCCTTTGTATTACATGCCATTAAAGTATATTCAAGTGGTATAGTGAGCTTTTCCTGTTTGTGCTTTACTCTAAAAAGATGTTACTAAAATACTATAAAGCAAACAACTCTAAAATGAAGTGTAATGGTAGTAATAATAATAAATGTCTAATATACAAAATCATGTAATTGGCAAAACCCAATAAAATGTGTTGAAATAATTGCTAAAGTTATTTTTAAAAGACTTGGTAACTATAGCATTTTCTATCTATAAACACTAAAGCAGGCAAAATAACTTCCTTCAACATTTTTATGAGTGTAAGATATAGCAGAAAAGTAAATGTCTATTAAATAATAATTTATGATTGCTTTTGAGAAGTTGGATAATAAAAATGAGTCAATGTTCATACCATTCAGATGAACTACTGGTTACTTTCCCAAAAACAGCTGAATAAAACTGCAAAGTCATTGAGAATGCAGAGAAAGGCAAAATAACACTTGGGTGATGGAGATATTTACAAAAATATAGATAAACTCTAGAATGCATATTCAAAAAAGAGCAACTGATATGGAACATCTGTTTCATCTACTTTCACTCACATTTATAAACATCCTTGTGTAAGTACTCCCCTTAGAAGTATCTCTTGTAGAAAGAATAATACCTGCTTAGAAGCCAGGAGGCTTTAAAGCAGTCTGCGCCTGTTTTCCTTCCCAAACAAGAGAAAGAGTACATCCACCACCTCCTCCTTAGCTGTGACCTCAGCAGAAATGGTAAATCTCCCTGTGGCACAGGGCCCTGACAGCACACTGGACCAAACAAGACACTGATGGGGTGTCATGCAGCCTCAGTGGGAATTTGGCTGCACCCACCAGTGTGGCTGTCCTGCAGTGCCAGAGCCCCAGCATCTCTCAGCCCCTCAGCAGGGAATCAGACCTGGCAGCCACAGCTGTAAAAACAAATTGAAGTTTTTGCTAATATTGCATAGTATGTAAAAAACCTGTTACTGTCATTGACGAAATCAGCCTGTACCAAGAAAAGCACCTTTAAACCACAACAATCTGTAGTCAATTACAAATTATCCCAAACAGACACTGGGATATTAGGCACCTATGCAAAAAATCTGTGACAAAACACTGGATCACCACCCTGTCCAAGCTTCCTCAATATGCTTCTTTTTTTAAGATAAATTTTTAAATGGGAGAATGAAAACAGACACAAAGAACTGAGGTGAGAAATCCGTAAATTCTCATGGTACTTGGGGAGATTGTCCTTAGTTTCTAATGATTGTATTATACAAACAATCTAATTGATGGCAATCTAGACACATCCTGAACTGCAGAAAACAAGTTTACTACCCTGACACTGACAACATCCCCCAGGTGATTTGCTAATGGTTTAAATTTTAACTCATTGATTTGTGTCACTAGGTAGAAGTTAATAAAATTCCTGCTAAAGGAACAGCATCCAAATTCCCATCTCAATGCTAAATATTAAGACAAAGCAAAAGACTCACAGGTATGCTATTTCTTTAACATTTTCATAGTTTGCTGAAAGAAACTATGTTGTAGGAATCCAGGTCAAACAGAACAAGGTCAAATATCTTCTATAAATGTATGCACTGTCCTAAGGAAATTCTATTTGTAGAGTTGGATTTATTATAAAATATTTTGGTGGTCATCTAAAGAACTGTGGACACAATTGCTTACTAGTTGTGTTCCCTGAAAATTACTAAAAGATGAATTTGTGGCACTGGATATTCAGTGTTAACCTACTCTAAATACAGCCAGCCAATTATAGGTTTCTGAATTTAATAAATGTATCTTCCTCTTTTTATATAGATATATCATGTGTGGCAATTTAAAAAATAGTATGGAAATTAATGTATTTCCCATGTTTTTCAGCTGTAACTGGGTGTATTTCAGCAAGCTTGCTTCAAGCAAACACAAGTTATTAGACTTAAAATGGGGATGATTCAGAAAAATAATGATTTGATGATTCCTTCATGAAACCATACCTTTTTTCAAGGAAAGAATAAAAAAGGAAAAATGAAATTTCTTCACTTCCCATTTCTACTTCTATGTGCTGAACCCAGAGGTCATAATTCCCTGGAGTGAAGAATGCAATAATATTTATGATGATTTTTAAAAAAATTGTTACCCATAATATGGATTAATTTCGAAAGCCTGCTTCAGCTTCTGAACACAAAATAAAAGCATACATTGCCATAAAAGAGTTCTTAAGCCCTTGTGCACATTTTGGAGAGGATTCTCCAGGGCAGTCACTATGGAAGGATGATCTAAAGTTTCTGAACACACTCCCTTAACCTGCAATTAGGGAAGGTATTCTGGGAATGGGACTGGAAATGAGTTATTGCCCTTTTCTTTGTCACCTCTTCTGTCAAGCCTTGCCCACAGACTTCTTTTGTTTTCTACAGAAGGGGTGTATTTTATTCGTGATTGTCTTCAGAAAAAACAATTCAGCTGCTGAGCTTTTTATGCTGTTTAATTATCTTTAACTTGCACCACACCTATCAACTATTAGGCATAACATATTAAAATTGTAATTCAAACTCTTAATAACTTCCCTCTTATAAGAAATCTCTGTGCTGTGTGTCACACAAAGAAGGGCAAATTGCTTCCTCTTACAACAGGAGGGAGAGTCCCCCACACCTCCCACACTGTGTTTTATTTCACTGAGTTTTTGCATCCTCTCATGCCCTCAGTCTTCACTAATCAGAGACAGCCAACATATCAGCAGAGAATTAATACTTGACAAGGGCCTCAAAAAGAGTTCTCTGAATTGTCTCCCACTCAAAAAAAATAACCCAGTTTGAAAACCCAGCATTTATCTAATTCTAGGAAAACACAAAAGAAAAAATAAATATCAGTATTGGTTGGAGAAAATGTTATTCTCCAACTGAGTTATTATTCAAGCAATTTCCAGTAATTTTTCCAAATTAAGTATCACTGGAATATATGACTGCTATTATTACTGAATTAAACCTTTTCTTCCCCTTTGTGTGAAGCTAAAATAATACACGGAAAAGATCATTAAAAAGACAGCCCAGTTAGTGTAAAATAGGGCTTGTGTGTGAAAACTTGTAACTTATACCAACAAGCTGCTATTGCCTATAATTTCCTAAATGTTAGGACTGTGCTGTCCTCATTCCCTACAGAGACAGCCATGTGCCAACTCCAGCCCAGCATTTTGAAAGGGCAGATTCCAGAAATCCACAAGGTGCTTCACAAAGTAATAGCTGCTTTTACAGCATTCCCATCTTATAAAAATTCACTGTTCTTGACTTAATATTTTTTTTGATCATGAACAAAGAATCATAGACTGATTTAGGTTGAAAGGGGTAGTTAAAAGTCATCTAGTCCAATGCTCTTGTGATGATGAGCAGGGACACCTTCCACTACACCAGCTTGCTCAGAGCCCCATTCGGGCTGACCCTGAATGATTCCAGGGTTGAGACCTCTACCTGTTCTAGAGTTTTACCACCCTTGTTATAAAAACCTTTTCCTTGTATCTTATCTAAACCTTCCCTCTTTCAGTTTAAAACCATTACCCCTTGTCCTGTCACAACAGACTGTGCTAAATAGTTTGCCCCTGACTCGTCATGACCTTTGTCATGAACTCCATCCCAGGGCAATAGCTCACATTCAACATTGGCCTTCAGTGGTCTCCTACTCTTCTTAAAGTTTCATGCTGTAACAATAATTCCTGCATTACTTCTGTGTCTAGCAGTTAGATATAAGTTTTCTAAAATCTCCTTTATTTTAATCATACATTTTGGATTTTCTGAGCATCCCCTACTAAGCAGTTACAGAGAATGCAGTTACACTTTTCTTACATGGTAACAGTAAATTTTTCCATTCTCCCACTTCTTTTGGCATTTTCTACTGTAAGGTCAACTCCACCCCAAATATCAAGCTAGGTACACAGTACAGATTTGTACCAAAATAGTTTTGCTGACTGACACAGCTGTTCTGGGAGAATTCCCTTGTTGTTAGTGCAAGTGCAGTTATATCAGCAAAACAGGATTCTCCTAGAACTGCTTGTTTTGCATGCCCACCATAGGACTCTTACTGGTACTCAATTCCAGCATTCCTACATGGGAATAGTGGTTCCACTGTTCCCACCATCTTAACAGTCTCTGCCAATGGGACTCTACCTTCAAGTAATTCAGTCCTTGTGGAGATAATTTCAAAGCTGTGCACATTTTCAAAGGATAAAGATTTGAAGAGCTGAAAGAAATTACTTTCACTACATCACTTTCAAAAACCCGACAAATTTCAGTTTCTAAAAATAAAATTGGGAAATTTTAACATAAAAATTTTTTTAAAAGATAGAAATGGAAAAGTCTTTTTCTTTCTTGGAAATATAGGCTGCTTTCAGATGTATAGAGATACCAGTTTTAGTTTCTTAAACAATATAGTTGGATTGTTTGTCCAGCAGTTGGCATTCTCTTCTGTGTTAAGCTCTCTTTAATGAACATAAAGGAAATCTATAAAAGTAACTCTTTTGCTTTAATGCTAATATTAATCACATGTGAAAGCTGTCTGTTCTTATTTAAAAAAAATATGTTTACTTTCTCCTCCAATGTTTATGAGAAAACAGGAAAACCAAAATAAAGCCATAATTTTCCTGAACAATAAAAGGAGTTTTTAATGGGCTAGCATGAAGTAACACAATGTAGATAACTCACAAGTAGCTAAGAGGCTGGACAGAGAACCTCTACTGACTATTTCTGTTTTGATTAAAATAATTTCACATCTTTATGATCACAAGGCAATCTGAAAATCACAAAGTGTCTTAGAGCTAGGCAAAAAGCATTATTTCATAATGCTTCATCAGGGAGAGAAACCAAGAGCACAGAAATAAAAAGCTTCATGCTTTTTTTGAGGAAAGAAGGGTCGAGAAAGAAACCCATAGGAAAAAATATCAAGCGGTTTTAAAAACTAAAGGCAGTTGGTAGGGTTTTATTTGATTTGGTTTGGGTTTTTTTGTTATAAATGCATACATTTTATCTGCTTATCTGTTTTGATCCCAATCCACCATTTTGTCTTTGAGAGTGACCTTTATCAGGCCCATCAGCTAAGAAACAAGCTGTAGTTATTCATTTTTATGCTCATATTATTGCAGCTGCCTGTGTACTCCACTGAAAGTTTTCAGAGTGACTTAGAGGAGAACAGTGTAATTAGTTTCAGACACTCTAATTTCATGAAACATGATTTGTTTCCCTTATAATTCCATCTTCAGTAGAGATGAGACAAAACCAGTACAGAACCATTGGCACTTGAGTGGCCTGTGGAGCACAATGTCCTGAACCTCTGTTGGTGTTGCAATCTGCAGATGTTACTTAAGAGGATATACTGCAGAAAAGCCCTCTATGATCTTTATGTTTGTATTCTGCCAGGAAAAAAAAAAACCAAAAACAAAGAGATGAAATGCTGAGATGAAATGTGTTTTACAAACAACATGTAAAATGACAAACATGTAAACAACAGGGTGTAAAACCAGAGGTGTACCTGTCACACATTGTTCTCTGCACTCAAGAACTGCAGTGTCTAGAGAGAATATAATTTGCCAAGGACAGTGCAGGTCTGGTTCAATACATTTGTCTTTTAAGAGTAATATGTTATCATCAAGTGTCAAAAGCCTTGGTGAGTACAAATGTCAGCATTGAAGAGACATTTATCTTGCAAGTCAGTCAGGTAATTTTGAAATACCCTGTAGAAGGTTAATATATATTAAGCTGGTGTGATTTTGTAAAGTTCTGTGCCTATTAGGTTATCTGTTTTCTTGAGACCACAGATTGCATTCATTTATCTAACTGTGTCCTGTGCATTATTTCAGTGCAGAACAACCAAACAGAGTTTTCTGAGGCTCCTTATTCTCTGCAAAGCACTGCAGAGACTGGACACATCTATTTTGTGAATCATGTTCTTTCAAACTACCTTCGCTGTGTAATCCACAGGTAACCAGCTCCATCCATCAGCCAGCCTGGCTTCCAGGCTGGCTGTCACCATCATATGGTTACATCTATAACCTTATGGTTGCCATCCATGTGGTTACTGCTGGCTGGTAGAGTGGAATCTCTGAATGCCTCAGAGTTCCAGAATGTCAGTGGAAGCTATGCCATTTTAAGGAGGTCATAAATTTCCCTTCTTATGGGTGCAAATGTAGAGGGTGCAAATATTTTAAATTTTAACAAGGATTTTACAAAGGGACCATATTCACTAATGAAATACTTTAAGTTTAATGGTCAGCACTAAACTCACTGATTAGAATCTGAGTCAGTTGGTGGGCACCAGAATCTATCCAGAAATAACAATTAAAAAATATTTTCCAAGCAAAGTTTAAATATATTTTTATCTGCTGATGTCATGTTTATCCAACAAAATCACAGATTTCAGTTTTATTTTGTAAGTTTTCACATTGTTTGTAATTCTGGCAGAGGAATGCGTGCTGTTGTCATTAAATGTCTCTCATTTCCATAGTGTTTTAGTCATAGCAGTGTGTCTTCAGACATGCTCACACAATCTATGAGTCCCAAAGTGCCACTGCTAATGAAAAACAATTTTATTTTTCTCTTCATTTTTTTCATTTGTTTATATCTGGTAATCCAAAGCTATGTCTACATGAGCAAATACAGTATCAAGACACATTCTGATGAATAGAATGTGTGGAGTTGGAAGGGACCTTAAAAATTATCTAGTTCCAACCCCCCTGCCATGGGCAAGAGCACCTTTAACTAGGCCAGGTTGCTCCAAGCCCCGTACAGCCTGGCCTTGAACACTTGAACATTTTCAGAGGTGGGGCATCCTCTCTCAGCTTCTCTGGGCAGCCTCATCACACTCTGGGTAAAGAATTTCTTCCTAATATCTAATCTAAACCTTTCCTCTTTCAATTTAAACCCATTACCTCTTATCCTGTCACTACATGCCCTTGTGAAAAGTCGTTCTCCAGCTTTTTTGTAGGCTCCCTTTTGGGTACTGGAAGGCTTCTATTAGGAACTAGATAATTTTACTGCTACAGTTTCAAAAGAGTCTCTAGCACAGTATCAGCTTAAAGTTGTAGAGCACCTCCAAAGGTGTTCTGAATCAGGAGTTCAAATGAGCCAGAAATCACACCCAAAGTCTGTTTTGGTATCTCACAATATGGATTTGCATAACTGTGCCAACTGGACTCAGTGCCAGGGGACCACCCTGTGTGATTTCACACTGTAATACAGTAGAACCTTCTCTCAGGTATGACACTGCTACAGATTTAAAACTGCCAGGCAGGCTTTGAATTGCAGATGGAAAATATGAAGTTACCTTGCAAACAACTTATTTGGCCTCAGAGTCACTGTGCTGCGAGTAACATTTCCTCAGTTAGCTGTTTGAAAGGCAGTTAGCCATACTATCACCATATTAATGAGTTTAAATGGGATTTGAAACACCATATATGGAGGCTTAATGTGTGTGCACAACCTGGAACACTTAGAAACCTTTCTTTTCTTTCCTATTCACATGGGATCACATGTAAGGCCACACTGGACATC
Organism: Polioptila caerulea; assembly: GCA_013397295.1. NCBI lineage: Eukaryota > Metazoa > Chordata > Aves > Passeriformes > Certhiidae > Polioptila > Polioptila caerulea. Next base: position 547,906 of record VYXF01003035.1, read on the forward strand.
ATTTCACAATCTAGCATTTCAGGACTGAGAGTAATAGATAGAAAGCAGTAATATTTCATTGACTAAGATTCTACTACTACTGTTACTGTTACAAGTGCACTAGCTAATATTGATTACAGACCAGATATGCTGATACAAGTTTGGCCCAGTGCATCTGGTGTATGCAACAAAATACCGAATAACTTACGCTTCTTTACCTATGCTGACCTTTAAGAAATGAACTTTACTTCTCCAGCTAGTAAGGTGTCCCACCCAAGATGATCTAAATAGATCATACTTTTCCAAAGATTCCTCAGATATGAGGTTTATTATCTTCCATGTATAATTTAGGCAGTCACCTAAAGAGTAAATAACTGAAAAAAAACAGGTGAGAAGTATATAATTTATGTCAATCTCAAGATAACGTTTTTCATCTGCAGAACCACTTACGAGCATAGGTCTGTGAATAATGTTCACCATTTTGATCAGTTTTGCCAGGATTATACAATATTTGCTATTTATATTTCAGAATCTGGCTACTTTTTGCTACATAACATATTTAGTTAATGATAATGCTAGAAGAGCAAGAGAGCTTGGACCTGAATATAGAAAACACTGTATGAACTCATAATTTCAGTTTTTTTCCTAAAAGAGTTTGCAATCTTAATGGTACAGCAGATAAAAACCTCAGGCTGCAACATAGAAAGAAATATCACCAAATTTACACTACCCCCAGTAAATCAGCAGCAAAAACTTCCTGCCATCTGGATAATCTCCATCAGCATAGAATATTTCAAATGTACTAGCAAATAACATCCTACAAATCTTTTAATATGTTTCTATATTAAGAGAGAGTTTGTATCAACTTCCTTTTCACTAGTGTTATTTCAGACTGGAGTATTGAAATGAGGATTATGATTTCCTCAGTGGAAGGGACACTGAAATTTATGCCTCTTTCTTTATCTCCTTGTATTAGTTTTAAATGAAAAGCAGCATCAGTAAAATTCAAAGAATTCAGTTCCTTTTCAAGGGTCATAGCAGTCCCCATTGTTAGAGGTAAGTGACTCACCTAAGGACAAAGGTGTTGTTCTGGTTTAGAGAAGAAAAGAGTCTCTTAACTAAAGAGAAAGGGAAAAAAGCCAACCCCCAGTGGTACATGCCAAGGGACATAACATGTTTACTTACACAGCACAACGGACCCAGTACTTTAGCCCTAACTCAGGTACTGGAAACTACATCAGGGCTGGGTCTGGCCAGGCTAAATAGTTTTGCAGAATATGTCACTTGTTTGCCTGGAGTTGGCTCAGGTGCTTGGGACCCTGCTGTGATGTGTGGCCATGATATCGCCAAGAGTCATCTCATTTCACTTCTGCATACTAAGTCTAGGAGTCCAGTTTAAACCAGCTGCCTAGGCTGCCTCTGTGCTCAATGAACAAAGATTTGAAACAATGTGACGGCAATGCCAGAGCACCAACTATAGCAAATGAATGAAGTTTCAGTCCCAGAGGAGTTCACAGCCAATGCTAACTGAAAATAGAAAGCTTATGGACTCTAATAGGAACTACACAGAGCCACAGAAATATCAGAACCAAACCTAGAAGATGCCAGAACCCCAAACAGACTCAGCTGGTGACTGTCAGCTCTGTAAAAGGGCTTCTCAAACCTTTTTGGACTAGTAAAGGCACATCAGGATTTGAACTCAGGAGTGCACCGTGGTAGAAAACACAACTTCTTCGGACTCACCTACCCAGAAGCCCAGGGGCCAATTTAGAGATGGATGAAACAGGCAGGTCACCTGTGGCCCTCAGTCCAGGCTATGGCTGCTCCTTTGCAGTACACACTTGTGTGTCTGTCTATATTGCATATTTATATTCATACATAAAGAAATGATATATTGTGTTAATTCCCACCCACTTGTCTCTGTACCATATTTTGTACAGGAAAAATTGTAGGAGTTGATGCTGGACTGATAAAAACAATCAGGGCAACAGGCCAGCTGTTTAGCATATCTCACAAACAATGTATGTTTAATTTGAAATATTCTTATATATAAATGATATGCTAAAAACAATGCCCAAATAGTCAACATAACTAAGTTTTTATTTTAAAATGAATGTTTGTTACATCTTCCTCCATAAATTTCAGCTAGACAGTAAATAAGCTATTTCACACAGGAACTGAGAAATTTTCCTCCCACTTCTTTTGGAGAGATTATTCAGGAGCTCTGGGTTCTCAGAACCCTAAAAATCAAGCCAATAATTTTTTGCTTATTTCTTTCCTTCTACCCTGCTTCTTTTGTTTCGGAAACAAAACAAAAAAAAAGAAACACATTTTGTTAATTAAAATTCCTTTTTTTTCCCCCTGTATGAATACTGGCTATTGTTACTTTCTAAAATAATCCTTTGTGGATTTAACAAATGTCAGGATTCTGCACCAGCATTCTTGTTTAGAGCTCAAATTCAATTTGAATAGATACAACCCACTAAGTTGAGCAAATGAGTTATTTGCATACTTTTTTTACATCTGCCTATTATGTAGTGCATCAAAAATAGTGGATTCTTTTCTTAATTTTATAATGCAATTCTTTATTTAATTTTTTTTATAAAGTTTAGTCAATAAACTTTAATTTTTCTCTATAGCTACCCTTATTCAGTCTCTCCTTGTTTAATAGTTTTAATATGTTTGTGTTTAGTTTGAGGAATATCTTTAGATTCAGGGTCATTTAATATACAGATGAGTTCAGTTCTGTATGCATGAAAAGAGAGGAAGAATGTTCTCTAAGAACAAATGGGGCAAATGAGCATATGAGAACATTTTTTCCCTGTAAATATTTAGAGAATGTTTTAAATTTTAATTTAAACCTCATTTTACTCTATGAAATGTCATAGAAAGCAGAAAGGTACAGGCTGCACAGCTAAACTGTTGGTGCCAATGTCTATTAAGACACCTCCTGTCTTTGATTATACCCATGTGAATATGTAGCTCCTCCATAAACCTCTCTAGATTATCATTAAATTTGAGGTTTCATAAAAGTGTGTCAGGTAAACATGGCAACCAGTTGAGTTATTCACATATTTGATTTAAAAGAATTTATAATTAAGCTAAGATCATAGTTAGAATACTGTTTATAGGAGAAATATATTATTGAGCAGTAATAAAGAAAAAAGCTTAATGAAATGTTAAGCTCTTTAACTGGGATGATAAAAACCAGCTTTGATATGAGCTACTTAGACTTTTGCCAAAAGCCAACCAAAATTTACAACAGGTAAAGACTTCAGAGTGAAGAAAGAGATATTACTTTAATGATCTGAATCTACTGTGCTGGATAAGTCACACAAACTTCTGGCTTCCAACATCCACACAGTCCAGCAATCAGACTGCTTTTTTTTTAAAAAAAAAGAGGAAAATATGAACAAAACATAAGCAAATAAAAATGGCCATATCAGGAAAAAACAAAGATACAATTTTTCAGTATCCTCTGTCAGCTAATACCAATGCCTAAGAAACATATGTAAGAAAAGAGAAGCATAGGAACGAACACTTTTATTTTGCCGACTGCTGGTTTAGAGGCTGTTAGACCTTTTTGTGTTTAATTGCCACTGCTAGATCAAATCCAACTCATTTTATCTAATCTCTTTTTGAGTCAGTAAACACATAAGGTCCATGCAGTGTCCTATAGAACGGGTCCCTTAGTCTAAATCTGTGAAGTACTTTCTCTTTCTTGTTTGACTGGTAATTATCTACAATGCTTTGCTTCTTGCATTGTGGGAACAATGAATAAATCATTCTGTAGTCATCTTTTTCACAGTATCCCTGACTTTAAAGCCCTTAAACATCTCCTTCAGTCATTTTTTTTCTGGACTGAAAAAATCCTCTTCCACATTCTTCATCATCCCTGCTGCAATCCCTTCCTCTTGCTTTAGCTCCGTGTCCTTTCTGAGGCTGTGGGGCCATTAGAGGTGCATTCATCAGAATAATGATGTTTTCTGTGCTACTTTGTTATATTATTTTCCCAACAATTGTAGCTTCATATTTTGGGGGAAAGAAAGCCCATAGGAATTTGAGTACGGAGACAAAGCAGAGGGTAAAAAAACATTAAACCACATTCTCAATTTGAGATTATTAAATAAGAAGTGAACTATCTTATTTTTTTAACAACTTCTAAGCTGCAAAGAAAGATGAAAATATTTCTTTTCTATTTTGGAAAGCCTTGACTCATAAAAATCTGTGTTCAGACAGTGAGCAACTCTGAGTGCTTGAACCTGTGCCTCTTTCAGCATACAGTATTTGACTCAGGTACTATGCTTTCCTTCTGTTGCACTCAGCATGACTAAAGTGTGTCAGATAATTCCATTTCAAGTTCATGTATAATTGTCAGACAGAAAATTATAAACTTGGACCACATTAGAAAATGAAACTAGAGAGAAAAACGGGAAACTGTTTTTTCCTTCCTAAGTAGGAAAGCCTTTAAGTGCAAGTAGAATTTTGTGATGGGATTAAGGAAAATAAGTGGCCAGGATGTTGACAAACAGCTAAAGAGATCTGTCAGAGGAAGCCAGAAATCATGTCTGGAGAGAGAGCTTAAATGTTAAGCTATGATCATGAATAAGTCATAATGATAAAACATTGGAGGGCCCACTCCAAAAAATGACAAAGATCTATATAGAAACTGTAAAACACTAAAACACAGGAAAATAACCTCAGTCTATGGTTTGACATAGATTGTGCAATCAATTTCTACATGAGACTAGGAGAAATCACTGATCGTCACTGCTAGATTTCAGTTGGAAGGGGAAAAAACATTCCATTCATGCAGTTCAGGATAGACAGATAAAAATGAATTAAAAGAATGACTGCAGCCAGCTACCCAGAAAATCTGTGGCCCAAATAACATAAAGGAACCTGTAGACAAAAACCCTAATGCCTGCAGAGGGATGGTGATCCTAGCAAAATTCTGCAGGGACATAAGGTCTGAATAGCCATTTACTAGGTCTGCATTCTCAGAAAAGGATTTTTGATATAGGCAAGTACGTGAAAAGATCACTTGGAAGACAGATAATTGGTGCAGTAGTTTCCATTTCTAATTCAGTATGTCCAAGGATGAGACTTATAGAAGAGAAACAATTTAAAACAGAAAATGTTTTGAAATGAAACTTCAGCAATCATTTGGAGATTGGGAACATGGGAAAATTTTCATCAACTGCAGGGGAAAATAGACTGAGGACATTGCTGAAGGCAGCTTCAGAAGATTGTGCTGGGAGGGTTACCTTGTGAGATTTGAAGAGTCACTGAATAGTTCAGAATTTATCCTTTCTGATTGGGCGAAACTATCAGAGAAATGTACCCATTTTTATTACAGAGACCACGGGGGCTTTGGTTATATTTTGGACTCCTAACCAAATGCCCAGATAACACACATAACTGACTTTATAGGAAATTTGACTTTGTTTTCAACTGACTAAAGCATCAAATAATGTGGTCATTGCCTTTGCTACTGCTCTGAGTCCCGAGTCCATGCACTCTGAAGTTCAGGGAGGCAGGTCCTTTCAGCTGGAACCCTGACCAGCTCTGCCTGCCAGGTGAGGCAAACTCCTTGGACAGAGACCCAAATACTACACTTTAAATCATGACCTCTAGTCACTTTGAGGCAGTAAAAGAGGGAAACTTTGCTCAGTAACTAAGGTTTAGCAGTTCTGACACCAACTTTTTTTTTCTGCAGTGCTTTTGCAGGTATCCTGCCCATGGCAGGAGGCTTGGAATGACATGATTTTTAAGGAGTCTTCCAAACCAAACTATTGCATCATCCCATTATTTTATGATTTTCTGTTAATCACACTAATATTTTCTTTTGTTTGCTTGTGCTTTCTCACTAAATCTTGTCATGATATCCAAGGTTACTGCTAGAAGGCTGTGTTACCTACACATGAAGGCTGTTTTATAAGACAGCATCATGTATTTGAGTCACAGTTTAAACTCAAACATACAAAGTATCACACAAAAGCTACCTAAACACTTTTAAATTAGGAAGACAGGCATTTCGTTTCATGGCTATCTCAAGAACTACCTCGTCCTTCTGTAATAACTCCACTAGAGAGTGTCAGCTGTACCTAATTTAGCAAACAGAAAAGATGTTAAGAAGAGGTTAGTTTTAGAAAAGGATTCTTCACTTTCTACTGTAATTCTGCTTAGAGATCAGGAATCACTAAATTTTAAGGCAGCCTGTAACCTTTCCTTCTTCCTTAGGATTTCATTTTTAGAAATAACACTATATGAAAAGAATCCTTTAAGAAAATATAAGACATTTCTGGAAGATCATAGTACTAAATAATGTTTGGTCTGTGAGATACTGTGTTTATAAATCAACTATTTAATTTGAGAGGATCCTTTAGCCTCAGTTTATATCAGGTTCATTTTGAATAAAAGATCTGACTGAGTATTTTGATTGGGCACTGGAGGGGGTGTCAGTCCATCTGGAAAGGACTTCTTGGGTTGTTGGAGCTGAAGGTCCCTTGCTGCAGGACTTTGGAATCCATGAGGTTTGAAAAGACAGCATTTGCAGGTGGCCACGTCATTATTTTTCAGTCTCTCATCAAGATGCATGGAATGTTTTGTGCCACCTGCCCTGCTTTCCTTGTACTTCCACAGAAGTGCCAAAGGTTCATTAAGCATCAAGATCTGTTTCTTTGCCACAATCCTGTTTAGGAAGATTTACAAGTGAAAATAAGGGAGGAAACAGTCAAATGCAGATTAATTGGGGTAAGAAATAATGATGCTTAGGTAAAATAATATTAGCATCGTAAGTGCTGAATATGATGAATCTGAGTAAACAGTCATATGAGAATCAGGTTAACAGATTTCTAGAAGAGCTTTGGAGTTCCATAGCAAAGAACACACTCTGTTCTTCCTTGCAACTGAGATACTTTTAGTGACCTTTTCTTTAAAAAGCTGCACTCTCAAGAATACAAATTTATTATTTAACGTTTTATAAAGTTCTTCTGCAAAATCAAAAGATAATGTATGCGCTCTGAATGTCTAAATGATGAATTTCAGAGTGGAATGAAGTTGCATTCCTGTTCCTTTTATGGTTCGCTGTACTGGCAATTTATTTTCAGAACAAATAAAAGTAACATTGTAATTATCCTTTTATGCTAGCAGTTTTGGTATTGTATTAAAAATGTTTTAAAAGAAACACATGGCATTCACTGGCATAAACACTTGTGAAATTTCTCCATTCTGCTTATGCCTACTTCTCCACTGATACAATTTTCCATCAGTCTGTCTATATTATATTTCTATTTCTGCAAGTTATCACTTTTATTAGCAAATACAGTATCGTTTGACAAAATAGAAGGAAACAGAGAAGTCCTGATCTACATTATTAAGAACATATTATGTAATTAATTGCCACAGGATCTGTTAATTCTAATTGAATAAGACCAGATGAAGTAAAATACAATAATGTTCAGAAAAGTATTAAAATATTGCATGTTAATAGCTGGGATACAACTCAAAGGAGTCTGTTTTTCTGGCATTCTAAGACAAAAGAGAGTGCAAAGACAAAGTGTTTGAAAAATAAGTTTACTGGCATAATGCTAATGCCCAACAGATGATATGAATGAAGGTTCAACATTCATTCAGGAAGTGCGAAGAGCACCAAGCATGCAGAAAACCACATTTCTGTCAAAACAGCTGGGAACCAATGAGAACTGAGGTGCAGGTTGAGCAGAATAATTTTAGGCACTCAGTACACTCTACACATCAACAATGCACAGGACTAATCTTCTAATAAAAGTTAATTCCACTTAGCTCTATCCTGTCTGACAAGCTCATATTAATTTCTCCATCAGTGAATGAATATTCCCCCAAAACTTCTTTTTTGGATGTTCACCTTACCTCCCTTGCTGAACTATAATAATCTAAATATTTTTTTCCATGACATATAGTGGTGTACATGTATATGTAAATAGAGTGAGTGTGAGAGAGAACAATTTTCTTCTCTTCCCACAATAAACATTCTTAATTTCCCCTTTTTTTTTTTTATGGAGACAAGTCATTTTGTTCACATGACCCATTGTTTTTTAGCCACTGAACAACCATGTAACCCAAACCTGAGAGCCTAAAATTGTAAAAGAGAGACTTTTACCTAAAAGAGAGATCATTTGCCTAGTTTATAAATATGCAAGGCTGTATTTTGTAATGTAGCAAAGGAATTTACTCAAAAATTATGTACAAAGAGGTACTGATAATATGGTCCTTGCCATGGTCTACCCACAGTTGTGGACATAATTTTCAAGCTTTTCTTCAGTCTAAATGCTGTCTATGTGCATCTAGCTTAGCTGTGAGAGTGAAAGGAAAAGAAATAACTTGATGAGGAGCAACATTCTGTTAGGACAAGAGGATGAATCATGAGGGATGTTGAAATTCCAGACACTGAGGAAAAATTTATGGACATAAAAAGGGAGAAAGTCTGTCAGAGCAGTAGGTAGGGAAAATTATTTTTAACTCCCAAGTACATGAGGGTTTGCTGATGGACAGGAGAAACCAAAACATGCTGGGCTGCAGGACAGAGCGACATATGCAGCACAGAACTCTACAGTAAAGCAATAGAACTTGACTACTGCAGGGAAATGGTGTTACTGTAAAATAGTGTTTGCTTTAAAAAATTCATTGTTTGTAATTTTCTCTACAGGCAGACCAAAATTAATCTTTTTTTGCCCAATACCAAGTCTCATCATTCCTATGTCTGTCACATTCCATGCTAGTAAAAGTAAGTACTCTGCACTTATAAAGCTAAGCAAGGATCTACAATTTAGTCCTGAGGAAAGTAACAGGAAAAAACAGCTCCAGGAATAATCAATGGTGAAGTTTTTAATTTAATTTAATTTAATTTAATTCAATTTAATTTAATTTCAGTCATTTTTTCAATTGATCTTCTTCCTGCTTAGGGCTTAGGCTTTTGCAAAACAAAGCTTTGGTGTGTTTTCAATCTGGTAAAGAGTGGGTGGAAGTAATAGTCACCATTAAGAAATCATTTTCATGCCTTCATATAAACCTCACTCTTCTTTCTTGGAGGACTTCTACGGCCTTCTTCACTCATGACTGAAACGTATGAAATTTTGCACATGAACTGCATATTGAGAGGGATCTGTAGATGGTCTCTGAAGTTGTTTCTAGACAGATCAGAAGAAAAAAATCCCATACCCTTTTAATGCCAATTTATTGCAAAATAAACTGAAGAACTACCATGGTGCAGATGAACTTGCATGGAAGAGTCACAAATGAAGCTGGTGCTTGGCTTCCAGAGGAAGTATAAGCATAGGCACTGTTACAGGGTGACTTTCTCATCATGTCTCAGTTTAGAAGATGGGAGTGGAGTTTAGTTAGAATAATATCTATCATATATATAGAATATAACACTTTTCATCAAGAGAATTACAGAAATTGGAAACAGAGAAGTCTCTTAATCCAGCTACCCACTGCCAATGCCAGAGCTAGCTTGTATACTCTAAGGAAGCCCATTAAGGAAAGAAGCAAAAATTCTATCATCATGAAGCTATTAGTTTCTGTATGTTGCACAAATTGCATTTTTAAAAATAATTCAGCCTTTCTACAATATTTTATTAATTGTTGTGTCAGGAAGATATTAATTTACTGGCTTCACTTACATGCATTTGGTTTTAAATTTGGCTGAGAGCCCAGATCATGGCATAGTCCCTCAGACATTGCAAACTACATGACCAAGCACCCAAGCCAACTCACACATTAAGCTGGCAATTCTGTGCTCAGCTCAGAAGTGAAAAGTGCTGGTGATAGTGAGAAAAATGCCATTTCAGGACTGAAGTATGACACCAATATTGGTTATCCAATATTGGATATGGGTCCTGATGCACCAAGAACCCAGCAGTGCCCAGTGCTGAAGCCAGGCAGGGTCACTGCAGTCGCCCAGCACAAAAGCCAGGGGTGTAATTCCCAGGCAACCCCTTGTAAAAGGTCCTCACACCTTCTGCCTCACCTGTCTGCCTATGTGGACGTCCTCCTCTTACTAACTTTTCAACCTATGAAATATTTTTGTTTACATTCCATGGTAGGTAGAGGTATTAACTTCCTTGGGGTTTAATGAAAACAAAGAGCCTGAGCTCAGGTTGGACTGTGCAAGTCACCATTTGCACAGCTCATCTCCCACAGGAGGGCATGTGGGAGGGAGGTAAAAGGCCTCAATGTGATGCCTCAGGTTTTAGCTTTTGTATTTTTCAGGTTCTCTGCTGCCTGGTTTGTAACTGAAACTTCATATTAGGTGCTAGTAAATTCTCTTCACAGCGTGCTTAGACAAAACAATCCCTTCCCAGCTAGAGAACCAAGGACAACTGTTACCCAAAAAGCATAAACAAATGGTGGAGGAAAGGGGGCAAGCCAGGGGTTGAGACTTCATGACCTGGAGCTGCAATTGGACAATTGACCCCAATATGTAGATGAATCAAAACTTACAAAAGTGTAAAAAGTCATGACTGGGGTCCATCTTGGGTTCATCCTCTGTGTAGCCCTGGCCAGGCTCTTGTGCTGCCCAAGATATATCCTTTTAAAGCCTTTCAATAAATATATATTTTGTTCATTTAACTCTGTCTAGTCTCTGTTCCAGATCAGCCTTTCTAGGCATCACATGTAGGAGGTTTGAACAAGAACTGCCCCATGCTGAATAAGAGATGTGACATTATTGTTCCAATGAGAGATGTACCCTCCAATGCTTCTAATATTTGTAGAAAAACTGAAGTTAGGAAGAAATAAAAAACTTAAAATATGTACACAGAGAATACATCTACGTGCATATATGTGTATTTATTACAAATCTGTGGCAGAAGTGCGTACCACTCAAACACATTTAAATCAGGTATGCTTTGAGACTGTTGAATCTAATTTTTTTTTCAAAGAACCAAACATTTTCTATTTCTCATTTTAAAATTAAAAGAGATTTTTCAAGAAAACACCTCAGAGGTATCTTAAGGTAACAAGAAAATCCAGATGATTTTAAAATCAAAATAAAAAGAGAATTTAACAAAGCTGTCTTTCTTTTTTAATATGTTGAGGATGGCTTTGTGAAACTATAATCTCATTTCCTGTCCCCAAAAAAGCAGTGATTTTCAATTACTATTTTTGCTTATTAGAAATAACAGGTTTTTATTATTAAATTTATTTTAATATTAAGTATTTAACAATTAATATTGAAACCGACGGGATACATTGACAATAAATATTTACTGAGCCCAAACAACAGCAGAAAGCTATTTAAGTCTTACAAGGAGTGGGGAAGAAGAAAAAATGACACTGAGGAAAGAAAAGGAATTGCTCTCTGAGTTGCTCATGTACTCTGCTTTCTCAGGATTGCCCTGGTCACTCCAAGCAGTCCTACACTATTCTTTCTTTTGCTATAATTTTCCCAGCTGCTAGTCTTCCTCTACCTGCCTTGTTCCTGATACCCACACTCTAATGTGCAGCCAGAGCCATGCTGTCGCTTAGTCCCCTCCTGTGTGTGCCTTCTCCCTCTTTCACTGATATAATTGCTGATATATACCTTGCTGCCTTCCTTTGATGCCACTATTATCCTACAATATTAGCAACTTCATACTGATTTAAGACCCATGTCTTAAAGACCTGTTTTCACAGAACAAAAAAGTTTCTTCTTAATATTTTTATTTATTAAGTATTTTTTTCTAAAATCTAGAAAATTCCTAGGAGGTCACTTTTTTCATAGCTGATACCATGTCAAGGATACTTACTTTTGGTGAGATGCAAACTCTCTGTGCTTAAAACAAAAAAGCAACTAAATATGTTCATATCTTTGGTGTTTAGACACTGAACAGACATGCCATAGCTCAGGATGACAGATAGAGAAAAAGCAGGAATTGATGGGCTGAAGGTGGAACTGGAAAACACAGTTAACTCTGCTAAAGGGAAGGAACTTAAATTAGCTGAAAATGGCTAACTAACTTCCTACTAAGTATTTTCATATGGAAACAGAATTCTTGGTGATATGCCAAAAATTTAAATGGAAAATAAGTTCAAGGATTTTAATCTTTTAATCTTAAGTTTTACCTGTTCTCCCAAAGACTGTTATTTTCAGCCACTTCTATCCTGCCCACACTTACATATATATGTGTGTGTAAAAGAAAAGAATTGGGAAATACAAAGCTATGAATCAGAATAACAAATGTGGAAGTAGAGGCTGCAATAGGATTTATATGTAGGTACTTATTATGAGCACATTGCTCTGCCATCTACCTTATCCTCCTCAAGTTAATTATTTTTGTGGTCCACTTATTCACATGTAGATGAAAGTAACCAAGGCATTATAAAATTGTAAGGAGTTATGGACAGTGCTCAGACAAGCAAATCCTCCATCATATCGGGGTGACTGTACAAAACTAATTTTCTCAGACTATGTTTAAAGTACCAGAGACTGTAATAATTTTATTTATCCTTTTAGATATAACCTTAAATGATCATAAGATTGAGAGTTTTAGAGGTCTTTCCAGAAGGAGACCTTCAGGTTCCTTTCCACATGTACTGCCTACCTTCAAATGCTGGATGAGTAAAGGATCACATTAAGGTCAAATCCAATGACAAAAATTTTCTTTCTTAATCCTGAAGAATTTAGAATATGCAACTTGGACAAAACTGATCCATGCTTAGATTCATCTAATTAGACAAGCATTGTTGTAAAATCCATGATCCTGCTTTAACCTCCAAAAAAAAATACATTTCAAAATTGCTAAGAATTCTTTTCCCAGTAGGGTTCTGTTCAACAATTCGTATAATCAGCCAACACGCTGCATGAAAACATTTGCTTAAATGGAATAGCAAAAGGCATGCAAGTCAATGACTTCTACTGAGCACTGAGCACTTCTTTTTTCCTAAGAAAGCTGGTGAAATGATTGATCAGTGTACTTGCATGGAGCCTGACCTCTGCTGGGTACCTGCTGCTGGCACCAGGCTTTGGCAGTGCAGTGACAGAACGTGAGGACACTCTCAGCCTGTACCCTGCTGACAAGTGGTGCTTTTAAAGGTAACCCCTGCATCTTCAGCCACTGATGGAACGGCACAGGGAACACTTCTGTCCAGACTTTTATGGGCATTATTCAACTGCGAGTAAACTGCAAAACCTAACTGCAATGAATTTTCTAATCTTCCTGGCATTTCTGTCCTTTTCCTGATGAAGACATGACTTTGGCTCTTGATAAAGTGGTGAAGTTAAACCACAAAGCATAGCAATGGCAGCAGTGTCAGAGATGAAGAAGATTCATCGAGTTCTTGTCCCTTAGTGGTCTTACCGGAGAAAGAGAGCAGAAGAGAAAGAGAGTTGCTTGCGTGTGAAAAGTGGATTCACATGTCTTCCTCCCCTTTGTGAGGGTCAGAATTCCTCAAATGAACTACTAACTTAAGTGGAGCTACTCATATGCTTATTAGTAATCACTGTACTTAGCTAATTTCTAACATACATAAATAATATTCAACCTTAGAAATAAAATCAACTTCTGAAATAAAATCAGAATATCTTTAAATCAGACAAACAACAAAAAAATCTGCCCAAACATTTTTCTTCCTTCACGTTATGCAGATTCATACAAACCAATTTTATTTGCATCCTCTGGATGAGAGCTCAATTTTCAGTCACTAATGCAACTCATGGCACACAGAGATTAGGACCAGAAATTCAGTTACCTACAAACTTGACCAAGGGACCGACCAAATGCTTGCTCTGTAGATATATCCAAGAACAGCTGGGAGGTCAGCACTGCTGGTGAAACAAGAGGGCAAGGCAACAGACAAAGAGTGACAGAACAAGGAAATATAGCTGGTAGCAGGGAGAAGTTCTTTGTCCTGTTCGAGAAAAAGAATGCTTTGGTGAAGCAGGCAATGCTTCTCACTAGGTATTCAAATTCAATGGTATTTTCCTGATGTTCTTATATCATAGCATATTTCTATGCTGTTTCAAAATTTTAAAATAGCAGCAAATTGTCTTGCTAGAACATGTAATTTGCAAATTTTAGGATATCTAAAATAGCAAGTTTCTATAGAACTCAGCTTTGTTTTTTTAATGGGTTACTATGTTATATTTTCTACCTAAATATTTAAATTTAAAAAGTGCCTTAACACTGCAGGGTATATACAATATATTGAATTAATTTAAAATTCTAAAAAATATGGGAGACATCCACCTTATGAAAAAATCTGTAATGCTGGTAACTATTAATTAATTTAGTTATCAGAAGGAAGTAATTTTTTCTTCACAGTACAAATTTGTTCTTGACAGGTCTTACTGCAGCAAATAGTAACAAGAACAGTACTTATTACTGTGAATATTTTCAATTAAGTCTCAACAAGATTTCAAAGACTGAGCTAAAAATAATTTTTGCTGGCACCAAATTCTAACAAGAGAAGGGCAAACCCAAAATATTAGAGTACTATAGTTACAAAACTGAATAAAATCTGATTATAACTTTTGGAGCAGAGATTTATTATTATAAGAAAACATATATAGTTTAACATTTCATATTATAATGAAATGATCATGACACTAAAAATTCCAATGTCATTCACACAGGCACTTGCAAGCATAGAAAAAAGTCCTAAAAGTAGATATGAAAGGACAACCCACCCTCCCACAGTTAAGGAAACAGTTTCACTCGCTTTACCAAAAAAATGTAAGACTGCAAAAAAAAATCTCCCAAAGGATCTGTTTATCTTATATAAGCAGATAAAGAACCATGCACAAATTATTTAGGTGATAAGGAAAAAGGTATTTCTTTGCATTTGTTAAGGGGCAATTCACCTTTTCCTAGACAGACTGCATTACAAACAGTTTGCAAACAACTTAAATGTTTTCATCCTTCTATGAAGTGTTCTCAATGACAATTTTTTTGTTCTCTGAGCATGCAAGGCAAGTTTAACTGAACTCGCATATGCCTAACAGTATTGGAGAATATTGTATCCCCTTGTTCAAGCAATACTCAAAAGGCAATAACAAAATCTGTACTGATATTTAAGAAAAAACATGGAGGAATTCCTCAGTTGTAAACTACCAGAATATAAAATACTGTATCAAAAATACACAGTTCACCACTGCACTCCTTGAGCTAGATTCTCAAGTTTCCACTTAATTTAGATGCACTTGAGATGTCTTTAACCTATCCATTTCCTTAGTATTCATTGCCAAAGCATTTGTATTTGTAATGTATACGGATGTGTTTTACTTTCTCACATTTAAAAAAAAAATTAGAACTTTAACCTGGAGTTCTTCAATAGCATAATTAAGACGCATAATGTACAATCCAGAAGGACAGAAAAAATAATTTCACAAAATCGTTTTTGTTGTGGTAAAACAGAAAGCAGAGTATTGACAAGCTTTAAGTTTATATTATGGCACTCCATTGGCTTTTCCTGATCTCAGGTAATTTTTCTTTTCTGTTCTTTTCTTATTCTCCCCTGGATATGTCTCACTTCTCTATACAGACTGCAAAGTCACATATGAATGAAAAACAGTTTAGTATTGGATACAAGTTCTTAAAATGCACAGGAATCTGTCATCTCATTCCTCAGCAAAAAACCTCAAAAATCCTGCTCATAGCCCCAGCAGTGCATAAGTTCCTCAAATTCAGTATTTTTATCCTAATTTTCCTTCTAATTTTGATTCTGTACACACTGAGAAACAACTGACTTGCCACCATAGAGGTGGCAGGGCCCTATCGTACACAAGAGCACTCAGAAAACACAGGTCCTGCACATTCTGCCTCAGGGACAGATCTGGCAAGCTTTTAAAAATGCAGCTGCAGAATCAAGAAATTTAGTTTTGACTGCTGCTTTATTTTATTATGTCTCTAGAGAAGCAGAGACCAAATGTCTCTCTCATATTGCAACTAACCAACATGTACCTGTGATTTGAGATTTGTGTTTAGAGCCCCTCCCTTGCTGAAGGGCTCTTGGACAGCAATACACCATCTGGCACATATCTGAGATGCACTATTTTGCAAACTGAAGTTTTTGCTAGCACCCAAAAAAAAGAAAAAAGATGACCCAGTATGACAAAGCATAGATAAGAGATTTGACTGCAGGTTAATAGTTAGGGTAATTTGATTGTTAGCAAAAGGTTCAGCTTCCTGATAAAGAAATGGTTGCCTGTGTATTCATCAATGGTACACTTATATAATTTTAAGTTACTCTATTAATGTAATTTCTCCTGTAGAGATCTCTGTTAGGAGTTTAATGTTAGTGCCACAGGTAAGTTCTGGGTGACAGTATCACCACACATGTTCCATGGAAGACAAAGCCAGTCTAACGAGCCCAGAGAAGCACTGTGAGTCATTGCTCAGCTCATTACACACAAAGCCTGGAAATACGAATTGCACAGCTGTACTCTCAGTACCTGCACGATTTCCCACAAACTGCACGTCCCATGGGGTGTTTAAAAGCAGAAGTTCTGGAACTTCTCCCTCCCCGTTTTATCCTACAGAGACCCCGGATTGCTCGTGTTTGCAACACAGACACAGAATGGGCAGCAGGAGAGGGCAGTCAAACTGAACTTCTTTAAGGCAGCAATGTCCCTGTAGCTTGGATACCAGTCAAGGCCAGAGATCTGTTCTCCAGAGAGCTGTTCTGAGTTAGTCTGCACAGCATGCCTCTATTACCACCTTCTTTTGAGGCTATTTTCATTATTTTTTACTTTCAGGCAATTAATCTTTAAATTCACTTCTATCCTTAGAAAGAGAATTCCATTTATCAAAGGGCTATTAATAGTATTGATAGCATGGGTAGTCTTAGGTATAAATTCAATATTAAGATATAACTTGCCAAAAGACACTTAATTTTGCGTTCCATTTAAGTATAAGGAAAGAAATCCTGTATTATTATGAAATGTTGAATTAAAAAAGTATGCAGCCCTAATGAATCTGTAAATATAACTGCAATATTTATTTAGTTTTGGTGTGCAAACCATGCCTCTGATAACTGTTTAACAGCAAACTACTATAGCCCTCTTTCTGCTGGCCTTTGAAGGTCTGAAGTGAATATCCCTTCACAGCACAATGTTATTTAGTGATGATGGCTCGCAGAGCAATGGATAGATGAATATCATCCTTCTAGAATAATACAGAGAGTATTCATTGAAGTGGCTGTGTACAAAACTGACAAAATTAGAAATATTATTTAAACTGAGAAAAAACCCGAACTGAATTTTCTTCCTTGAAGTATAAACTGCATATATACACAGAACTGTAACTACAGATAAGTATCCCAGACATTTCAGGCAAAGTGAAAACTGAATCATTGCCAAGGTATGAGATTGCCCTATAAAATTCTTCTTTTCAGTCTCAGTTTTCAGTAGAATGAAATCAGAGCCCTCTTTCACAGAATAATGAACAAGAAATTCTCATATATTACATCACATGTTAACTAAGGGATTATAAAATCCCAAAAGGAGTTTTTAAATGGAAACTTTCTTAAGGAAACCTAAATTTTTTCTTATGTAACAACACAAAAACCCCCAAACCTTGTTTATCGCTAAACCAGAAATAAAACAGCTTTATGGTTTGGGTTTTTTGTGAGATGTATATTTTCTTTTTAGCAGAGATCTTATGAGAATTCTTCTGCTCTGAAAAAGAAAAATAGTTTAGCAGTATTCTTACCAAGAAAGATCACCCTACATTTCTCTCTATTTTTACCTCTAATTATGGAAAGAAAAAAATCTTGTGGAAGGTCAAGCTAAATGTTCTGATCTCACTTAGAACTTTCTCCTTTTTTTCCCCTTATTAATGAGTTCAAGTGGTAATATAAGAAATTTTCTTTTTAAGTAAAGAAATGCAGAAAATAATTTTTTAAATGATAAGTAAGGATTTTTAATACCATAAATGCCTACAACCAGGGGGATTAGTTTTACTTCTACCACAGGCAGATGGAAATCTTACAGGTGTACACCTCACTGAGTTGATAACTATATTACAGAAAAGTTTGATAAGTTATTTTTGATCAAGGTAGTATAGCTCAGTTGGGGTACATGATCTGCACCCTTTTCCTAAAATTAAGCCTTTCATTCTTACTTCCTAGTCTTACCACAGGGCTTCCTTCTCATTTGCCTGGAATTTCTCCTCATATATGGCATAAGGTGTCTCCCACATTTCATGTGTGTGAGAAATTTTTTCCAGAGGACTTCTATAAGCTCAATCTACCTAGCATTGGCTGGAGTTCAGTTCTGGCAACTCAACTCTATGTTTGTTTTCACTGCATCCATCTCTCAGAAAAGCTTTGTGAACATGTGAAGACTCAAATATACACCTACTTCCTCTACAGAAAATCTGTTAGGGAGAACTGCAAAAATTTTCTACTGCCATATCTCCTCTTGTCTTTTCCTACATGTACAGGAAAACAACAGAATTTAATAACATTTTAAAGACTATTTAGTTTGTAATTAGAGTCTCTTTATTTATTAACAGACTTTTCAGAGTTTATTTAGTAAAAGCTGATTAATGCTCTTGGTAATGTATTTATTTTATTGGTGCTTTCTCTTTGATAAAGGATTCAGTTCACAGTTCTCAACTAATGAGTAAGATAAACTTGCCCTAATCTCTTGTCAGCTGCTAATCCTTTATTTCTATCAATGTATTATGAGTTAATTTTGAAAGTAAATCAGATTACACGTTGAGAATATTGATGTAGGTGTAATACTACACATTAAAACAATTTATTACATTAGCAGTCTGTCTCTGGAATAGGAGAAGAAATGAATCCCCAAACAATTGTTTCAAATTGCTTGTATTATATATATGACTTTTTAAATATTAAAATAAATGTCCAAATTAAAAGTAGTGGATGATAATTTCAGTTGCCATTTTGACCACATGAATTCTAAGGATAGAAAATAACATCTATTATATAAACAAATACACACTTTTATTCAGTAAACTCTATGCTAATAATACACTATCTCACTTAAGACAATGAAAGGCAATCAATGTAGTTTCTCCTTTAGGTACCATGATTCCAAGTGACCTCTTTTTAATAGGAACCACATTGACTATATGTAGCAGAGGATTATTTTTATATTAATCAAATTTTGAATAGAGAAATGTGAAGTTCCGTACCACACCAAGAGACTAATTATACTTCTAGATTCCCCTCAATTATTCCATAAGTTGGGGAATTGCTCTACAGGCTACACCATTGGTTCCTAACAGACAGAAGTGAGACTGTTCTACGCATAAGTACAGCACTTCCGACTGCAGTTTCAACACCCAACAAACCATAGAGAATCCAAAATTTGGTTTTAAATACAAATGAAATCTCCAGCCTTTTGCTCTGAGACCTAGTTCTCTTACATTTCTTCTAAGATCTAGCCATGAAATATCAAAATTTTTAAATACTTTAATCTCTTTTCACTTTGTACCTCTCCAGAATTTGTTAAAATGGAAATGCATAATTTTGATTAAAACTATTGAATTCACACAACTTAAATCATCATTTTGTTGACACAGAATCAACTGCTGTTTGTACTTTTCCTGCAGTGAAATATAACTTAAAGTAATATATGAGGAATTTTAACCCCAGCAAAATTATGACAGATGCCAGAAGATCACATAGCACTGTCTCAAAATTGCACTTTTACATCTCTATAACTTCATGCCACATATGGCATCCTAGCAAGAGTTTTTAGGTGACATGGAGCCACATGTTGCCACAAAGCAAGAGCAGTTCAGGCAGGGTCAGCTGCCCACAGCATCGCCCGCTGTGTTCGTGGGTCAGGGCCCTCGGGAGCGCAGCACCGGGACCAACACTCTGCAGAGACACACGAGGGCACGGATTTCTATCCAACATAGCCACACCTCTCTGCAGGCATTACTGCACTGCAGTCACTCTCAAGTCGTGCTGTTACTTCCTTTTTTCATGTCTTTCAATAGATTCCATCTATTGTAATCACATATCCAAAGACATGACAGGACTCAGTCTCTGAGGGTGCGCTGGGCCCTGTGCGGGTCACCAAACATACAAACCCAATGTTTTAGTATATATGATCCATGGAGTGCCCCAGATTCTGAAAACATGTGTTAAACTGCTTTGGCTCTTGGATATAATCAGCCCACAAACACCATAGGTTTCAGCTAATTAAAGTAAAGATGAAATATTTGCCTCACTAAAAGAGAAATGTCAGCTAAGTAAGGGAGGTGAAGGCACCCAGGTGTCTGCCTGCCAAAGATAGTGTGTGTAAATTGAAAGGGATGCCTAAGATTGCATAAGAGGACAGCAAAGATTTTACTCATTAATGAAATATAAGTGAGAATTAGGTCTGCATCTCTATAGAAGTCTGATCATCAGTTCCCTCAGGGCTGACCAGCAAGAAAACAATTTCATTCCAGATATGAATAGCTAAGCCTGTTAAGAATTGCATTTTGCATTCTATCTTCCTCTGTAAAGAAAGCTGTTTTTTCCACAAGTAAGAATGTCTGTGGAATCAGGACATGAATGTTACAACATAAACTCCTTCTAACCCATCAAATGTCAGCTTCTAGAATTGATAGCTTGACTCAAGAATATGGAGTATACCTTTAGCTATTTTTGGAGTCAGGAAAGGTAGAGGAACCAGAAATAAAATAAATTCTAATTTATCTTGCTACTTTACTCTTCAGTATCTTGTCATTTACTGAAGCCTTAAGTAAAAACTACTTAAGAAAAATTACTTTTTTGTCGTGCTTTTTACCCATAAAACAACTGTTCCTACCTGAAAAGGATACAGACCAGAATAAAGAATACATTTCTGTATCGATTTTGAGTGTCAATTTCTTAGCACTATGACAAATAACCAGAAAAAATATGAATATAATTTGAAAAGACATTTAAAATTGACCTTATAAGGCATGTATTGTAAGTCTGATACACAGTCCTGAAAACAGTTATGATGACCTACTTTCAGAAAAACTTCTGGCATAGATTTAGTTATAAAATATGAATGAAGAAAACCACTGAAGTAAAATTGTACTTTACAAAACACTTGAAAAAAGCTTCACAGATACAGATAGTAATTTCTACACTCATTTCCATATGAGCACACAATTTTCTACAGAAGTAGTGTTATCTTCTGATATTGGTATGCTTTTTCAAGCCTCATGTGTAAGGAGATACTTAGCCAGTCCATTGAATGATATATCTTCAGAAAGTACCTAAAAAACTTTTATACTTAAACCAGTTTCTAAATGGTACCAGTGCCCTGATAGAGACACTTGATATCTCCTGCCTCTCAGTTCCAGAAAACTGCACCTACAGGACACCTACAGGAAATTAGTGTTTTGGTTCCAGTCTATACCAATACACAATTCATTGTGCAGGCACCCACCATCTGAGAAAAGGAACATGATGAGACAAGCCAGAGAAATTTATAAATTCATTAAACACCTTAATTGCAAGTTTTAATCCTCTGGAATCAATGTACAGCGCCGGTGTCCAACATTTTCTGTAAAATGTACCAATGGATGGAAACAGAACGGTTTGGGTTGGAAGGGACCTTAAACACCATCTAGCTACAACCCCCCTGCAGGGGGGGCAGGGACACCCTCCACTTGGGTTGCTCAGAGCCCCATCTAACCTTGCCTTGAACATTTCCAGGGGTGAGACATCCACAGCTTCTTTGGGCAACCTGTTCTGGTGTCTCACTGTTCTCATTGTCTCACCCTCGCCAACCCAGAGGCCATCAAGCTGTGTCACTGTAGACACAGCACCGTGCACACACCGCACCCAGGGCCTGGCATGTGGCTCACCACAGCCAGCAATGCCTGTGTGACCCAGCTATTTAAAGATTCTTGTGCCTGTCCTGCAGCAGCAGCCACATGTGGCCATCAGACAGGGCCCCTTGGAGACGCTGGTCAAACAGAGCAGCAGGAGCAGGTGTACAGCAACAGCTTTACAAAACACCCTTCAACCCTTACCTGCATCCCCATACCCAACCAGCACGAGGGCCTTTTTCAGGAGATGGCAGCAGGAGCTGCACTGGCTGCTCTGGCCAGGCCCTGAGGCTGTCCCAGGGAGCAGCCAAGGGAGAGGGGCTGCCAGCCAGAGCCCATGGCAGCCAGAGCCATGCAGGCTCCTGCCGCTCTTCCAACAGCCCTGAACTACAGCTCCTCACTTCTGTTTGTCAGAACACCCTGTTCACCCTCAGTGGGGCTAAAGAGTTTGGGTACTCTTTGAGACAGTTATAGCTCACATCTGTCCCTGACTAGAGCACCTAATCAGTCACTGGGCAACTGACTGGATATAACAGAGTTAAAAACTTCAGCTTAAAAGCACCAAATTACAAAGACAGTGTGGTATTTAAATCACATCTAGACCAGACACACAATACAGATTCTCTCTAGTGCTGAGACATACTTGAGCAATGTACAAAGAGCTGACATTCTTCATTTAATAGCTCTTATGGCAAGAGATACCAGAATAGATCATGAAGAGTAATGCAGTGCATTGTATATGATTTGATATTCAAATGCATCTATACAGTTACATAGCTCTGTACAAGACAAAAATTTAAATTTCCAGGTGAGCAAGTGATTAATTTTTTTTCTTGCCTAAGCAGACACTTCCCAGATTTGTCTAAAGGTGACTTCATCTTTTATTTGTCATTTATTTCAAAGAAAATAGAAATGTTCATGAACCTGCCCTTTCCATAACCTGCAAGTGAGCTGGAAAAACACAAGGCTGCTGCAAAGAGTTGCCTACTGATGGAGTCACCTGTGTCTTCATGATATCCAGAGCTTTTTCCCTATATATTCTTTCCCCACTTCTTAATTCCCTCCTATTCATACTGCATTCAATAAGCCACACAGACAAGCTCCCTACCCTCTTCTGAACTGTTACCTCTCCTTCCTTCCTTTTTTAGTTCTACTCCTTGCAGTACTTAAAATCACACCCACACCCCCCAAAAGTTTTCTTAAAAAATTTACCACAGCTTCTGACAGCGCAAATCATTGTTTTGCTCCATTTTGTTGTACATTAAAACTCTTATCACTTCGGTTTGGAAGGAAATGAGAAACCTGTTTTCCGTGTTTGAATTGTGGTTAGCACAATGGAGACCTTCAGATGGGACATCACACAGCAGGGCACTGCAAACTAACATTGAACTGTATGAAAACATCACAACAGTTTTTCTTAAATACTGAGCATACAATATACCTTCTGTATGTACCTTCAAATATATATACATATATGTATACTTACATAAATTGCTAAAATGCTTCTTTTATATGAATGTTAATAAAATACAAGCAACTATTTTCCATGTAAAATATACTTGTCCTATACAGTGTCATTATTTGACATTGAGCTTTTCAGAGTGCATTATATGGATTTTCCCCAAAAAGTAGAAAAAAATGTGTAAGATTTTAAATGCTTTAGGCATCAAAGCAGAAAAATTCTCAATTTTCCTAGGAGGCACATTTCAATAACCAATTTGAATTGAGAGAAACAGAAATGAGGAAAATTTTTATGGATGGCAAATGCTCTTGAAGGCTGAAAAGAAAGTAATTAAAACACAATAAAACATTTGCACTGAAGTAATATAACATATAATTTTGTTCAGGAAAATTGTTTTGTTTCAAAATAAGGTTGCATGTTCAAAGGTGAAAAAACTTCATGTTGAAATATGCAAACACTATCTGTGATAAAACCAAAGGCATCTTGCAACATTACAGCAACCCTTCACCGGAAGGAATCCCCCCAAAAGGAAATGCAGCTCATGTTGGTTCCTGAAAAGCTGAAAAGTATGGAATTAGTGTATTCAACAGGTTCCAGCAAGCAGAAAATAAAAGCTTCAGTCCAACCTGAAAAGGATGTTTGCTTAAAAAAAAAAAGTTTAGTAAATGTTCAGAGAAAAAATATAATTGACCATTTTCTTCATTCCATGGAATATTGTTGATGAGGCAACTTCAACAGGATCTTCAAATGATTAAACTGCAATACATAAATATTATGTACATTTAAATAGTAATTTGAGAGGAAAAAAAAAATCTCTAGTTCCTACCAGTTTGGCTGAGTTGTGACGCGCTGCGGCTTTTCCTTGACAGCCCCACGATGGCGACCATCTTTGCACCGATGCTGGAGCGCCTCTTTTTGCTGCCACCACCAACAGTGCCCACTGCCGTGTCCGACTGGCTGCCATCGTTCTTCTCCAGCGTGTACATCTCCCCGCTGATGCTGGTGCTCTTAGTCATGTTCTTTCCTGAGACGGCCATCTGTCTGCTTTGCATTTTGGATGTAAAGACACTGTCAGCCAGTTGATGGATAAATAGTGCAGACAAAGAGTAAAAAGGGGAAGACAGAAAAGGACAGGTTTCAGATGGAAGGTTTTGGGAGACTGGAGGGTAAAAGCAGCTAATCACACAGGTAGGGTTTGGTTTTAAGAGGTAAGAGGAGAAACTTTAATTCTAGGCTCTTGGTTGGTCCACTGTAGAAATACTTGACTCATCAAAACTGTGTTTTAAATAACACAATTACTTATTTACTGATTGATTTAAAACTTACTACCAGTAAAAGCATACCAAAGAATTAATGCATCCATACATCATATAATCATTTTTTGTTTGGAAAATTTAAGTTCTGCCCCCAGCGCTGTGCGCCTCTTCTTCTCACATATGTACACACAAATAACCTATATTCCTCTGGGAAACAGGAAAACTTGAATCATTACTGAGTGGAAAAGAACATCAGTCTGAAGCCCAGTTTTGGTTACTAAACATTCAGATATTTCAAGGATGTTCTCAGTAATCTGGTTTAGCTCAGTCATCATACAGTAATGAACGCTTTGAATGAATAGGTTTTTTCTCCATCTCTGCATCAACAAATACAGGTATTAGACATGTATTTCACACAACAAATGCAGGTACTAGACATGTATTTCTACATAGATCATCATTTCTGGCATAGATCATCAGTACTATAAAATGGAATTCAATTCTAATGTATCTTTTGTACCTGTTTAGAGACTGTGCAAATGTGCTCTATGTGGCTGCATCTAAACTGCTGCAGCATTTCACACATCCCAGAGAAACCTGATCTACCAGTGGTCCAGGCTAAGAGACTTGTCCTTTTCCTTTTCCTTTTCCTTTTCCTTTTCCTTTTCCTTTTCCTTTTCCTTTTCCTTTTCCTTTTCCTTTTCCTTTTCCTTTTCCTTTTCCTTTTCCTTTTCCTTTTCCTTTTCCTTTCTCTTCTTTTCCTTTTCTTTTTCCTTTTTCTTTTCCTTTCCCTTTCTCTTTCCCTTTCCTTTCCTCACAAATGGCAATCTACACTGATGGCAACACCACTTATCCAAATTTTGCCCTGATATCTAATTGGTAGGTGTCTGAACAAATATTCTGAACTGGAAGCTCTGAGGTACATATGGGCCTGAAAATATAGAGAGAATTTTCTACTTCAATGAAGTTCTCGCACAGAACTTAGACTGTTATTATTCTTTTCAGTACAGTGCTTCTCACCAAAAAAGTGCCCCTGAGATGCCATTTTAAACAATCCACAAACCTGTGGAATATCTCTGGAACCCAGGGGAAAGGATTTTTTTGCTAAATCACCAATATATAAAGGCTAAAATGAATATTTTCTGCTTTTTAAACAGATTTTCAAATACATGCAAAGGCTGTTGCTAGAGTTTTAGTGCTCAGCAGATGTCTCTAGAGCAAATTTTTGTAAGTATAGAAAAAATATATACTCCTTTTCTCTTACCTATAATGGCCTGAAATCTATTTCATAAAAGGAAGACATTATTGTTTCTTTATGAAGCTTTTTGAAATACATGTTCTGTCAATAACTTATCTATGGAATTAATGCAGTCCACTCAAACGTAAATGAAGACTTATAGCTTAGCCACAACCCAGAGGGAAAGCTAAGAGCTGGTCCACAGCAGAAGTAGACCTTTATCATTGAAAAAATACTGAGTGTACCTCTCAGGGAAGTTACAAGGAAAAATAAAAATGAGAGTTTGGATCAGCAGATGGAGAAGCACAAAACAAAGCTGAGAGAGAGCCATAGCAGCCTTGCCTGGACACACAATCACAAAAGACTGAACACAGTGGTAACCTGAAAGCTTTTTTCTTACCCTCTTCTACCTCTCTTTGTTGTAGTACACACTGACTCTCACTGGAACATTTATCACCAAGGGAGATTGGGATAGGATGTGGGTAAAGAGGAGGGCAGGGAAACAGTAAAAGAGGATTTGTATTTCTGTGTGTTATTAGCACAATGTTAACTTACTTGTTAGATGATAACATCACACCCTGTATTTTTTATCAAACTAACGCCTATAAGAATTCAGTCAAAGAAAACAGATGACACAGAAACCAGTTCCCAGTTCCAGCATTATCTTGCAAGTAAAAAATACTAGTGGTCTAGAAAAAACATTGCTGTGAAGAGCTAGTATCTTCAACTTTATCTTAAGCAAAATTTTACTAAAAGTCAGAAAATTAGAGCGTCATATCCAGTAATGCTATTTTTAATACAATTTATCAAAGGAAATATTGATGTGTACTTTCAGTCAGGTCTCCTTCTTTTCAATAGTTTTTAAAATCAGATCAAATCTAACAGAGCAATAGGAAACGAAAGTTATTTAGTTTCTAAAACTCTTTTGAAAATAGATCCCTGGAGACAAATCTTACGAATGCCTCTTTGGGGAAAGATTGCAGAAGAAGTCATTATTGAATCTCTCCTAATTGAAGCACATTCGCATATACAGGCTGGTGGGGGAAAGAAGTTTTTCACTGCTTGCAGAACAACTTATTTCAGTGATCCATTTTTTCAGAAATAATACCCAGAAAACCAGTGAGTTCCTGTCATATGGAAATAGACTTTAATGCATTGTTTTGTAAGTTATTGCCGTTCAATAAAGGTCCTATGTCATCACATTCCACAGATCATTCCACAGATACTGTGGAAACAGAAATATTCTGCATTTTAATATAAAAGTTACATGGAAGAGAAAGTCACCATTTCCTGAGTTGAATGTGTCTCTGAGGTGCTTTTTGTGTCCTTTTCAAGATGTATAGTTCTATTTAAGTGGAATGGATTACAATAGTTGCTCTTATTAAAGAAAACAGTGCGTTCAAAGAGGTTGAAACACTACAGTTTCACTGTGCAGTTAGCTATGAAAGTACTATGAATTACTAAAGTTTGCCTCTTGGCTGCTATCTAAAGGCTTCTGTGTCACAAAACATTTTGCTGTGTACTCCTGCCAGTATTGATGTAGACTTCAGCCAGACACCTTCTCTTGGCCAACTTATTGAGAAAGGTAGAAAGGGAATTCAAATGAGGAGAAAGGGATTTATATTTACATGAATATAGCAAATACTAGTACAAATGGCTGATAATAAAATTCATTCACAAACTTCTATTTTTTTTCCCTGTAGAGCTCAAAAACTATTTTCTTCAATTAAAGGCTTGGGGGTTTTCCCCTTCTTTAAAAGCAGCAGAGAAGATGTCTTTGCTACAGTCCCAGCCAGCAAACAGCCCTTGGAGAAATCCATCCCATAGCAGGGACTTCGTTTTTTCTCAGTTCCTTTCTTAGCAAAAAAAAAAACTTGGAGAAATACCTACTAGGAGAGCTCTGAGCCTAATATTAAACCCAGAGCAGTTATGAGCACTCTGAATCCTTTCTGGCTATCCAAACCCTCCCTCACTAATTTTTCTTGGAAGATTCTTGATAGCCCCTGCAGTAGAAACCATTCTTCTACCCAGCCTGACTTTTGACAGTGCCACAAATGGATCATTCTCAGAAGAACTGGGTGTTGTATGTCAGATTTCTTCCTGGGGTAATAGAAAGATTGACCTCAGAGTAAAATTTAGGGAGTAAATCATACAACCTTTTTCCTTAACAGGAAACAGAAATTACTGGAAGTTTTCTTTATATGTACAGATACTCAAACATAATCTCACACATATCCAGTTAAGTATGTTCAATAGTATTTTAAAACAGACATAATATAAAAGTAATTTATGAAATTGTATTAGTTAATGAATATATATGCAGTAAAAATAGGGTTCTTAGAGTTTCTTATAAGATAATAATAATTTAAAAAGTATCCTCAGCAAAGAGAATATACAACCAGATGCTATGGGTGGAGAATAAAATAAATGAGGGGGGGATAAAGTAGTTACTCTACTCCAAATAATATGTGCATAATGACATAATAATACCATTATTAGAACCAAAACAGGAACAAAATCAGCACACAACCCCAGCTTTGTGGCAGCCCACAGCCTACAGCAAGAGCAGAGTGAAGGTGGCAGCCAGGCTATTGCCTTTGGCTTAACAGGACCTAACTACCAACAAGAGCAGGATGAAGGGCAAAGCAAGCTCACACAGGAACATTGCTTCCTGCACTGTCCCAAAATCCAGGAAACCTCTTGAGGAAACCAAGAGCTGCAGACAGGTCTCAGTGTAAATATCCTTTCAGACACTTCAGTTTTCCAGTGAAAAAAGAAAAAAGGAAAGATGCATAAATTTTACAGGAATACATTCTCAAAGCTAAAGCAAAAAGTCCTTGGGAAAAAAAACAAAACAAAAAAAAAAAAACCAAAGAGAAAAATAAGACTTTAGGAAAGAAATTACAGTTAGACAACTATATGTATTTCTAATTTAAAGCAAATGGTAGAGCATGAAAGCCCTAGCCACTAAATAATGTTCTTAAATTTATACAATGTTAGCCAACTGAGGACAGTCAGACTAACAGATACCTGTGATGTCAAAGTTATTCTACATAAGTTTGCTGATGATATTAGATTAGCAGGCGCTCCTGACTCCCTTGAAGATAGAGAAGCTCAGCAGAGAGACTTTGACAAATTAGAGGTCTGGGAAATCACCAACTATATGGAGTTTAACAAAGATAAGTGCTGCATTCTGCACCTAGGATGGGGATTGTATGTACAGTCTGGGAAATGAGAGTCTGGAGACCAGCCCCACAAAAAGGGACCAGGGGTCACTGGCAAGTTGACCATGAGTCCGCAGCACCCTGGCAGCCAGGAGGGCCAACCCTGTCCTGGGGGGCATCAGGCCCAGCATCACAGCCAGGAAAGGGAGGGATTGTCCTGCTCTGCTCTGCACTGGGGCAGCCTCACAGCGAGTGCTGGGGGCAACTTTGGGTGCCACAATATAAGAAGGATATAAAGGCATTAGAGGGCACCCAAAGGAGGGCAACAAAGATGGTGAAGGGGCTTGAGGAGAAGCTCTATAAGAAGCAGATCAGGTCACTTGGTCTGTTCACTCTGGAGAAGAGGACACTGAGGAGAGACCTCATTGCAATCTGGGGCTTTCTTGCGAGGGGAAGAGGAGGGGCAGACACTGATCTCTTCTCTATGGTCCCAGTGACAGGACCTGAAGAAATGGCCTGAAATTGTGTCTGAGGAGGTTTAGGTTAGATATCAGAAAAAGTTTCTACACCCAGAGGAAGGCTGGGCACTGGAACAGGCTCCCCAGGAAGGGGTCACAACACAAAGCCTGACAGAGTTCAGGAAGTGTTTGGATAACACTCTCAGACACATGGTGTGATTCTGGAGCTGTTCTGTGCAGGGCTGGTAGTTGGACTTTGATGATCATTTTGGGTGCCCCCCAACTCAGGAGATTCTACGATTCTGTTAAATTTAATGTGGTCCTTGTAGCCAATGAAGGGCTCTGTGCCACACCCAGAGCAGTTAATGAAATGTGTTAGGCCTGTTCTCTGGCCTTGACAGCCTGCATACACACAGCAGGCTGCCTTACACTAGCTTATATCCTCCCTAAACCAGGGTTTTATCAGGCATCCTGCCTGGAGCAAACTGACCCCAATTTATCTCCTGAATCATGACTGATCTGAATCAGGGGCACCTGATCAGCATGTCCAGCCCAAAGCTACACCAAAGAGAACACAAGCTGTTTAAACAACACAGAGGAACAAGACCATGTCCTGGACCTATCTTGCTTGCTGATCTAGACTTAGCCTTAAATTCCTTGATGAGATCAGAAATCTCGATTATTTTCAACTTATGATATTCATCAGCCCAATTCTGGCCCATAAGCCTTTTCTGAATGCTTTTAAAGAAAAACAGTAAGCAACAATAAAACTGCTGTTCAAACAAAGCCCTCTGGAATTCCAGTGTTAAGGTTTTGGATTTCTTAAAGACATTAATCTTCACTGCCCCTTTACAGAGACTCACCTGTTTTCAAAACTGAGTGGGTTTTTTTTCAATACTGAAAGTGTAATTACTCTCTGGAAAAAATGTGTTTTCAAAGTCTTCTAGACTTAACTACAGCAGATAATCAGAAATGATCTGGTTTTTCTCTCCAGTTTGTCAATATTTGTACTGAATTACAGAAAGATTAGAAAAGACAGCCAGAGAAACTTCCAAAAAACAATTATTAGAATTGGCTACTTGGAAAACAATCCTTTCTGGAATTGTTACATAGCAGAGGGGAATTCCATAAAGTGCCTAAGGAAGCCTCCATAGGAGAGAAGCAGAGAGATAGGTCTCACAAGAAGATCTTTGATTTAGTCTTGGTATCTCCTGCTTTTGGCAGATCATTTCCTTGATATCTGACCAAGATGTAAAGAAACTGTTCGTGAGGTTTGGGTTAAGGGAGAGGGAAGATTTCACAGTATGAAAGAATCCTGTCCTAAAGGCAATGAAACTGATTTGAAGCCACTTTACCTGGGACAGTATACAGCTTGTAAGCCTTGCACTGGGTAAGATGGACTGCACTGTGGGCAAATGTTCTAGATCCTAAACGGGTTCCAGATAAAAGCCTAATTTACTCAATATTTTTGGATGCTAGATTGTAAAAAACAAGTCAGAAGCTTCATCCTACCTCTCAGTTTCGTATGGACTTGAAAGCATTTAATATTCTTACAAGAAAATACTAATTTTAGAACTATTTCGTATTATTTTTGGCTGTTATGTTTTCCATGAAGCAGGTGTGGACACAATAAATGCTCATATGTACTAAATGGAAAATCTCATCCTGTTGCCATAGGAAAAACCTGCAGTCTTTTCTGGCAGTTTTTGAATTAGTTAAGATTTGGGAGGTATTGTGGTAAGATTCTTGTCTACAGAAACAGAAATATTTTCTAAAAAACTGGCTGATTCATACAGCAAGTGCCAAATTTCATCAGGAATCATTTGTGTAGGCCAGAAGCCCAAAAAACCCCATCCCAAAATACAAACTAAAAACTCCACATATGATATGATTCATCTGCCAGCTCAAAGTAAGTCCCAGTGACAGGAGCCCTAGAGCTGCCACTCAGCTTCCTCTTCCCTCTTCACTAACCGGGTAAGTTCTGCAGTAGTGATGTACTGCTAAAGATTTATAAAACAGACACTTTTAAATCAGGGCCTGGCTCTGAGCCACACCAGCTGGTGGCAGAAAGCAGCACAGGGAGCAGTACAGAATCCTCATACCCAGTGACTTTGTATTAACTAACCAGTTACAAAGAATATCACTTATTCTACACAGACTAAGTAAAGATGTAACAGACATCATCTGTTCCAATGACTGATAGACTAAAATTGTTTTGAAAAACTTGATTTTTTTTCACTTATCAATGAATATACTTTACTAAAACCAGTGTTATGAAGCACAGGCATTTTTCCAGTCTACAGTGCTGTTAATACTTTTAAATGTGAAGGAGAAGATACAATACAATCCATTGCACGGTTTATTGTTGGTAGGATTTTTGAGGATGCTGTTTGTATTTTTCAATCGTCCTTACAGCAGTATTGGCAGTTACAGCTTGTAAACTCTTTGCTCTGCCATAAGCTTATGTATCAGAGAATCAGATTTACACAAGTAATTTGGAAGACCTTGCAGGTTTCTTTATCTTTTTTTCAAAGTCAAAGAAAAATTAATATTATTGCTTTCCAGCTTAGTTGTCTGGTGATGATCCCTAACAAAAATAAGGCATCCCTAATAGTGAAAATCCATGTTGCCAAGTGTGTAGTACAGCTGTGGGCTGTGATGTTGTAGGGAAAGGATTTTAACAATTTTTCAATTGTTGTAATAGATATTTTCTAGTATATGTCTCCTGTGAGGCTGGAAGACCCACTGAAGACTTTGTTTACTGCTTTTTACAAGTAGGAGATGAATTCTAATTCCATTCTTAGTAGACCTGTTAACTCAATCAGAGATGCTCTTATTTCATTAATTTACTGAAGAAATTTAACAAAAACAGCATTATGGGGACAGCTGTGATGTAGGAAATAACATTTCCATGGGAACAACGCTTCCGGCCAATGTACATACTTGTCTGCCAATTCACATCAAACAGAGACACTGCAGGTTCAAAATTATAATGACTTAGTCTCTGGAGATCTACTTGGTCAAAAATGATTCTATTAACTTAGAGGTGTTATAAATCTCTAACAGCTACTGGACTGACAATTATTAGGTTTATTTTATTGAAATTATAACAAGAAAGTTGGGGGGAAAAACAGAGCCGTGTTTATAATTGATTTTTTTATGTATATTCAAACAAAACTAGTTGGCCATATCTCAAAAAATAAGTAGCAATATTTTGATATGAAATTTCTTTTTTCAAAGGTCTCTTACATTACAAATCAGGAATACCTCACCTGCTACAGTACATATGTTCACTTGAGCTGTATCTCCCCCTCTCTGGTAGATGTAAAACTATCCACACTGCTTTATTATTATTATAAATTAATAGAAGTATAACTTCTATGATATCTCTAGCAAAATTTTTTCCAATAGGAACAAATGACAAAATCATTTGGGGTCAGAACACTAGATTATTTACAAAGCATAGCCACACATTCAAGCAAATGAATGATGCAGAAAAACACTGTAACAACTAGCTGTTTCCAAATGCTAACAGTTGAATTAGACACAGAGCATCAGAGATTCTTGATAAAATTTCTCACCTTCTCTGACAGAATAATTGGCTATTTTTAAAAATAAAAATACAGCTGATATTTTTTATTAATTTAAATTGCAATTATAATGAAGATTATATAAATATTTATCTAATGTCAACAAAATTTCAAGTTTTCCTATCCAGAGTTATAGAAAAGCTTTATTATCCTGCTAGCAGTAATGAATCTTAGATGAAATCCCTTTCTTTGATACAGTGAACTAAACCAGTAATTTGCTCTGTGTGGATGCAAAAAAAAAATCTAATAAGAAAATTAGTCGAGGTCTAGAAGTCTTGCATTAGTCAGCTGTCATATTCATTGGTAATGAAAAGAGCCCATATAAGCTCTGAATGTTTGGCAATAAAGTACACTGCAGTCAAAGACTGAGTGAGCTTTGAATAACATCCAAATTCTTGAGTTTAGAGAGTGTCTTCTTTAACCCAGCCTGGCAAAGAAGCAGTTGTGTTTGTAAAAGCTGAGTAACAACTAACTTGCTAAATTAAAACTGACCATGAGCAACCTGATTTAATCAAGACTGTTATCTTGCAGAAATGCACCTTGCATGTACTTGATTTGAAAGTTAAATGCTGTGTGCCTGTTCCAACCTGCTGTTGAATTAGTCTTCTTCCAACAGGGATGGAGGAGAGGGCCCAGTTTTCTATATTAACACTGCGGAATCACAATCCACACTGCAAACTCACTTTGTGCTGCTCAGTGTTGTTTCTTGAAGGGCTAAATAGAGCTCTATGAAATGAAAAGCAAGCAGTGAATTGCTAAATCAGACATTAAATCCAGTATGTGCCCCAGACTTCAAGTCACCACAGAAATAATGTAAAATGGAGTCAGGAAAGTGAGAAAAATTTCAGGCTTGAAGGCTGAAATGCTCAAAAATATACAGAGGTAAGAGACATCATATTTTACCTGAGGGTAAGAAGTACCATGATTTATCATCTTGCTAAACTGAAATTGATGTGAGGGAGATTTACTTATTTAGAAAACTCATGGACAGTTAGAAAACTTTGGAAGATAGACATAGGAGAACTGGACAGGATACACTACTGAGATTACATTAAGAGAAAAATCACATAACACAGAGAGAAGAGCCAGATGTCTTGAAAGGGCTTTATTTAAATAAATTGCTGTCAGCAATGTGGATCTCACTATAGCTGCATCTATACTTCACTCGTGAAAGCCTGTATTTCTTTGATTAGTACTGCACACAGGGAATATGCTCAGGCTCATTTTAATGCTTATGTGCACGTATGTGGCAGTGGCTGTCTAAAGAATAAAACAACTCTAACATTTCCTTCATCCTTGTAAATTCAGGTTGCTTGAGGACTCTGAAAAATCAGGGTCAGAATAGGCACTGCTAACATCTCCAAAACTCATAGCATGTCTCTGAATTGATCTTCTGGGACTGAGAACTAAATGGACACGAGCAAGAGATCTGAAGCCGTAATTACTTCAACCGAAGAGACATTATCTGGGACATCATGATCTTGCCTGTCTGACTTCTGTCACTTTGACAAAATGACTTTGAGTCACTTTTGGTCTCTGGGGGAATTTATAAAAGCACACAGAAAACTTAAGACCATCATAAAAAAGAAAATGTGAGGAAAGACATCTCACATCTTTCTGGACACAAGCCTGCAACGTTTGTTTTTCTGAGCTGGAGAAGGCAGGTCTATGACCAAATGTCCCTGCTGAGACAATGTGTACGTGGCACGCCATGCAAGTTTGAAGCAACTTTCCTCTTTTACCTTGGGCCTCCATAGGAATTGTGTTTATGTTGTGCCTACTATCTGGGAAATGCTGGGCTCTCAGTGTCATTTGTAAGGAAATTTGATTTGATGACACATCTCCCAGCTTGTTTAGCTAGCACCTTATGGACTTTAGGGGAAGTATGAACACCACATTGCTACAGTGAAATTGCTGAAAATGTTCAGATGTTTGATCAAAAAACATTAAAATCAGATATATGGGCAATGCCAAACCACTGGAACATGATCTTTCCATAGTTGTTAAGCACACAATAGTAAGACTATTATGCTTATTTTATTTAAGACTATTATTATCCTTAGTTAAAGTACAGTACTTGCTACATGGGCCTGGCAATGTGTTTCAAAGACAATAGCACAAATCCAGCAACTGCATTTTAGAAATACTTCTAAGAAATAACAAGAAGAATGTTATGTTTGCTTCTTGGAAGGCTAAGCGATAAGCTTATTAACTATTTTTGAGTACATTTTAAGGAATATGTATTAATTTTACAGAATCTTATCACTCTTCTATTAGAATAATACTCAGGTAAAAAGAGTGGAAACATATATCACTAAGACAGAGCCATATCTGTCCAATCATAATGTCCAAGAAAGAAAATCCTTATAAGCCTCAATATTCAATCCCTTGTTTCTATAAATTTCTACCCAATTTCTAGTTTTTGCTGTTGCTATTCTTGTCACCAGATCTGTTGTGCTCAATCCTGTACAAATAAAGATAAAAAAATCTGTCTGTTGAAAACCTTATGATTCAATCTAGCTTTAAATATTTTCAGAAAATTAATCTTTTTATAACACACTTAAAAGTGCAAAAACTAATTTCAACGTTTATATTTGCTCCAAACTCTCATTTAAATTTTTTCCCTCATCTCTGCTTCCTTGCATGTCTACAGGGCTTTCTCCCTGCATTTATTGAGGTTGAAGAAACTACTGATGCACAGTTTAAATAAACTTTAGTAACAGGAGTGCATCAGTGCTTTATGGATCACAGGTCAGAGCTGGCTCAACAGAGGTAAAAGTGGAGGCTGCATTTCATGGAGAGGGAACAGTCTCAAAGATATTGCATTGTCTGAGTTCCCTGCTGGATGCCTTATATCAAAGCTGCAGACTGTTTCAAATTACTTATTTTTACTGTTCACTTGTTAATAATGTGTACTT
The DNA here is from genome assembly GCA_013397295.1 of Polioptila caerulea. Taxonomy (NCBI): domain Eukaryota; kingdom Metazoa; phylum Chordata; class Aves; order Passeriformes; family Certhiidae; genus Polioptila; species Polioptila caerulea. The sequence continues at coordinate 583,722 of VYXF01003035.1, forward strand.
GCAAGTTCATTAATTTATTATATCCTAGTGTATCAAAATGAATTTACTAACTTAAAGGAGCCTATATATCTTTTGTATTTACTCCAAAGTAACAGGAAAAAACAGCTCTCCAAGGGTTCTAGTGACAGTGACAACTTAGAAACAGGTGACTTTACTAGATTTCTTAAATTATTTTTATTCTATTCTCAGTACAGATTTCATAAAAAATATATTTGTTCATATAATTCTGTTTGGAATCATTAATATTTTGCATATTTTTCCATAATATTTTCCCAGAAGCTACAGATAATTTTCTTCTAAATGTATTCTATGAAAATGTAAAAAATCAAATGGCCAAATTATTGTTCATGTGTGTTGGTAAAGACCCAGTAGCTCTATGAATTTATAGCTTTTGAATATTTGCCTTTCTGTAGGAAACTAAAGGTAAAAATCTTATATTAAAAAGTAGTGGCTTTGAACGTGTGCTTCAAATGGGCAAGAGTTTTTCATAAACTCCTAACAGACTCCACCCAGATCAACAATACCAGGAAAACCTTACTGAAAACCATTTTTTAAGGTCCACTGATTTTAAAGGCATAGACTGGCAATACGTAAGCAGCTCTGCTTATCTAGTCATAAGATTGCAGAAGAGTTATGTTAGAGAGACACAAAATAAATTTTCTGCTTCTTGTTCAAGGACCCAAATACCTGGATAATGCAACATTTTGCAGCTGAAAAGAGCTGGTGAACATTGCACTGCAACCTGCCATTCTCATCCCAGGAATGGCAAGATCACTTTGTTGTCATGTTGAAAAAGTTGTTGGACCAACATCTTCTGTTGAGAACTGCAGGAAACTGCATGCTTTCCCTGAAAACCTACTTGGACATTGACATAACTGGATCCAAGTTCTCTCTCCTTCCATGGCAGAAATGACACTGGGTGAACCTTTATCTATCTATCTATCTATCTATCTATCTATCTATCTATCTATCTATCTATCTATCTATCATTGTTGAAAGCACAGACTACCTGTACTGCAATTCTGCTAAAAGAATGATCATGCAGTGGGGAAAGAGTCTCAGGCTACCAGGCTACAAAGGTTAGATACAATTCTTTCATCTAGCAGAGGAGTTGAAACAATCATTGAAATACTTTTGAAATAGCTTAAGAAACCAAAGAGCACATACACACTGAAAATAGATTCTTACTGCCTGATACCTTTTGTACACTTTTTTATATTTTTACCGGAATAACACTTTCAAAACCATTACTGCCTTCTGCCCCTGTGAAGGAACTTGCAAAGACTGCATTGACATGCATTTTCTTCCAGAAAAATACTGCATTTAACTGTTAATAGCTGCAGTCACAGTGGAAGGGTCAGTGGAAACTGAAATACTAAAAGTAAAACTTAATGAAAAACTAAGGAACAACTACTCATTAGGAATCAGTTTTAAAATCTAAAAATTAATTCTCTAAAGTATTTTTTTCCTGAATGAACACCTAGAAAGTGAATTTGAAATGAATCTTTATACCTAATAAAGGAGCACAAAAAGCATGAAGAACATTTAAAAAGAGAAAAGGTTTTGTATCTGAAGAAATACATTACTTAAAGCCATACATTGCACTCTGTTTCTTGAATTTTTAAGTGCTCTGCAAAATTACATCCCAGCTGAATTTTTCCACTACAAATTTTCCTTTCTTGGTCATCTTCCTATTATTCAGATCTATTCCTTCTACCATCTTTTAGAATTCACTTCCTTTCTTCACATGGGATATCACTGATTCCTTCCAAATACATAGCAAAACTTTGTGACTTGCATATGCTTTTTATTTTCCAACTCTGCCCTCTCTATCCACCCACACAGATAATTGCTTTGTCCGCTCTCTCACCATTTCAAATGACAGATACTGAAGTGCTTTTCTCCAGCCCTGGCAATTTACCCAATAACCCCTTCCAGGGTACTAGAGAAAAGATAAGTTTCATAGTCTTTCTATTTGGCTATCTCATCTTCCTCCACATTTCAGTAAAAAGTTACACTCTCTTTTACAGTTGTACATAATTTATCCTTATTTCCTAGTATCTTAGCACTTGTTCCTTATATTAATTGTCTCTCATTCAAGACTGAAAGATCAACTCCTGATCATCAAACTTGCCCCTCATCCACTTGATATATTTTTAGCCAGCACCTCATGTTTTGTCCTCATTGTCTTGAATGCTTGAAAACAGCTCTCCAGAAACATCCACAAAGATACCCTATTTTCTCTCCTAAAATCTCCTCTTAGCATTCATTCTCTGTTGTCAAGATGTCCTCAACACTGTTATACCTATCTCTGTCATGTGGAACATCTCTTTGTTCTTCTCTGCTTCCCTCTCTGGACTCACATGTTATTTCATAAGTTAGACTCTGTGTGCTTGGAGCAGAAGTTCTATTTTTCTACTGTATTTCAACAGTGAAATCCTGCTCTGTTACTACATTTGCTGTGTATTCACACGGTAAAACAAAACTATTGTGACTATCAGAATTAATGCTTAGGATTGATATTTAGAAAAATATTAAGAAAGGATAAAATTCAGAGCAGTCTTAAACAGATTATCTTCAATAAAAAGTATTAATGATCAAAGATTATATCTAAGAAGCCTTTTTTTCTTGTTCCTGAGATTATCAAGGAGATGGAGTAAGAAAACAAGTCAGTGAACTCTACATAATAAATACTCAACAGCAAAGCTAGAGCCACTCTTTGTTGCTAACATGTACTGCAGAGAAAGAACACAATTATGATTTCCCTATAGGTCAAGCACATGCCAAAGTTTAGTTTTACAAGGTTTAATTAAGGCAAAATCATATGTTGCAACTATTTCTGCCAAAAAAAGATCAATTGATTTAATGTACTCCAGTGCTCCAAAAGCCTTTCATTGTGCCAAGGTACTCTTTGAAATAGGCATGGGATGAATTAGTGATGGATGTCTGTGTTTCATTTCAGCTCACCCATGCTCTCAGCAGATTGAAGACCTTAGTGGGGCTATTACCATTACTCATAAAGTATATAAACACAGTAACATCAAGAGGTATGAGGTATCCTTAACAAGGTAATTTTTGATGATGGAGTGATTGTGAGTAGCCTCTGCATTCCAGAGTGCCCAGAGGAAAGGTGACTGCAGTCCAGCTGCAGATGCACCTCTGAAGTTGTCGCGGGCTTAGTTTGGTTTCCCAGCCAATGCACTAATTAATGTAGTGGTTTGGGTTTAAAATGTGTGTTCATGTAAGGCATATCTATTCTTTTCATTGGTTCATCCATGTATCAATATTACAAAACTGTCCCATCAGGTCAAACTAGGACAGAAGTAAAAATAAATATTGAAAATTCCCATCTGCAATACAGCTTTCCTTGATGCCCAAGATCTCAAGAACTGCATTATAATTTTATTCTATCAAAGAAGAATTGGATGCCTTTGTTCAGCTGGATCTCTCAAATACCTATTGATATGTTTAATTGATGTTTGGTTACTTCTAATGTTTGTGGTGTGTCTGAAACATTCTTTGTTGGAAATTGAAGTCATTACCTTATCTTATAAATTTCCAAGTATGTGTTGTTTTAAAAACTGCCAGACAAATGAACAGAAGGCACTGAATTTTCAAAAATGCTGACAACTGATCCTGCCTTTGAGCTTGTCCACTGAATATACAAGTCATAATATTTCAATATGTTAATGAGACACAACTATGTGTGTATATAAATGTGTATACATACCTATAGCTGCCCCTATCCAGGAATCAATCTGGCTTTTCTGTTTGATTCTTACCCTAGAAAAATGTTCAGACAATGCTAAAAAATGAGCACTGACTCTACCACGGGAAAGAATAGAAACTTTTCTGTTCATTCCCTTGCATAGTAAAAGTGGTCAATATGTGCAAAGTGGGCAAATTATATTAGAGACTGATTTCCATGAAGGGGGGCAAAATCTAACACGAACAAAAGTCACTACACAATGGTCACTTAATAACATCTTGTTTCTTTATGGCATAGAGACTCCTGACTTGTGTCACTTCTTCCTTAAGGCAGAGAGCAGCTAGCAACCAGAACAAGCTGGCACAGGACACAAGGAACTGTTTCTCAAAAAGGACTTTACTTTCTATGGGGGACAGCATATTGGCTAAAGACCAGCTTGAGGGAAATCTAGGAACCAGGAACAGAGTCATGCTTTTAACAGGCAGGACTTTCTGATCCAGTAGACTGGGAAATAAGTGGGAAATGGTAGAGAAAAGGGCCTTTCAATAACCCTTTCACATACTAACACTCAGCAGTCCCTGGAACACAAATGCCAAGGCACTCTTAAAGACAGCTGGTTCTAAACAACTGTTTTTGCTAAAATCTAAAATACATGAACATGAGTGAAGGAATGATGGCTCAATATATAAAGGCAGGAGTATGGCTATGCTAGTTTATATGACCCAAGACTGTACACTAGGCATTTTGATTCCCTGTTTTTATCCCCTCTGTTTTAAGTCTGTGAGTATATACAAGCATGTACATATATAAGTTTGTAGCAATGAAAGAAAACGGATTTCCATAGATTGCTCTGTGCTTACCCTAATGTATATGAGCACAATTTTACAAGCATAAGTTATTTAGAGGTAGTGTAGAATTGTCAGGCTAAAAGAAAATGTCTCTTTCTGAGATTTCTGCCATTCTTGTGTAACTGAAAGTGGGTTCAAGAATATTAATCAAATCTAAAAATCATTCTTTTCTAATGAAGAAACAAGGTTGTATTTCTCTCAATGCAACCTACATAGATTTGACAAAATGTCAGACATTTACATTGTTTTAAGGGTTTGTGGCAAAATTTATAATTCCAGAATATTATCTGATAAAACTAGAGACAGTTGAACTGCAATGTTTCTGGATAAAACACAGCAGCTGAAGTGCATGACCCCTCTACAATACAGCAATCCTTGACAGTTATTCAAATGGAACAAAAAAAGAAAAAGCAAGACTTTGCTTTATCCACATTGAGTGTCAATCAGTATGCATCACAAAGAGGACTGAAAAAAAATTTCAAATTTTCTTCTTTAATATGGCCACAAATAGAAGTAAAGACAATTTTGATATTGCTGAGTTTTCATTCAACAAAAAATTTTTCCAGGAAATAATACTTCAAGTAGGAAACGTAATAAAGAAACTTACAATTTCTACTGTTTATTACAGTCAAACCCAAACTCTAGTCTGAACAAATTTAAAAAATAATATGCTGCAGTTGTATGCATATTAATGAGTCAAGTTGGTGTGCTGCCTCATTTGGTATGCAGAACAAGTTCATTGAAGCTGAGAATGAAACTTGATTAAATATGAAAGCATGACGACTGAAAGCAAAAACAAATAAAAAAGAGCTTTAGAGAGCATAGGCAACAAGCAAGGAAAGGAAACAAAAAGGGAAGACAAGATGGGTACTGGTACAGGAGAAAGGATAGATCTATGTAAACAGAAATATATTTTACCTGTCATCCTCTTTCCCTTCCTCAGCTTGGTCTTCTTGAGCTTTTTCATCATGCCCTGATTCTTTGATCTCCTCCTTATCACGGTGCTCTGTCACCTCTTGCCCTTCCCCTTTTTCATTAATTTCTTGCTCTTTTGCTTTTTCCTCCTCCTCCTCTTTTTCTTCCTCCTCAGGAAATACTTCATCTTGTTCATCCCCTTCCAACCCTCCCTCTTTTTTCCCCTCTATATCCCTTGTCCTTCTGAAGTCAACAAAAATTGAAAAGGGCATGCAAAAAGAAAAAGAAAAAACAAAAAAAGAATAAATTAAAGTTAAGTTCATGGAGAAGAGCATGCATGAAGAAAGGAAATGCAAAAGAAATTAAATAAAAACTAAAGGACAGAAGCAGACGCAATGTAAGTCATGCTGGCTTGGAGTTCAGCCTACATTAGAGAGTCATGCAACATTCTTTTAGTAAGTCCCTATTCAAATAAAACTTGCATGGCAATACCTCACATTTAGAAAGAAATGAGTGACAGAAACAATGTGGTCCTAACAATGCTCATATGAGCAGATGCTTAACTTTTGCAAATGCTTTCTTTTAAGAGGAAAATTTCCTGAGAATTACTATAGGTGATGGAGGTGGGGTACATCTTCTAGAAAAATTATCTTTCATTTGTGCACCGAATGAAAGCCAAAGCTCCTCTGAGTGCACACAGGGTGCAGGCGAAGAAGATGCTGTTTTGGTCACAGATACACAATGTAAATTTTGTTGAAGAGCAGCTCAATGATTGTATACCTACAGTATAATTGCACTGGTGTAAGTATTAAATAAATGGAATTGGTCTGTGTAAGTATTAAATAATACATCTATAAAAGTTCAGTGTGCTATTTAAAAGAAAAATAAGATGCCTCTGCTGGCACAAATTTTTATANCGGTCTGTGTAAGTATTAAATAGTACATCTATAAAAGTTTTTTTTTTACATCTATAAAAGTGCTATTTAAAAGAAAAATAAGATGCCTCTGCTGGCACAAATTTTTATATTAAGTATATTTTAGAAAATGGTTTTCAGAAAGTGTGCCTAATGCTTGCTGACAGCGTATATTTGTTATTTCAATGTATGTTAGATAATCCAAGACAACAAAACTTGGCTAAAAACAAATTCTGTGAGGACTTCAAAGAGCATTAGATAAAAAAGACATTTAAGCCAGTATTTTGCAAAATCCCTGCAAATGTCATACTAGGCAAAATGCTGATGTCAAACACAAACATTGATAAGTACTCCATTGCTAAAATTACACAGCTATAGCTGACACTCCAGCTCCTCATGCTCACCTTATTTTCTTGTTTCCCCTTGGGCGCTCTGACTGCACAGACATGTAGCTCGTGCTGCTGAACCGGGAAGCGCTGCTGGTGCGGGACACGGCCGAGACGTCGCTGACGTCGCTGTCCGAGGACTTGTTGGAGACATTGTCTGAGCCCCGGTGGGCATCCCGCCCTGCCCGGTACTGCAAGAGCAAAGCACAAGGACATGGTGTTGTTGGGACATGCTGCCACAGATCAGCCACGGGCCTGCTCCCTCCTGCAATCTAAACTGCCTTTGTCACCGCACTGCCCCAACTTTTCAAATGAAGTTTTTCCCTGATACAGAATACAAGTTATGTCTTGGTTTCCATCAATTTTACTCTGCTTTGGTCTCCCAGTTTCAACTTGTACAAAATTTCCAGCATGTCTAAAAGTTTCACAAAGCTTAGAAAAGACATCTAAACCCTCATAGAATATTCTTACCACAACTGTTTCACCAGTACAGAAAAGAGAGATTAGTGACTTGCCTATGATTACTGAGGTCATGAAAAATTAAACAGGAGACAGAATGTGCTGCATGCTATCTATAAAGTACATGTCTCTTTTGGGGCCTAGCCTGCTTACAAGAACTTCCAACTGAAAAACGTTATTTTTTTTTCCCCCAAGTAAATAGATATATAAGATTATCAAATCAAAATACAATGCAATGTTGCAGCCATGCAAACAAACCCACATCTTGCTGATCTGCTGGGCTGCAAAGTCTGAGAGGACTGGACTAGAGGTGATTTGGGACTGGACTTGAGGTGATTTTTAGGGAAAAAGTACATGTGCCTCAGAAACTAAAAGATTACAAAGGTATTTGATCTTATTAACAGTAATATCAAACATGGAACTGGCAGGTGACTGGTGATCAGCAATAAGCCCATACAACATAGACAGTATCATGCAGCAGTATTCAGGTTAGAACAGAAAAAAATACAATGGCTATTTGGTTTTGTTACACATTTGCACTAAATTAATGTCAAATCTGTACCACTCTGCATGGCACTATATGCAAATATAACAAAGAGCAGAAAGATATTTTTCCTTCTCTTCATATACAGGCATTTCTGTATATACAGAAATCTGATGGGCTGCTACTGGCAATTTTTTCAAGAAAATAGTACTTCAAGATGAATTGTCAATGACCACCAAGTGATTTTTTTGGAAATAAGACAGTACAGAAAGATAGGAAGAGCAGCATAGACAGGACTGAAAGAAAACAATGGGAAAAAATAATCTACCTAACACATCAGTGGCTTGTTGAACTCTTGGGGATAGCAACATTGTACTCAGCCACATGGAGAAAATAGTTCATAATGTAAAATGGCAGACCTGTATAGTACAACAGAAGAGAAGGGTGTCCAAGTTTAGGCATTAAATTGGTCCCTTTTTAATTGTTTTAGAAAACTGTCTTTCATGAACTACACAGATCATTTGTTTCTGTTCTCTTACAAGGAATGTTGCATTGGGAAGTATTCCAAAAGACTATGCACTATCTAAATAAGATTTCAGATACATCTAAATAGGATTTCAAAATAGCATTTCAATGTCTTTCCTCAGAAAATATTTTCACACTTAGAAATAGTAAGTTATTTTGCTCATTTAAAGACAGGGAAATGAAAAAGAAAAAATGCTCATGCAAGTTAGACTGTACATCTGCTGCAGAGAGTGACCAATCATGGCCATAACGCCACACTTAAAAAATGGTTCTACACCAATCTATCATTCTTCATGATCTGTACTAATTTAATAATACTGATAATACTGATCTGTACTAATTTCCACACTTGTGTTCATCAACAACCACTCTAGTCCCTCTCAGCCTTTAAGGGTGAAAGTTAACTTAGCCACCCATAAACTCAGAGTACCTCTGTGATTATAATGTTCAAAAGTTTGAATATTTACTGACTGGTAATATTGATGTCATTAATGTTTTTGCTTGATAAAGAAGACAGTGCATATTATTACTTATATATTCAGTTTGGAATGTAAAAGCAATGATTAAACAGCTGTCCTGATCATCAGAGATAATGGAACATTGTACTAGAACAAAAGGAGTGTCCTTTAAAAGAGCAACTCCTTTTAAAAGAGCACCTACCTAGGCCTTTAGAGAAATAAAAAATAATTCTGCCTAGAGAAATGTGTATATATTGAGTCCTATCCCCCCACCTAACCTTCCCTAGGATGATTCTTCATTGAAGACACAGTTATGAATGTCTTTTCTGGTGATTTAGCCTAAAGCTACCAAGACTGGAAAGTACAGCCTGGTGTTCCAGGCTACCAGCACTCACTGTGGAAAAGGAAATGCAGAGAGACCCACAGGCCTCCAGCACCGTCAGAGCCCCCAGGCAGATGCCACTGCTGTGCCAAACCCTGTGCTGCCATGGCCACACTGCCCCTGGCTCCCAGCAGGCTGAGGGCAGCCAGGACAGGAGTGCCTCTGTGCCCAGGGGTCCTGCTGCCCCTGGCCGGGCACAGCGGCACGGCAGAGCTGCCGTGGCTCTGCCCTGGGCAAGAAAGATGGACCATAGCATCACGTGTAAATCACTGATGGAATTGTTAATCCTACTGCAGCTGGTGACTCTTAGAATAACAGGCTTTGGCCTGCAGATCCTGCACTGAGCTTGCCCAGCAGTCCACGGAGATGAGCCCTTCTGAAGTAAACATGAAGCAGCAAACAGAATAGGCACTGCACAAAGTTATACTAGAGTCATTCTGCAGTACACAAAGTGTCAGAAACATGGGCTTTTGATTTTCTGTTTCATTTCCACACCTAGAGAATGTCAGTTTTTAAACTACTGCATAGAAATGTGCTGTATATAACAAATCAGACATTTCCACAAAAAAACCCAACCTCACTGTGTTGGTTTTTTTTAGCCGATACAACAGTAATAATCTAGTGATATATAGTGAAGACTGGGAATTGTTTTGGTAGAAAAGCAACTTTAAAGTAAATAATTTTAGAAATAGAATGTGAAAAAAGATCATCAAATCATTACCTTGTATCTTTTCTCTCAGTTCTAAATAAAGGTATTTCCCATCAAATGCTTTTTATTGGGAGAGATGTCTCTGAAATATTATTTGACTGTTACAGCTTCAGGATGTTTTAAGATTAAAACTGGGAAAGTTAATTGCTCCTTTCATTAAACTGAATGCCTTAACATATAATATTTTTTAAAGGTTTGTTTATATCTTGTCTGCGGTACAGTCTTAACATCTGCTAGCTGCCTACCAAGGAAACATCTAGTAAATGAAATTAAATTGTCTTTCTTGCTAGACAAAGTTCAGATAGCTCATATTCACTCATTAACTGCTCCTAATTGTCTTTTATTCTGCTGCTGAGGTGTACTTTTAACCTTATATCTGACTCAATTTTGTTTAGGAAACAGATTAAAGTAATGTATTGCACATTAGTGTTTCTGTATCTCCAGCACAGAAGACCAAAGGAACCATATTGCTTGTCTGGCAGAAGCCATGCTGGCACTTTAGTTTTGCATTTGTTTCCTCAATTGCAGTTCTATACAAGGCAGCTTTTGAAGTGCTCCTTTGCTAATTGCCTCAAGAGTAAAAAGGCACTTCTATTGTTCAAATATTGATTTTTAAAAGTATTCAGTTCTTCCATGACATATACTCCAACTGTAAAATGCAACCTTTTTTCAGTTTTGTGCTATTACTTTTTCAGTTTTTGTGCATTTTAAGTTGCCCCAAATAATCAAATCTTCATACAGTATTACACATCCTTCCTTCCTTTCTTCCTCCAGATTTCACTCTCTATTTTTCTAAATGTGACCTGAAAAAGTAATTTTTAACCAAGTGCTATCCCCCAATTATATCTGAAAACTCGATACCATTTCCCATCCCTCTCCAGTGCTGTCCCTGTGTCCTGTGCTGTAGGATTTGCACCCTCTGGCTGCACATTGACAGGGAACTGCAGCCCCCATGGCTGGATCAGTGTGGCCACTGATTTCCATCATCGGCTCTAGCAGCTACCCTCTGTGCTCCAACATCCCTCAGCAGAAAACATGAGTACAAGGGCAGTAAAGAGCATCACACCTCCCCTGGGATGAACAATTAGGTGGTCTTGGGTGTGATGAAATGTACCTGCACACAATAAAGATGAGATAGAAGGTTTCTTTCAGAAATACCAGCCACAACAGTAGGAAAATTCTTTTTTAAATACCAGTCACAACAGTAGGAAAATTATCTCCTGACTTTCCCTAGGCTGGAAATACAGGCCTCTTTTGTTGGAATATAGTTAAATTTTCATTTCCACCCCAATAAAGACTCATATAATAAAGGCAACATTCTGGGCTTTACGATCCATTAAGCAGTCAACCCAACCTCTTCAAGCTGTTTCAAAAATGTGAGTTCTGCTGAAAGCAGAAGGATTTATTAAAAGTTGCTTTTGTAATTTTAACAGTAAGATGGTTTTGTCCTATTTTGCAGTGTTGAAGAATGAGAATAATTTCATTATTACAGATTCTATCAAACAAGCATTCCGAAGTTTCTAAAAGCATTTTTATCTGTGTTAGTAGAATAATCAGCTGGAGAGTGTAGCAAAAGGACAGTTAGGTGTTAGTGCCTATGCCTTTTAACTTCAAGAGATTACTGTCCTTTAGTGAAAAAGTCATAATTATTAAAGCTGAAAAAACATATAACTGCTCTGCTTCCTAATACAACAACCTCTGCAAACATTTTGACCTCTTTGTGAACTATCAGTAAACAGCTGACAGCACACATAGAGCTGTAACTCGTCTGACACTGATGCTCTTATTTCTGCAAAAAAACTGGCTTGGAACTTGTAGTTCAAAGGGACTATAAAGTGTTTCATGTTGCTTTACTCTGTTGTTACCAGTCTTCTATCTTGGACTATACAGTCATGCAGTTGTCCAGGCAATTGACATTGTCAGTGATTTCTAAACATCCTTCTATTTTATTATATATATATATATATATATATATATATATATTTATAGTCTACTCATCAGGTTTTATTTGCTAGCATTTACATAGGGACATACAAATCTGGTCAATGTTTTTGTGATCAAAATATTGGGAAGATGTTTCAGACAATTGTCTATTGTGCTGCTACCAGAAGATTAAAGAACCATTCTGGACTATTTCAATAGTTCTTTGACCCACTAACAAAAGCTCTCAAGCAGCCAGAGCACAGCAATTTGAAATGTTCTATACCTCTTGGTGTGAATTCACAGCCTCTAAAGGCATTGCAAATTTTAGTTATTACCACACATCATTTGAATGAATATTACTGGATTGTTGGATTCTTTCTAAAACTTTTGTTAATGGCTGCCTAATGAAATCTTCCATTAAAAATAAAGCCAAATACTAATAATTACAACAATAACATTAGATTTATATCATGCAAAAAATTCAGATGTTTTTACAAAATACCACAAACAAATAAGTACATACAATATATGTTTATCTTTAGCTGGCATACACACAAATTCAAGATGAAGGCTATGATTAATCTGCCCTGTTATGTAATTTATACAAAACCAGCTCCATAATCTGTGTTTACATTTGTTGCTCCTGTCAAGATCCATCAAGACAATTGAGGTACAGCCAGCCAGGTCTGCTTTTGCCAGTTCTGCTTTAGCTATCACATGGCACACAGCTGTCCCTCAGGAGCTGCAACCAGCCTACCTTAGACTAATTCTTGGGTGCTGATCCTGTCTTCTGCTTAGTAGTCCTGGATCCTATCCTATCTTCCTCCTCTTTATTTCTAATTCTTGGATCCTACTTTTTTAACCCTATGATTTTCTTTTGATGAGTCACATTGGCATTGTTCCAGCTTTTCTCCCTTCAGCCAGTTCTTCCTTGTACTCAGCACCCTTTGATCTCCTGAGCCTGGCCCTGTGCATCTCTATTGGAGTCCTTGCCTTGCACTAACATAAAGGAGAGAGCTTTGGTGCTGTTACTTTTGAGCAGTACGTGCCTGGACCAGTAAATCTAGCTGGATGTACAGTGGTTCTCTGTACATTCATCCATCACTCCCATTCCTTATGCAGTAATTTTTTTTCCTCAGTATCAAAACGTTCCAATCCATGTCTACCTTGAATAAAAAGAACTGACTGTAACCTGATTTGCATTACCCACCTTCTAAACCACCTGAATTTCCAATAAATTTAGACCACCAATTAAAACATTAATGAGAAGGAACATTCATATTTCTATTGAACATGTGAAAAAAAACTTTCTTCACACTTTCTTCAAAACCTTCCCTTTTTGGTGCCATCTATTTATCAATTTCACTAAGCAGTACTTACATATGCAGTCTTACAAAAGAGTTCCTAAAACCTGATTTCACAAAGGAGCTAAGCAATGCTTCAAATAGCATCTTACTGCTAAATTAGAGATGGGAAACAACAATGAAAAAGATTGAGTCAGCAGTGGGCCTTGGCAGGAAAGAAGGGCAGCCTTGGTTGCACTGACTTGAGCATAAGCAGAACAAGAGGAGATATTATTCCCCTCTATTCAGCAGTCTTCAGCCTGTATCTAGAATATTGTAAGCAGTTTTGAGACTCAGAGTGAAACACTGACATTGATAAACTAGATTAAGTTCATTGGAAAGCCACCAAGCTGGCTGGGGGAGTTGGGCTCGTTCTGACTGAAGCAGTGATGGGTATGGGGGTACCCACCAGCAGTTTATCAGATCATACAGGGGAGAACATCAAAAAGACAGAGCCAAGCAATTCACAGCAGCTCTGACTGGTATAAGTAGGCACATTTTTACCATTGGTGCAGTGAAGTAATGGATCAAGTTACCCAGGGAAGTTGTGTAGCTTTCATCCTTGAATGTTTCCAGGACCTGACCAGATAAAGCCCTGAGGAACCTGTATTAATGGCACTCTGACCTTGCTTTAGACTCCTGCTAAGGGTTGGACTAGACAGCTCTGGAAGTCCTCTCCAACCCAAATGACTCTGTCATCCTATGGGTCAGGGAGCTGGAGTTGCAACTGCAAGGGCAGAAGTAATCCAGAAGTAACCAATGTATCAGGGCTGAGAGACAACTGGAAATCTAGAGGGAAGTAGTCCAGAGGCAAGCCAAATCAAAAGACAAAAATCATCGGCTTCACATATGTTGGCATTTGGTGTGATTTTTTTAAGAACTTTCAAATTGCACAATGTTATATAAATACAGAAGAGTAGCAGAAAATATTCTGGCATTACTTCAAGAGAACTTACAGGCCCTGTAAGTATTTGGTAAAGTAGGAAGCAGTAAGGCAGCTCTGAAGTATTTATGTCTTTAAGTGAGCTTGAAAATTAGCTTGTCAATAAGTTTATCTTCCTATTAAAAAAATATGTTCCTGCAGTAATTTTCAGACACCAAGTAGCTTTTTCTCTGATGGGTTTTTTCATACAATATGACTTTTGAAATATCAAGGCAACTTCTAATGTCAACTGCACTAACACCTGTTCTGAAATCAAGCTGTTATTGATGTAGAATTAATTCACAAAGATACTTTCATCTAGAGAACTAAATGTTATTATTTTATTTTATTTTAAAATAATGGAGGACCAAATTTAAAAAATTTTGAAAGGAGAGAGAACTGCAAACTTTCTGCTGGAATATATGAAGTTATCACATTATTCCAGGCTGTTCAAAATCACAAAGATATTGTTTAAAATGCCATCTCTACCTTGAAAAACACAATGGGTGAAAAACTGTTGTTTAAGATAAAGTAAAAGACAAATAAATCAAGAAAGGAATAATTACAAGCATCGCCATAAAAAAAAATATTAAAAGGTGATCTAAGATGTGTCACCTATTGCAGTGAAAATATAGGGTTTATGATGGCCAAGCAGGTGTCTTCTAATATCTCATCAAAAGCCACCTTAAAATCATTGCACATAGAGGGAGCTTCTACATCAAATCATGAACATAGCTGGAACAGGACTCTGGGACACAACACCACAGCTACACCACGGACCCCTTTGGTCTTATGCCTCATCTACTAGATAACCAGACATCATCTTTAAAAGTGAAGGTAACTGGTTTCTCTTATTTATCAAGGTATTTGAGATGTTTAGGAGGAGATTTAACAGCTGGAATAATAAAGATGATTCTAACAGATTAATTGAGGCAAAAGAGAGACCCAGGTACAGCACATGGCTAGGGCGAAACAGCTATAATTGTCTTTGTAAACTGGAAGGAATAGAAAAACTTATGTGTCCTGTGGATGAACTTAATTTTGTTACAAGAGCTGATGTCTTGTATCAAGTTTCAGGTGAAACACAGCATGTCTTTGTCTAACCAGAATATTCCCAAAAGTTTTTGAAAACAAGTCAAGATCTTGAAGAAATATGAGTCTACATAATATGAAAGTGAATAAATAAGAGCTTCAAAAGAAGAACCCTGCAATCATAATTAAGGGTAGAAGGATATCCAACAATCAGTCCCCCTTTTCCAATGTGAAAGGAATTCAGGAAAGTATACAAAATGGAAAACAAAACGGAAAACAAAACCATGGACACAGGATGATTTCTTTGAAACATTTCCTCTCCAATTTCCCTTTCTTACTGCTGATCTCCACCAGAATTTTAACTGCTATTTAAAACATGGCTAAGTCAGTCACCAAGTTTCACTTTAGAGAAACGGGTCCAAAGTCTGGCTATGTGAAGGCAGGTAATGTACACCTTCTCACACTCCCCAGGATCTTTTTGACTGCCATGCATTAACTATTCTGTCTTACACAGAAGGAAGAAAAATTTATTTAAAATAGACACCAGCAATCCACAGCACCATGTCAAGACTCCTGAAGATGCATCATCATGGACACAGTTCACTGTAAAAAGTCTGGGCTGTTCAAGGCCGGGCAGTTGCAAAACACAGGTATCCAGGGACTTCCCAATTTACTGTGCAATTACATTTAACATTATCTCCAGTACTTTATCTCCTGGTGAACTTCAGCATGTTTGTAGGACAGCCTGATGAGCCTGCACTTGCTCAATGGGTCCAGTTTGAGTGATAACTCTGCTTTTCTGCTCCTTATTGGTCTTTTAACACTAGTACATCCTACTCACATTGGATAAACTGAATCAGAGCATGCTTCCTGTATTTCTTTCTATTCTTCAAGTGGTTCACATGCCATTTCTGCCACCACTGAGCTCAAAATCTTTTGCACTTCATATAGCCCTGGCGTTCAGAAAACAGCTTATTTTTTAAAGAGAGCAACAAGGCAGAATTTCTGTTTTAAGAAAACCTCTTTTGTCTATGATTGTGATTGTTCTATCTAATTTGGGCTCCTTTGAGATGCTACTTTGCAAATGCAAGCTAGGAAATCAAATAATATGCAGTTTATGCCTTTTTTCATACATTAACCTGGATTTTAAACTTAATTTCCATAATGTGTTTTCAGTCCTTTGGTCTCATGAATACAAATACAAATAAAATAAAAAGATGGCAAGGCAACCACCTTTTCTAATCGCAGAATTTCTGTCTCATTACACTTTATTTCAACCCAAAAAGTCTGTTAAGTATTTCAGCATACCTGATGGCTTAAGAACAGAAATGTGAACTTTTGCCTTAATCCTACCTTCACTATGTAACATGTAATATGCCTTTCACCAAATTTGTCCTGGGACACAGCACCTTCAAAAGAATTCATGCTGAAGAGAACAGCTGGATTGACACATGGCCATCTGGTGAGTGCTTATTCCTGTAAGCAGAAGTGCCTAAGGCCACAATTGTTCAAGAACAGGATATAAATGCATCTTTATGCATCTATGATCCCACTTTCCAAGTCCTTAAATCCATAGATATCAGAGGATAGCCTGCAAAATCAAGCATGATTTGAGGGGACATTGCATAATCTTTTTTCTTAATCTTTTGTTTTCACTACTTATTATGATACATCTTGGAAAATCCCTGCACAATAAGAAAATATAAGCTCAGCTGATAACTTTCCTGAAAATTTTCTGCTGATTCATGTCAAGCTAAAGGAGAAACAAATCTGCAAGACAGAGATAGCATCATTTCCTTATCAATCTATAAACAAAGTAAACTGCTTAGAAAACATTATTTTCCCTAAAACATATTTCCTCAGCAGCTTCACTCTTGTTTTATTGCAACTAGCAAAACAAAGACTGCAGGGAGATCCTGAGCAAGCAAACTGCTCCTACAGATCAGAAAAACTGAACTCCCTTTTTGTCACAGTCATTGTCCTTGAGGGAGTAATTAGAAAACATTTACTACTTATGTCTCCCATATCTCATTTTAAATACCATCATTTACCTTTGCTTGCTTGTAAGGTTAATCTGAGTTCACTTTTACTGAAAATATGCAACATCTATTAATATTATTTACAATTTCATCTTCACCACAGAAACCACTTAAACAGTAGGGCAATAATTTATAACATTTGCAGAAAAGAAACAATTAAAAAATATCAGTTGAAACCCATGTGGAATTTAGTTCATTTTGCAAGACAGGTCCTTAGACTGGAACTATTCTGAGAGCAAAACTTCTGTAAACATTTTTGAAGATCTTTAATGTCTATGAATTCTTAGAATAACTTCAGATCTTGAAGTTATTTTCATTTTATAAATGTTTCCTCAGTATAGCATTAGCACATTTCCCAAATTTATGTGACTATAAACTAGCTTAGATGAGGGAAAGGAAACATTTTAAACTGCCTCCTAAATATCAGCCAATCTGCTTCTTTAAAATTCTTGAAACTGAGAGTCAGCCTATTAGCCAGAAGTGAATTAAGGTTATTGTCCCTTCCTTACAGAACACTATGTCATAGTATTTTGAATTTTTTAATAGAAAATCACATGCTAATTAAAGTTCAGGTATTATTAATTAGCTAGTGGTTTCAGATCAAATTGCTGAACTATACAAATCACCAGAATTGTTTTTTACGTGATGGCATAAGTCACTCAAAAGAGACCAGAAACAGAATTATGCATCCTGGTTCTTTTCAATTAATGCATCTAAGTTGCTCTATATGATGCAACAAATATACCATCTTTCAAGGATTTTACATAGTTTGATGAAAAAAGATATATCAGAATAATTTTACTGTTCTAGAACAAGCAGAACCTCAGATAAAATTGTGTTATTTCCTGTTATTATTCACTGACTCCAGACTGTCAGTGAAATCTCTGGTAAAACGATTTCCATTTGCAGAAGAGGTTAATGCTCCTCCTGATAAACCATTAAAGAAAATATTCTGTTCCTAGCACTAAACAATACTAGTTCTTGTAAGCAAAGCCTTTCATTCCCAGAAATAACAGTAAAAAATACCACAGGTTAGAAAGGACACAGAGATAATTTCATGTCTTAGTAAGATTCTCACTACAAGTGTTGCTGAAGGCATTGAGGCTTAACAGAAACCTCCCTGTGCTGAGACTCCAAGGTCCTGACCCTACTTTGATTAGCTCCACTGTGCAGAACCACCTTTTTCAGAATAATGGCTGTGTGCTACATCTCCCTAAAACATTCATATGAACTCACTGCAGTACAGATGCTTGAAGCCACAGTTATATTCATGAAAAATAACTGTAAGAGTTTAGGTAGTTAAGGTACTTAATAAAATAAGAATCAAAAATCCATGGAGAAATCTGACAGACACACATAGCATTCTTTCCTGTATAACAGCTGGCAAAAATTCCTCAAAATCACAAACCTGTTGTTTGGGAAAATGCTGATAAGCTGGAACATAAATTTTCATTAATAATTTTGCTGTTGCTATCAAAGAAAATCAACCTATTTAAAAAAGAGGAGCACTCCCAGATATTAAGAAAATATCCACACCATTATAACATTATTCTAGCCAGAATAACGTAAACTCTGGGCAAATCCTCCCTCTGAGATGTGCTCAGCTAAACCACAGGGAGCAGCCCTCCAGGGACTGTCCCAGGAGCACCTCCTGGAGCTGGGCAGGGCAGCAGGGCTGTGAGGTGAGGGGGCAGCCAGCATTCCTGCCTCCAAATCTGACAGAGCTCCGTCCCTTCTGAGACACCCTCTGGGGAGCAAAGGTCCTGCTTCTTCAGATTGGAGAAAACACTCCAGCGAGTCCTTAGAGAAACCTTCAGTAAAAAAAGCCAGACAAGGATTTTTCTACAAGAGCCTGTAGTGATAGAGCAAGGGGTAATGGCTTTAAACTGAAAGAATGGAAAAGATATTACAAGAAAGTCTTTACTGAGAGGGCAGTGAGGCACTGGAACAGGTTGCCCAGAGAAATTGTGAATGACCCATCCGTGGAAGTGATCAAGACACGGCTGGATGGAGCTTTGGGCAGCTGGGTCTCGTGGAAGGTGTCCCTGCCCATAGCAGGAAGGAGATGATCTTTAAGGTCCCTTCCAGCTCAGGCCATTCTCTGATTCCGTGGTTCATTTTGAATCCTACACATCTAAGCAGGCTCCGTGCAAGCCTGCACTGGGGTTTCAGGTCTGTCCTTTCTAAGTGTGTGCCACACTTTGCTCGATTTTTAAGGTCAGTGGACCAGCAAAAGGATCAAGCAAACCTGTTTCCATCATGGAGCCACTGCTTTAGACTTGTATTTAAAATGTGATAAATGACTTTTTTTTGGTACATATTTGCATGGCACAGGATTTAGTAGCACAAATTGGTGTGATACATGTTATCAAAGAATATTTTTCTCATTTCTTAGAGTTCCATGATTGTTGCAGCAATTCAACTAAGTTCATATATTCTCTATTTTTGAATGTCACATCTTGGCAACCAGATACTTAGTACATATTTCCCAGTTTTGTTTTTTTTCTGTAGATTTTCTCACTTATTGTCAGCATAACATCAGTTTCAGAACAACTTAAATAATTCAAGCATTGTCACAGTATTTTGCACCTTAATTGCCACTTAATTCAATAGCATCTTGGAACTCTACAGCTTAGATAAAAACTGTACACAGAAATAATTGAGTTTCTTATGAAAAGACAGCCAGTCTGAACCAAAAGATTAACAGTTTAGCAATTCACTTGTCTATACAAAGCTGTTCAGAAAGGAAAATATATTCTATTATAAAAAGGATAAAAGGATTTTAGATAAATTGCAGCCATTGCTCTGAACGGAAGTTGATCAAAATATCACCCAGGTGAGTTTAAAATGTGATTATTAATGAAACAGTTACAATGCTCAATTGAACTTGGCTTTTACAGAAAGTTTTTGATATAAATTTTGCTATATATTAGATATATATGTGCTTGCTAAAACATTTTTCTTGAAAATACTTGATTTTGCAAAAGAATATTTAACTCATTGCTAGAAAACACAAGACTGTGTTACACTAAGAATCTGAACTTTTTTAATGGAAACCCAGTTCTCTGCAATTGAAAAGCCCTTTTTTCACCAGTAGACTCCTCCTAGACTAATGAAAATTCAGAGCCAAAATAGAATGTAGAATGATGGTTTTGTTTTTTTCCTTTCAGGGTAATTTTTTCTCTTTGAGATTATTTTAAAATTACAAGGTGCTTTAATAATATTCTATAATGTATTTAACTTCTTCTTTCTAAATATGATTATCATTAGAAGCTTACACAAAATCTAAGAAGATGTGTGACAACAGAAAGTACCTGTCAACAGCTAAAGACAGCCAGCATCAGTCACCTTTCAGATGTTTAAATTTCAGCTTCAATCATCATATATGGATGCAGTATATTTGTTAACCACAGTATTGCATTTAAAAAAAACCCCTAAATTTCTGATAGAGAAATGGCTACTCAAGATTTAAAAAAAAATTACAAAATTATCAAAACAAATTAAAAGAGTGCTTGAATTTAATGAAAAAGAAAAATTACAGCAATAGAAATTTTTTCTGAGTTTGCACATCTTACTAAAGAAGAAAATACTAGAAATCACAGCAACCCACATCGATATTCAAAGTCACTAAATGAATTCTAACACGTCAGCATAATATAATTTGACAAAAATAGAAATTAAAGAAGAGGTATTTTTTACATTACCATGTATATGGAGTTCAGTTCTAGAATTCTGAATTTATTTCATCTAGATATACTTTTAAGTCTTATAATAGAACTTTAAATCCCATACATGGAGAAACCAGAATTTCCATTTCAGCAATTTATTAAAACAAAATTTATATTAAAAATACAATTAAATACTTGATTGGAAATTTAAGTGCTACCAGCACTATGGGCTGAGAGACCACAGAGAGACTCTCTGCCACTGACCAGCAAAATTCCTAACATATCACACACACATGAATGATGGATTAGATGATCTGAGCACTCTCAGGCTGTTGGCAGTGACAGGATCTGTCTTTCCAGACCAGCTGGTTGAGCTACCAAGCTTCTGGCCCAAAGTACAATACTCATTAGTCCACAGGAAAGCACAAAAGCCATGGAACAGGCAGTAAGTAAAATGTTTCCTCACCTGGGAAATTCTTAGTTGGTCTAAGTGGTGTTTGGTTTATTTTCTGAAGATGAGAGCTTATTGGTGTGGAGGTGAGCAATGGGAAGAGGCAGGGAACAATGCAGTGCTGTTCCCATTTGTAAGCCTATCAAATTCTACTGGTAAGGTCCTTAGCTGTATGGGCATTCTACAGAAATTTATTGCACTGAATATTTGTGTGTGGTCTTATCTGTGCTAGTCTTTGCTTTCTTAATTATTCTCCAGCACATCTCCATCTGAATCATTTTGTTTCTCCAAGTTTTATCCAGATATTTAAAATGTTAACATTTAAACTTGTATGTTAAAAAGAAGTATATAAGAAACAGTTTATGAGCTGTTTTGAGGGCAAATGGATATCTAAATAGCCTAATTTTGTATTTAGTATTTTGAATATTTCTAATTACATCCTTAACTGCATCAGTTGTAAAAAGCAACTATAGATAAAAGAGGTATATCCATAATTATTATAAATTATCAAATTATTACTGGGCATCTCATGATCCTCCAAGAACTCTAAAACAATTGTCAATATAAAATCAATATAAATCAAATACAGCTTATATGCAGCAAAATGTCACAGTTCCCATCATCCCTTTAGTTGGATGTTTAACTCCCTTTCCCACAAGGGTTTCAAGAAGAAAGGTGGCAAGTGCTTCTGCTAGCACTCTTTGCTGCTCTGTGTACCATTCTGCTTTGAGTTTTAAGGCAAAGGGATTCCCAAAATGCCATTAAATGAAATCTTTCAGTCGACAGCAAAGGTCAAAGGATTCCACACGTAGCTGTACCCATGGCACAACTCCTTACTGCAGGTTTCAGAGGGAAAAGGCAGCTCTTGGCACCACTTCTGCACTTTACAAGGCCCTACAATTAAGATCTGCTTCTGAGGCATTCAAATTCAGCCTTTTCCACCTCCAGATCTTACCTTTCCCACATTCTCTCACACAGAAATCCCATAAGGTTGTACTTGATTCATTGCTGAATCAAAGCTTCTCATTCTGAAGAAGTGCAGCTTTTGTGCCTATATGCTCCAAGAGCATTTCAGCTGCATCTATGCTACTCAAAAAGCCAAACACATGCTTGACTCTTCTTTTCAACAGTTTAATTTAATTTGTCTCGTTATCTGGCTAGAAGAAAACAAAGTGGCATGCTAGTATGCCTTATATATCCTCCTACACCAAACATAGAGAATTATGCTTGTATCAAAAACTTGAATGGTGGTTATTGATTATCAGGAACTGCAGCTTTACATACATCTGATGATGCAGAAAGTTTCAGTCTTATCCTGAACATGAATCATTAGAGGCGGAGTTAGGAAATCCTCTTTGATGTTCTGTACTTTTCTGTATTTGATGTACTCTTTTCTACATTTGGCTAAATAAGCTTGTTCAGCAAAAAAAACCAGTTTTTATCTGCTCTTTTACCTCTTTTATCTCCACTTTATTCCTTGTTGCTCTAACATACCCTATTGCTAATTACTACATTACTGACTATTACTAATTGCTGTATTATGTAACTGGATTTCTCTGCCTCTTTGTAGGTCATTATTTTTTCCTAATAAAACAAATAAAATGAGTCTCAAGATACTTAGAGGCTTAAATGTGTCAGCTAGTTGTCAGCCTCTGTTTTACCTTTGCTCCTAAAGAAAGCCATTGTTTTTCACTGTTGCAACTCCTACATAAATCCAGCTCCTTTTAGTTTGATATCAGTGATCAGTCTTCTCTGCAGGGGCTACTATTAGAATGAGATAATGGAATTCTCTCTTGATTCAACACTGATTTCACACCAATTGCAAACACTTCTAGGGCTCAATGTACCCTATCTTCTCTCAATGTACCCTATCTTCTCTCAATGTACCTATCTTCTCTCTTTTTTTCTCAGTAGCAACAAAGCTTTTTAACTCTCCTCAATTGATCCACTGTGCATGTTCTAGTCATGGGGCAAGGAGAGAAGAATGATAGGATTTCTCACACTCTTCATCCCAAGTTTGTCAGCAGGAATTCCTGTATCTGAGCACTGGTGGGAATGGCTAGGGCAAGATGCTGCTCACCAAGCATAGCACTACCAATTTGTTTGCCAGAATGGTGGGAGTATGAAGCAGGAAGCAAGGCAGAGAGATTCAGAGGTTTGATGAGGTTTAGGAAGTGACTCCAAAAGCCAGTTCTACAAAATGTGAGCTATGTGAGTCCAGCATGTGGCTCACTCAGCTCCCATCTTGGCCCTTCAATCTTCACAGAATATCTTGCTTAACAATTTAGAACTGGGAAGCTTAGTTCTTATGCAAAACAATGAACTTGTCACAGAAAGGTTCTTGAGGGAAATTACACAAATCAGGCAGAGGCACAGTGTGGTAAGTGGCTAATTTTGTCTCTGGTGGAGCATTCTTTTGCTGCTGAGTGTTTTTGTTTTATTTCCATAATTCAAGTTTTCCAGTATGTCAGCATCTACCAGCACTGCAATTCAGACTTTAGTATAAAGCTTACTAGTACCCAATAAGCACAAATAAATAGTTGTTCCAATACCAGAAATTAATTTACCTAATCCTTAGTACCTACAATGTTTTTCTCTCATCTGCTTAGCTGTAAATATTTATGAAAGTTAATATATTACTTGCTCTCCATATGTCTGTCCTGAAACCACAGTTCAGCAGCTTCTGAAGGAAGTTATTTAAGGAATTAAGTCTTTTGCACCCTGCTAAACTAATGTACACAAAATATTATGGAAACAGAATAATTATTGTTCCAAAAATAATGAGGCATATATAAGAATAATAGAAATACAATCTCTATCAATCATGAGGAAAAAATATAAGAAAGAATAAGCAATGGGAAGAGGCAGAGAACAACGCAGTGCTGTTCCCATTTGTAAGCCTATCAAATTCTACTGGTAAGGTCCTTAGCTGTATGGGCATATTTCATATTTCATATTTTCATGAAATTTCATATTTCAGCAGCTTCTAAGAACACTGAGGTCTGGAATTAAACTTTTCCCAGAAACTTCTTAATGTATGACTATGCACCACAGAAGGGCATGCACCTTCCTCTAAAGCCTCTAATACTGACTTCCAGAGGTAGAACAAAGCTACAGAGATACAATAGGATACCTATTAAAATAGGATACCCATTTTAATATTTCAATATTTAATAGACTTTCTGTTATTGCTTTTGCCTTCTCCGCAAGGAAGGATACTGGATAGTTTTTCTTAACCTAAAGTAATCAAGAGGGACGTAAAGATGCTGTTGACCTGTTGACTTCTACTTAAAGAAAGAAATAGAACAGAAAAGGTAAAAGAAAAGTCTATGTGCTGGATTTCTGAATGTGGCTTAATGCCTACTTAATGACATCTTTCTCAGGCATGACACTCATGAGTGCCTGCTTGTGCCAGTTGAGAAGTCTAAAAAAATTGAAGTCACTGTATACTGTCCAGATCATTTCAGTCAGCATTCAACATACGTTTTCAGTTCATGATTACAAAAACATTTTTGTAGAAACCAGGTAGATAAATTTTACTTACTCATTTTCTGTCTCAAGATAATATAGGAATTTAATTAAGGGGAATCAAAGCAGGGATAGTAAACAAGTGAAGACAGTACTCTCATATGGCTTTGAAACTACACAATTTTAAGAATGCATGTTGAATTACTACATATATGTGAATATTCAGTGTCTAGTTCCACAGGTTCATTGATATAATAAATAACTCATTTTCAAGTACTGAAACTACACTTAAGCAGAAGAGTAAATTAACTGTTTATTTCTGGAGACATCGTTTGATGTGTGCAATAAATAAATCACCATATTCATAAAATAATTCCATTTATGATTTTCCTCTTTAATACATTCCAATAATGCTGAAGGTAAAAATTTCAATTAAAAAGATAAAAGATGTAGAGTGAGGCCCAATAATATGGTGTTGGTGAAATGGAAAAACAAGGCTCTTAAATACTTCCTTAGCCATGTTCTAACTCCATTACATGAAAACCAATTTAATCTGCACCAGTCTACTTCTGACTCAAATTTCATTCAAGCATTGAGGGAGCAGGAAAATCAACAGATTAAGTCTGGTTATACATACAATACATGAAGTCATATTTTTGTGGTACATACAATCACAGCACTTAGGATAAGGTCTGCTCACAGTATTACGCTCACTTCTCAAAGGTAACACCTCTCAAAGCTGACAATATAGAAATACTTTGCCATAAGTGTCAAAAGAAAACAAACAGCTAAACACGACAGTACCCAAGTCCCTCTTACATGCCAATAAACATTCCTGTGCCTTCTGCAGTTAAAACTACATTTGCAAAATACCCAAATAATCATGCAGCACATCTACAGAGTTTTAAAGTATCTCAAGCCATTTCCACGGACTTAGTTTTGTCAATTTGATTTTCATTAACAGATCTTTCCATTTGGAAATGGACTTTGCTACAGCACTTCTATTTTCCCACACTGTATATTCTAGAAAGTAATAATATGAGGTGTATTAGTCTACATTAGATGCAAAAATAATAAATAATCATAATAATAATTAATGAATGTGATGTATTATTTGCATGAAAATACTAAATGTCTCATTTTACAGTAGTTTTGCCAATCCTGGCAGCATGGAAAAACAACCTGGAAATAAAAGTCTAAACCAGATATCTCTTCCTCATCCAGATTTTATAGGTCAGAAGTCTCGTGTTTTCCACTTAAAATGTGACCTCAATTAATGAAGTCTTTTAGAGGACGTTAAATTATTTTTGTATAATAGAAATTTAAATTGAAAATATCTTGATTATTTTAATTAACACACTCTATATGACATGACCCTGTTCCAGATAGCAGGAAATTTTGGATAGTATATTTAAGGTAATACTACTACATAGATATTCACATTCTTGGCAATCTGCCACAGCTGGGGTGAAAGCTTTTGTTGGTATATAAAACACTTTTCCAAGTGCTAAAAAGGCACTATTAAACTAAGTAACACTGCATCTTCCAGTTTTCAGTAGATCAAGATAAAACTCTGTTCAACTATATGAAAGCCATGAACAAGTTTCAAGAGCTCTCATGCCATCTGTCACTCAATAAACATCTTCTTTCAGTCTCTTTGGGTTTTAAAATCATGGCACCATTGTTCATTCTGATAGACAATTACACTGCTTCTTTCATTTGCTTTAACTTATCCTTCTTAAATTTTAATAATCAAGAACACTGACTGTGTGTTAAGAGTTTTGCTGCACAATTTGAAAATTTTATTATAGACACACAACAAACTTTTACTGAAGAAACAACCTGGCACTCATCTATTACTTTCTTATAGGATGTTGAATATTTCAGTTTAGCATATTTTGTTGCTTTTCAAAACAAAACTCCCTTGCCTTAGAATGATAATCTTGTTCCAGCCTGGAATCTGATCCTGCTACCTGTTTGTACTTGCTCGTTTTCATTTGGCGATTCCTTTCTTCTACATCCATTGCACCTGTTAAGTTAAAAACAGAAGAAAAAAAGAAAATAAATACACAAGCAGTCATCAATTCCAAGGTTAAAATTATGCTCATGGAAGTTTTAACAGAAAGAGATGAAATTTGATCTACTTAAATTCTCTGCATATAATTTTAGTTCGTAAATTATGATTTTGCAGAAAACCAAAAAGTTGTAACAGGAGGAAAATAGCAGATAAGTATTTCAGCAGAATCTTAAATAAGGGTTGTATTATCTACACACTCAAATGAAGCCAACTTTGTCCAAAAAAACTCAATATAAATGAAACACAATGTATCCATGGAATATAATTTTACTCTTTTAAGAATATTCAAGTGAAATTGAGTCTTTTATTTAATAAGGAGGAATGCAAAGATAACCTGCTTGTTTAGGGTAGAGATTATAGTTCTGCATTTGTTATAGTCTGACATATCAAATTAATAAGCAAGTAACAACCACGGACCAGCAGACCTTCCATTTACTATTTGAGTATATCCTTAGTATGCTCAAAAATTATAATTTATGACTAAAGGAATCTTAAAGAGCCACCCAGTGGCATCACTGTATTACATTCTAATGAAACACAGCTTCCAGAAGAGTTTTGGGATTCACTCTTAGATAAAGTAGGTGATTAGTTTCAGTCAGGGATGGATCTCACTAATGACTCAGGCAGTAGCTGGTTTCAACAAACTGGTACTGTAATACCACGATTTACAATGTGAAATAATAAGGAAGAAAGTGCCAAAGCTGAGGTGGAAGACTGAGAAATAGAAAAATGAGAGGAAGACAACAGCTCAGAAAAGATTTTCAAGCAAAATATAATTATCTATCATGCACAAGTTAATTCTTTTCCACTTTAATGTGGTATAAGTCAAGAATGAATCATTATCCACTGAATGCTAAAAAGCATTAATTTTGACTGACATTTGTCTTAAACGATCCATAATTTTAATGCAAAAGTTGTCTAGTATTAAAATTTCAGAATCCTACTAATCATTAATAGAAGTTTCTGTATATTGTATGTCTTGAGCAATATGGACTGTATTTATGGAACTGAGAGGGGAAAATTAGATTCCAGTGTACTACAGACACCTGGTTTAAACACTAAACCTCAGTTATTAAGTCATAATCTAACAGCAAAGTGGGGTTCTGCACACAACCTGGGCCTCTCAGCTTTGTATTTTTTGTCTTGAGAACAATTGGGGTAGTGGCACACACTATGAGAGCTGCCAGGTAGATGTGGCACTTCATAGGAAATCTGGAACACTAAGCTGTTCTGTTCTCTACAAACACTCTGGCTTCTAGTTTTTGTATTCTAACTCTCTATCTTTACACCCTACAACAACATGAAAGAAAAAATTCATCAAAAATTCTAAGAGAAATTAAAATTAAGAAAAAATAATGAGAAAGAAGAAATGGTGTTTTATAGGGAGAAATAAAATGAAAAACGGCAACAGATGACAATTTCTAAAATAAAATACAGTTTGTTTTTCCTATCATCATTTTCCTCAACCATTATAGAACTCATGGCAGTGTTTGTCGATTTATCATTAAGATGAAGTGACATTTTTAGGATCTAGTTTTAAAAGCTCTCTTTTTTTTTCTCTTGTAAACAAAAACTTTACACTGGAAAATATTTTCTTTTTTCAATGACAGAAGCAACACATACTTTTTCTTTGAAGTAAAATACTTCAGCCTCTTCTCAAAGAAAGAAATTTTTTTTTGCTGAAATCAAAATCTCCTTGTCATTTTTCAGTAATGTAAGAAAGGGGACATTTTTCACAAAAAGGGAATGTTTTTCAATTTTTCTTATGGGTTATTATGAAATCATGGCATGTTTTCTTTGTCTCCAGACACTGTCAAATTTCAGGAAATTGCAAGTGAAGAAATAACAATTCTTGAGCATAAATTAGAAATTTCACATTTACTTGAGAAAATATTCATTCTTATCTATGATCAGTTGGCAAAGTGAAAGTTAGACTTCCACAAATACCATTGCCTGTGATATATACAAAATATGCCTCTCAAAAGAGGAGCACAGGATATAAGGTCTTGGTGAAAGTCCTCTGCAACAAAACAAGCAAAATTTTTAGCTTATTTTTTCTCAAGAGAAAAAACAAGACAGAAAAGATTTGAAATTTATTCAATTCCCACAAAAAATTGTTAAAGGACGATCTAACTTCCTTTGTATTTTTGGAACTGTCTTTAACAAGTGAGTGAATTCAGTAATGTGCACAAAGAGGAAAGCCCGAGGGCAGGGGACAGTCCATACTGCAGAGGACAGCTCTGGGTCTCCTGTCCATGGAACTGACATGCAGGGAGACAGTGCAGGTTCCTGCCTGCCCCGGGCTGAGCTCCCTGCAGCTTCAGCCAGATGCAGCTGTGACCTGCACGGCAGGAGGGAAGGATGAGAGAGTGTCACGGCTCTTCCCATTCCCCTGGTGCAGCACGAAAGCATGTCACACTCAGAGGTGGGAATGCAGGGCTACCGTCACCTCCACTCCTGCTGGCAAATCTCTGCTATCTGGGAGGGTTTAGCAGAGCAGAAATACTTCTGGAGAGTTCAGTAACCATCTGGGTGCTTTAGAAGCTTCAGCTTTTAACATGAGTTTAGTAACCAAGGTAGAACATCAGTCCTGTCCTAAGGACTCCCCTGCAGTCAGGAGTTGTTCGTGGAGCTTGTGTCAACAAACCAGAACTAACCTGACTCTAACCTTTAGTTAACGACAGTGGTAAAAATGTAGGAGCATAAGCTCTCACACACCTGAATCACTCAAGGGCTGACTGAGCCCTTGTGTTATTAGATCCTGAGCTGGAGCTCTGTACAACACATTTTCAGGATTATAAAGACTGGCACTAGAAAAGTTAAAGTTATTTCTGATATACTGAAGTCCTGCCACAGTGCATCAAAGTGTATGAAATCAAATTTTGGCCAGGTAAAATGAGTTCATTTCTGCTTGAACATCCATCCAGAATTTTGCTTATAAACAGTAGTTGTGCCTCCAACAGAAATATCCAACAAGACACTCAAATTCCGGCTATATGAATACAAAAAATTAAGACTGAAGGGAAGAACAAAGCCTGGTGCTGCTCACCAGACATAACTGAGGTAATTTAATTGTAGGCAACATTCTGGAGTTTTGATTGTTTTGAACTGTCTAACATTAAAAACCCATGGCCAGAAGGTTAGTTCAGTGGGGTTTCCATGGGCACATGGCAAATCCTGGCTGACAGAGAGACAACTGCTGATTCATTACCAGCCATTCCCTGTATTTTCAGAAGAGAATCTGCTGAGGGAAAGCAACATAACTACAGAGCAAAGACTCTTGAAATGCCAGAGTAAGGCACAGAAGTACTGTGCAGTGCAGCCCTGTAATCTCTCAGATCCACAAATGTTATGCTAGAGCCTAGCTTTAGTGACTACAGTAAATTAAACCTCAGGCCACATGAATTTTACTCTTTATATCTATGGAAATGTAACAATTAGACAATGAATTATAATTTTACCTTTAGCTATAGGATATTTTGTAACAAAAGTAGGGAAATTTCTCAAGACACAGACAAGACTGGAGGATGTGGGAGTAAATCAGAAGACCCCAGATGCTGCAAGCAGGACTGGATGAGCAGAAGTGTAATCAGAATATGAAGACACCTATAGAGACTATAAAATTCAGTAACAAGAAACAGTCAGGGCCTCAATGAAGAGGCATCCTGCTGGACCTGTCACCACTATTGCCTATTAAACATGGTAGAAAAAGGAACTCTGCTTGATTCTTTTATTGAAGTGGAAGCAAGGGATAAGCCCTATTGAGGTAAGATCCATGTAATTCCACCATGGTCTAGGTGGTGGCTGTATAATTCCATTCTTACAACAGGACTCAGGACAGGCACTAAAATCACTGCTTCAGCTTCAAATAAAAAACATTATTTTCATGTTTTAACTTGAAATAAGTCAAGATTAAATAATATAAGGTTCAGCTACTTCAGCACTAAAATGAAGGGCTGTAATCAGTGATTTGGTTAACACATAACTTTTTTTTTTTAACCTCTCAGCTGCTCACTGAGTTTTACAAGGAGATAACCAATCATTGAATTCAGCCTAGAGCTACAGACTGTTATTTTCTCCTCAGGTCAAATACTGGCTACTCTCTAGGGTAAGACTCTTCAGCTGAGAGCCTGTGAGCCACACCAGAGACAAAAGGGATAACAAACAGGCCTTATCATCCAGCTCAGCCTAGGGCAAACCTATCTGGTTAAAAACCATAATAAAACCAGCTGGGACCTCTGCTCTTTTATTCTTTCTTTCATTGTCTTCGCCAGTGGGACTTATTAAACCATTCTAGTTCCTAGAGATGCTGGTGATGGAGATCCTACACCAGGATCTGAGTTTGGAAGAGGAGTTTGCTGTACAGTGAGGTTTCTGTGGCACAAAGAGTTAAAGGGAATCTGGTATGGAAGTATCAAGTGGAGTTTCCCTTATAATATTAGAACAGATTTAGTTTTGAATACATATGGACAAAAGGGATAGAAAATCTGGGAGGCACAGCCACTAAGGCATGGGGAAAAAACTCATGATGAGAGGACTAAAGCAACTGATATTTTAGAAATCAGAAACCTGTAATAGAGCAGAAAAATGTGTGCAGGTGAGCACACTCTGTGTCTGGAGAGGGGAGGACAGAACAGAGGTCTTAAAGTGTATGACATCGGCATTTAGCTGTTTCTGGTCTCCTTCCTACCATTTCTTACTCTTATAGCAAAGGAAATACATTTGGGAAACCCCTTTCTTAGGTGCCATTTCCCAGTGTCTATTTTGAAATCCACAAAATACATCAAAATTGCAGTCCAACTCTTTTGTTACATATTTACTTAAACACAACAGATAAAAGAATTCAAGGGAAAAACATAAAAATATTTTAATAAGTTACCCTACCTGTATCCCCATTCTCTGGATCTGTTTTCCTTTCTTCTACAAACAAATGAAAGCAATTAAAACAAAAAGAGGGGGAGAGAAAAAAAATGCAGAAATAATAATAAAAGTAATATAAAAATGCATTAAAAAGGAAAACAAAAATCACCAAACTAATATAAGTTGAAGAATTTAGTCAACCAACCAAGTATGGTGCTCTAAATCTAGAGGCATATTCACTGCATGCTAGTGTACACATTTGGGTACTCTAATTGAATGTTTACTGGAAAGAACCCGTGGATATTTTGTGCACTTCCAGAATCATTAACACACTCAAGAAAGAGAGAGCATGGCAGGTGTCAGGTAGAGCTATTTTACAGTTTCCTTGAATGGGATGACTCAAACATAGAAATAAAAAAAAATTGCTTGTGCTGTATGTTTTATGCAGGGCACACATAAGATACAGTCTTATGGTGCAGGCATAAACATTGAATGTGTCAGAAATGCTTTTGGCAATTACTTTAAATCTTCATTGGTTAAATCAATTCTCATAGTTCTACAGGTTAAAAGGTTTAATAATGATATTATTGTAACTTGTCTTAGAGTTAAAAATTATGAAGAACAAAAGACACTAAAATCAATACTCAGAACCCAGTTCATGCACATAAACTCAGCTGACTGAGGCCAACTCTGAATACTCTGAATAAATATCAAAGGTTGTAAATGGCTCAGGGCATTTGTCTGTCACAAAGAAATGAAAATACATTGGATCCCTATCAACTAATTTGGCAGCCCATAAATAATCTGAAATCCAGTTTTGGTAAATAATGTGAAAGAATTTTATGTCAAATGAAATGTACTTTAATTAGAAATACATTTAGTTTGAAATAGATTCTGTTTTGTTTTCAAAATTATATTAAATTCAATTAAAACAATCCCATGAATATGGAGCAACAGCCCCCAAGCTACACATCAAAAAAGAGTATGCATTACTAGAACTAAATATTTTTCAAGAGTTATTGGTTATTGAGGATTGCTCAAAAAATTATGATCTAATTTACAGTACACGACTGAAGAGGAAAACAGAGCTGTTGTATTTTAAGGAAATACCATTTTTTAGGTGGGTATCAAAGTAGAGGATGAAGGCAAACTCAGAGAGAAACCATACTCAAGCAAGGTAGAATCATAAGAAGGAGAAATGTGTTCATGCAGAGAGCATAAATAATATGCTACACTTTAACAGGATCTGGCTTCCTATCATGTGTGGGATCAAGATTGTTGTTCTGCTGAAAATTTCTAGTGGACCTATTAGGCAAATTAATGGGAAACAGATATGGCAGGTCATAAACCTACACTTTCAGAAATCAGTGGTATTGAATCAGTTCTTGGAACTTCTCCCATTCCCTGACCTTTCCTGCCCCAACTCTATACCAATTTTAAATAAGGCTTTTTACATTCTTCTGAGTTGGCCTTTGGGCAGCATGGCCTTACTGTCTATGTGGGCTCTGGACAGTGCTAGGAAGATAGCAGAGAATGATACTTATGTTTGCTTTTCAATGTTTCTTTTTTTAATTTTTCTTCTAGTTTAAATTGCTGTTACCAATATAACATCTACAAAGATAATGTCTTCTATTGTTGCACTACTTTCTAAAGCAAAAAGCAATTTGATAGCAGTATCACTGGTCCAACATAATGCACAATACAGAAAAGTGAATTGTCATTAAAGCACCCTTGAGCTTGAGCTCAGAGAGAATGACACCATTTCTAAGTTGATCCATATGCATAGTGAAAAGAAATCTTTGCCTAAATATTATCTTAATACAGAAATCTTATATTATACAGCAGAATTCATTTTTAACAGGCCTAGAAGTCCATTCATCCTTATATCTGGATATCTTTCAAACACAAATCTTTAAATAAATACATTGTCAAAATAAAGAAATTCGAAACTTGTCCAAGTTTCACTCATTCTTGTTCTAGGTATAAAAAGTACAAAGAAAAATATTTCCAAATGGGATTGTAGAAATGAATATCATAGTATTAGCAAACACAAAAGACTATTAGATTCTTGAATTTTAAAAGTAATTGAAGTGCTGTAACAAATCTCTACAATAGATATATTCTTTTGATTTTTAGTAGAAAGGTCAACACAGTGGATCCTACTCTTCAAACTGAGGTTTCAGATGTTTTGTGTAAAGCTGATAGAAGAAGTACTAGAAAGGACAGAAGACTGAAATGAGAAAGATCTCACTTGGGTGGAAGCGGTAGAAGTGAACAAAATTGCTATTTATTATCCATTTAAAAATGGATAAAAAACAATATTAACTTGACAGCAGCAAAGATCTTCACTGCAGCTATCGGCCTAGTCATCACCTCTAAAAGAATTCAGAGCAGGTTCAGGATGTTGATACTAAAGTAATTAATGCTTTTGTTTGTAATGTATTCAAAACAAGAAAGCTCTAAGGAGCCTTAATGTCTTGAAACTGCTGAAAACCCATAAATCACTATGAGATTATTTTAAAATGTCTCAGACTGAAAAATATGAGATGACAAAGTTACCAGTCATTTCTAAAAAAATCTTGATCTGATTTTTTTAATATATGACCAGTATCATCACATTAGTCAGTATTTTTCTACATTACTTCATTTAACCTTGGTTTACAAAGTAAAAAATATATATTGTGCCCTGTGGTATAATGATCTCAATTCAAGAACTAATTTTTTTCAGAGCTATGTACTTTGACAAAAATCAATCAATGCTTTCATGAAGGAGACATTTCTGCACATTACAGAAAATAACAAACTTTTTTCTGCCTAATCAGAATATAGATATAATTAAGTATATTGATGAAATATAGAGATGAACTATAGATATATAGAGATGGAAATGCTGAAATATTCTCTCTTAAAACTTTCTTCCACCATCACTGTAGATGGTTGTTATTATAATGGCCTCTGACATTTCATTTAATAGTAGACACAGCCATGCTCCCATGGTCTAACTCCCTGTTCTTTCTACATCCTAATGTAGAAAATGTAGATGTATTAGGACCTTTCATGGTCCTAATATCTAACAATCTCACATGTATCTGGAAGATAAAATGAATAAAAAAGAATTCTTAATAAGAACCTCATTCATGATCAGACTTGTCAAGAACTAGAACTGATCTAAAATGGCTCTGATTTTCATGGAAATGCCTTAATGAGCTTTGTTCTGCTGATGGGTACCTGGAGGTGCCAGGACCCCATCAGACTTCACCCATGCCACACCAAGAAGTCTCATGTGGCAAGGACTCCAAGTTCCTTGGAACAGAACGTGCCCATCTCTGCACATGACAGAATAGAATAACAGTTCCACAGAAACAGGATAGCAGATTTTTCCCTAGTCATGGATACTGCTGGCAGTAATAAACAATTACTTAAAAATTACTGCTGGCAGCATTGAACAATGGCTCAAACTCGCTGGCTTCCTGGTGAAGATAAGGGGCAGCCTGACTCTGCAGCCCTAAGGTTACAGCTGGGAAGTGCTGGGCTTTCCAGTCTTCTTCCCAGGGTTTCTCCCTCCTCTCCAAACTTAAGGTTAGATCCTGGTTCTGTCTTGACCTTTCTCTTCTCTCTCACCTGTGATCCAGGTGAATGAGATTTGCATAAACTGAACAGTGGCCTAAAATAAATCTTTAAATCCTTGCTTTGAATGAAACAAAATTGCAGCTTTCAGTTCTGGGGTATATGCATGTCATTGCAAGAGGCAGATACAGAACTCCTTGTTTGTTTCTGAGTTTAGGCATAGCATAAGACAATGACAATAAATGGTTTTATCCTTCTATTTTTCATATTCACAGACACTAAATATCACAATATGACAAGGAATTCTATTTATACAGTGGATAAATTAGCTCCTCTACTTATGTGCTTTATTGAAAATTGAGTGATTTCTCAAGGAGGTCCAAATTATTAAAAAACTTTTTATTTTTAAAATTGAATATACACGTAGCACCCTAACTTTGGGTAAGTACTTCAAAAAAGGCTAGCTGAATTTCTTACTAGAGATTTCTCTGAAATGCTACTATGAGAATATAGGAAAATCAATTTTATTCCGAAAAAAGAAATCCCTGAAACAACATCACAAAATCACAGAGTATTCTGAGCTGAAAGGGACCCATAAGGATCACTGAGTCCAACTCCTGGCCCTTTACAGGACAGCCCTAAGAGTCACACCATGTGCCTGAGAACATTGTTCCAACACTTCTTGAACTCTGTCAGGCTTGGGGCTGCCACCCCCAGGGAGTCTGTTCCTGTGCCCAGCCACTCCCTGGGTGAAGAATCTTTTTCTAGTATCCAACCTAACCCTCCCCTGACACAACTCCAGGCCCCTGGGTCCTGTCACTGGGACCACAGAGCAGAGATTGGTGCCTTGCTCTCCTCTTTCCCTCATGAGGAAGTTGTAATTGCAGTGAGGTTTCCCCTCAGTCTCCTCCAGGCTGAACAGACCAAGTCACCTCAGCCATGCCTTGTATGGCTTCTACTCCAGACCCTGCACCATCTTCAAAGCCCTATTATCACACTAAGCAAAGGAAAGAAGACTATCTCCTAAAAATAATTCATAAAATGTAGAAGTATTTGCTTTGAACATCAAAACTTGCCAGTTAAACATCTTGTACTCAAAGGATTACATTTCCTCCTGTTTGCTGAGCTGTTCAATTCCAATTCTACCTCTAAGGAATTAGCTCTAAATGTTATCATTCTGGCTTTCAATATTGTGAAAAATATCACTGCCTAACTGCTAGAGGTCTAATAAAATATCAGATGCTGTGATATAAATGATTACTGAATGGTTATTCCAGGCCTTTATGTCCAATTTGTGGCAAATATAAAAAAGGTACTGTTGCAGCAAACAAGTTCTCTCCAAGTCTGTGATCCACATCACAGTCTGAATGAAAAGAAAAAAATAATTAATGGTTGTTAAAGTGTTCTTCAACTTTATATTACTTATATATTCTTGATACCTTATATTACTGTTTCAATGTGACTGAAATGTCAATTATTGCCCTTAAAAGGGCATGCTCAAAAGAAGACTATTTTGGCCAGCCAGCTTCCTAGTAGGGAACATGGCTTCACATTCCTGTTTTCTATTTGAGGATTGCTTGACAGCTTTATTCTTTTGGGTTTTTTTTCTTTGTTGGTTTCATGCTTGACACACTAAAGAAAGACTAAAACCCGGGGGACATTTCTCACCACTTAAATAAATTTTTATCACAATGCTAAAAGCATGTTAACAATGTTTCTTTGGATTATTTGTAGAATACATGACACTGTTTAGTAAAAGAACTGAATAAAATGATGTGGTGCTCTAAGCAGGGAAGTTAAAGAATCTCTGCAATCCTGGTTTTATAAATTGACAGGGTCAGTTAAGGTCTCCATCATTAGGTATAGATCAGTGCAGATGGTAAAGGATAAAGACCTTTTGAAGCAAGCTGCAAATTTCTATTTTGCATATTTATTAAAGTGAAGATTAGGGCTATGGCTAGCCCTTTTTTAATGCTGCCTAGATCCTTTTCCAAGGTAATTTTTGCTGGATAGACAGTGATGTTTTTCTGTGCTGCCTCATACAAAGCTGTACCCACACTTTGTTGGCTTCCATAAAATACTGAGGCCTATGTGGAAAAAGCATGGAAGAAAGAAGTAGCAAGTCAAATATCAGCTAAAACATCCCATTTTGTTTCTCCCAAGAATTCTGACACATCCTCCCTATATAAATGACATGAAATAGGATTTCAAAAGCATAAAAGAAAAATATCTGAATGGTCAGTAGGCCCTTATATTCTGTACTCATAAAAATCCATTCAGATCAGCCACACTGTAAACTCTGCATTGTTTTCAGGAAAACCTGAGCATAACTTTATTGTGAAGCTTTCCAACATCCTCTTTGCCAAGCATGCTTCTCAGAGTTGTCACCACTGCTACACTCCACAGTATAACCACAGAGTATTTCACATTCTGACAAAGCCACTTCCAATCATAGGCATAAACTTTTGATAATAATGATGCCTCTGCTTTCAGAAAAGCTAACAGGTATTAATAGAGATTCTTCAGCCATCCAAAGTATGCAAGACATCTTCTTTAGCATCTTAATAACTGAAGATGCTATAAATAATCTATAAATAAAGATGGTCAAAGGTTTAACCAAAGAACACAAAAGCATCACCTGCATTTAGAACTCAGAATAGTTACAGATCAAACTACCAAACATTTTGCAAAATTACACTGTCATTTTAAATTACATAATCTGATGTTTTTACTATTTTAGCTTCAGTAGACTGATCACCAGCCTTTATTTTTGTGGTTTAGTACAGATGGCTACTTTGGAAGTCTTTGGTTTCTGGATTTAATTCTAAACAAAATTAAAAATAAGGACAAAGAGCCTCCCAGCCATCCTGTATGATACATCTGTTACTACGCTAAGTACCTATAGATTGAATTCAGAGTTTACAAAATTAGACTGAATTTGGAGTTTACCCTTTGAGTTTTGTTGACCAACTACAGATTTTGATGCTTTAAATTTCTATTTCACAGTCTAAGGCATCAGATTTTAAACAAGCCTGTCAAGCTAAACATCACAGAAGTGTTCAGAGATGCACAAGTAATTTAATCATATTTGTGCTAAAATGGTAACAATTCTATCCAGAAATGTTTTTGCAATGTAAGGAAAATGGAAACAGAACAAGGAATTATCCTGCTCTTGAAAGGAAAGTGTGTCACAGAATACTGACTACGATACTAACTCAAAAGCAGAGGGGTGTCATGTTTTGTTCATAAAGGGTAAGTACATCACAGTAGATTCAGTGTTGGAAGACTTGAAAAGTCTCTCATAGTTCTGTAAGATAAGAGTGAACTAAAAAACTTGTGCTCCTTGTCTTCTACTGCAGTTGATTTCTTAAACACTTTGAGCTGTACAATTTTTTTTTGTCCTTCTTTTCTCCTACAGTGTATTTGTCACACCCTTTCACTGTTTGGCTCTCCACTGTCCATGTCTATGAGCTCTTCCAATTTGGTCACTCTTCTCCAGTAGGGTTTGTTAGTTTTTGTAGGCTTCATTTCCATCATTCATGTTATTACAAAGAAACTTCATAATAAAGCACAGAAAAAAATGACATTTCAAAGCCCTTGTCTATTTGAATTTCACTCTGAAAGTTAACAAAGACTCTAATCAAGCCTTTGTCTGCTCTTAACATGACAGTTTTATGGCAGAGGTTGCAAAAAAGGACTTCAATATCTAGTTCCTGGCCTTTCATGGCCCTTTAGAAATGGAGCAGTCCCCACTGTCTCCTAACTTCCATCCAACTTAGAAAGTTTAGAATGCCTGAGCATCACTATCACTATGCCACCCCTTCTCATCCTGAAGTCAACCTGGAATTAATTACTCAGCACTATTTCTGCTGTATGTGCACAGACTGCCTTTGTACTGGCATGGATCTGCCTTTCCAATGTTTTGATTATCATTTTTTGGGCAGTTACTTGAGTCGGCTAAATTAATTTTTGGAATTCTGAAGAATGCTCTCTGTATTTCATATGTTTGAGGAACACAATAAGTATTACGTGCATTTTTGTCACAATGAAAACTGATTGGTCTGACCCATGTTAGAGATGAAAATAAAGATGTCTGCTCCTCACTAAGGTTCTTGGGCAGACAAGGGCTCAATTCCATTTCTCCTGAATGGAAGTATTCTTCATGAATTTATGGGGATGTGAACAGGCACACATCTCCTCAACAGTTTTTACAATATCTAAAACTATGAAACATATTAATTTGAAAAATACCAAAACTCTGCATCTCAAAGCAGGTTTGTGAAAATCCCGTATCACAAAGCTCCTCCTTCACCCAAGAAAAACAGGGCTTAATCATCAGTAGAGCTATCAAGCTCTACTGCTGTCAGATAACAAAATTTATATTAAAATACTTTTTCTTCTTATCTCTCTGAACTTGCTTTTGTTCAGTTTTTTCTTCAAAAAGCTTTGCACACACTTTCATAAAACTTTTCAATTAAAAAATCTAGAATTTTTTCAAGGAATAAAATTTTATTTTTTACAATTATAGGTTATAATATGCAGAGAGAGGAAATTGCAACATTTTTCTACCAATACAATTGTAACATATTCCGATATTTAGCTTTCACAAGATTTCTTGGTGTAGTAACACCTAAAATCAATAGCTAATCCTCTGGAATACATGAATGCTTGGTAGCATGAAAAACAAACCATGATAAATACACTATGTGAAAATCATTTCCTAAGAAAACCTGTAAAGTGATAATCCTAGATTTACACTGCTTAAAGCAAATTCTAAAACAATGGGAAACACTTTGTTCTCAAGTATGCCTTTGAAATGTCACCCTTGCTTTTTAGCTGTGCTCCAAGTGCCTTGTACTGAAACTTGTAACCTATTTTGTGACTAAGGCAAACATGGAAGAGTACCTGTTTCAAATGTACATCTGACTTTTCTGTCTAAATACTAAAATTCTTACACCTTGACAATATTTTGCCAGTATATTGAGGGGGAAGAGAGGGAAAAGTATGTGAGGTGAGCTGTGATAAAATCTATAGAAAAGGTAAAATGAAAAAAATAACACAGAGAAAAGCAGTAGAAGAGACAGACCTGAGTTTGTTCTCCTTGATGATTCCGCTTCTTCTGTGATCACATCGTGTAATGTACAGACATAGACAAAGGAGATGGGCGTGAGAGGATGTATTCAGAAGGTTAAAACTGACACTGAGGGAAAGGGCCAAAAATTGTTTTAGAGAGAATCTGCAGAGCAGAGTTAGTAAGTGGAGAAAAAAAAAAAAAAAAAGACACTAGAAGAAA
This sequence comes from Polioptila caerulea, assembly GCA_013397295.1. Lineage (NCBI taxonomy): Eukaryota > Metazoa > Chordata > Aves > Passeriformes > Certhiidae > Polioptila > Polioptila caerulea. The sequence continues at coordinate 624,154 of VYXF01003035.1, forward strand.
AAAGAAAGCTGAGAAAGAAGAGGTTAAACTACTGTTGTTGGAAAAGAATAGTAAAGACAGAGTTAGTATAGGAGCTGAGGAAATAATAAAAGTTATAACTGACAGCAAAGTCAATCCTTGCAAGGATGCTGAAGAAAAAGCTGGATAGTAAAAGGTATGTTAACTAGCATAAATACTTTCGTTTCATGACTGTTCAATTTTTTGAACGTTATCTACTTGAATGCAAATATTATTTTTCTCTTTCATTGAACACTCAGTTTAATGTCCAAGGGACTTTTATTATTAGATTTTTCAATTATTAAATTATTGTAATTTATGCTGAACCAAACTTCAGATACCCAAAACAGAAAATAAATTTTTTTGCAAATGTATGTACGAGCTCAGACATTTCAGAATCCACATAACACACTCTGGAAAGGACTGCATTCTTGTAACACTCTCACAAAGGCAAAATTGTCAAGACCAAAATACAGAATGTGAGAAAAGAGAATGTATAGCTATTAACTCTCAGGGTCAATTCAGGATATTTTTTCAGAACCAATGTTGGTCTCATCTCACAGAAGTCTAAATTCCTACAAATGCATGCAAGTTAAATGCCAAAGCAACTATCTCATTACTTGTTAATTACTTACTTTATTACTTCACATTCAAAACCACACTGCCATTTTAGACATGGAAAATATCTGAAGGACAGTTCCATGTTATGTATTGAAAATCTTTTTGTTGCAAAAGAATGGGAGGAATTCATCTTGAAAAGTTATAATAATTACAAAGAACTGTAGAGCCACTGATGCTAGCAGAACAAGTGTTTTCTCCCAGAAAGCTTCAGAAATAGGAAAAAAAAATCTATAAACTTGGTCCAACTTCAACATGCAGTTTGCTAATGATTCACAAAACGCTGCTCATAAATTATTAACACTCAACAAACTAGATAAAGAAGTCCAGAAAGTTTTAAGCACCACAAAAATATCTGTAATTTTATCAGCATTTTACAGTCAATATCAAGATACCATTGAAAAAATGCAAAATTAGAATAAGCAACGTAAATCAAATAAAAAAAAATTAAAGACAACACTAAACTTTATCTGAAAACCATAATCTTCTATACTTAAACAATTTCATATTATAGTGTTAGATTATATTTTAATTTACTATCAAATGCCAAGACTGTACCAAAATTGTAGCAAAACCAAGCAGCTTGAAACATACATAATTTGAATGCATTTTTAGGCAATTAAATTTGCTTACAGAATGACACACATTAGTGCTATATATGAGATTTGTAGTGGGAAAGCATAGCAATTGGCAGTTTTGAGCAAGGTTGCTATGTCTCTGCATGTTAAAACAACAATAATAGAGTATAAATATTTTTTAAACTGGGCAAGTACAAAGAATCCATTGGAAGAAATACAAATAAGCAAATAGAAAGATCAACTTCTCCCTGTCGCGTTACACTCATACTAACATAATGTAAGTAAGTGCTAAATAAATCAATCAATCACTATTAGCACCACCAAAACACAGTTAAAAGTATTCCAAATGCTCTGAAAATAATTTGTATTACATGTGTATAGCCCTGAAGTGAGCACTCCTCCTATAGTAAAACCAGTTATTAGAAAGTCTCTATCAAGGCCCCACTATCCTTGGTTTATTATTTTTAACATCCACAAGAATGAGCAGCTTTGAGACATATACTGCAGTAAGACAAATCCTTCTCTATAAATTTTCTAAGTATTGAATCACACTATTTCCAAACTTGGAATATGTCTGGTATGATAATGCAAGGTATTCTAGTAATGCCAGACAGACACAACTGAATAGCAAGGAAGCTCTCTTTGAATATTTTAGAATAAAATGACCAGTATTTGCATGCATATCAGTCATATCAGGGAAAAAAAAAAGATAATCATTGCTGTCTCACTATGGATACCTGACCAACTGATACCTCATCTGCTGAGATAACTGGATTAAAATATTTTTTTATTTATTGCCAGAAATATTAAAGAATGAATAGAAGCTGTGGCATGGTAATGCACCAACTTCTCTCCAAGAACTATGTGAAGGAAGTACTAATAGACAGATTAATTTGAAAACAATATGATTTATGTGAATCACTTTTCTCCTAATTAGGAGATCATGCCATAAATCTCAAACAATAGTTTGAAAACTCTCTTTTTCTGTAGCTTTACTCTGAAAAATAGTATTTTTGATAGAAAAATGGCTAAATGCAAGAATAAAACAATGTCAACAATTCTATGAAATTTACATCCCATCAGTTGGCAGTCTCCATTTGTAGTTATTGTTTTTTTGTGGAACTAGCATTTATTTGCATCAGTTGTTCATCTCATCATAGGAGAGTAGTAGGTATAAGACTATTATATACAGATTTAAAAACAAATGAAAATCTCAGTAAATAAATGTAAAAAGTTAACAAAAACTTTAAGTCTGAAACCCACCCAAAATAAATACCATCTCTTTTATCATGCTTTGACACACAACTGCTCATTTGAAGTAATGTCACCCATTGAAGAGAAGTGTGTAGGAACTCAGTGTTCAAAAAAACTTTACATGGCAAACACACCCAACTAAAATTCTTAAAGCAGCAGAGGACAGAGATGAAAGTTATTTACTTCCCCCCCCCGCCAAGAGTTTCCTTAATTTCAGTTTTATCTTTTCCCAAAACCAAAGATCTTTTGCTGCAAATAGAAGCTCAGATTTGAAAAGTCTCATTTCTGGACACCCTTCACAAAATATGCTATGCAATAGCACAACCAAATAAGCATCATCTCAAAATATTTGTTAGCAGAAGATTTATATGAAAAGGCTATTTTACTACATTGAGATGTCAATAGAATCAGTATTAATTAATACTCTTTAAAAGCATTAAGCCACGACTAGATACAGGGCCTGTCTCATGCTTCTGAATTTTTTGAGGTAGCTCACTTTCAGTTATAGCTCTTTATCTTAAAGCATAAAACTATACACACACAATAACATCTGCATATTGGAGGTATGCTGACATTTTTACTCAAAAATACAGCAAGAAAATACAGGGAAGACTAAAGCATTTAATAATAAATTTAATTCTGCAATTCCATAATATAGACTATATGCAATATATGCTATGTAAAAAACATAATAGGTAAAGACAGTAAGTATGAAAAATTTTACTCTTAAACAAAGACAAGGATAGTAGAGACAATGGAAATAACAGAAGAAACTGTAAATATTCTCACTATCATAAACTCTCTAATTCAAATAAACCATGTAGAATGTAAAATTTTTTTCATAAATTAAGAATCCAGAGACAGCTTTTATAGTTTTGCTTCTCTGAATAAAGCTCACAGGGCAATTTTATAAGAGGGAAAAATACAAACTAGTAACACTTCAAAATATTAATGCACTATAGTAACACATTGGATTGGAAATGTTATAAATCCTGAGAAGACAATTACCTCTCTCTCTCTGTCCTATCATTACTTTGCCTTTTCCAACCCATTTCTAACCATTTTCATAATTTTCAATATTTCACCTCATCCTGTCAATTCTGACTACAAGCTTCTATAAAAATAAACACAATTTTGAATTATTTCTGAGTATTGTTTTCACACTACAACTGAATTCATGGTAATAGATTAGCTACAATTAGTTTTCATTACATAACATTAGATTCCTGAAAGTCCTTGTCTGTGTAGGTGTCAAGGCATAGTCTGACCCAGGAGAGAGACTTAAATGTTCCACAGATAAAAATAAGCAGGAGTCCCTTTAAATTGAAAGCAAATCTTCCCATTAAAGACTTACCATTTTAAAGTACACATTACATTTTCTGATGCGTTTAACCGACCATTGCTATGATTTCTCTAAAACTTTGTCTTACTTCCATATTACAGAAAGATATCTTTCCCCAAAATAATTACAAGGACACTCAATTTTTACTTAATTCCCGTTCAAGATTTATAAATCTATTTTAACCATCCCATGTCCTCTTGTTCAATCATATTAATATATATCACCACTTTCTCACAGTTCTGTTCTTCAACTGCTCCTTGGAAATCAAAAGTTTCTGTGGCAAAGGTTGGACATTTGATGACTCTGCAATGTTCTCAACAGATAGTGATAATGAAACCATTATAGGATGGTTTCAGGTAACAGCCATCAAATCTACTGCCTCTCTGTAAGAAAAACAGGGGAAAGCCAACACTGTGTTCGTTGCTATCTTCCAAAGGCAGGTCCTACATCATCATCTCTGGATGGAGACACAGGTTGCCAGACTGTATTCAGCTTCCAATATTTTGTATCATGAGACAGGGAACAGAAATTAATATCTCTGCCATGGAACTCTAAATTATGTGCTTTTTCCACTTCAATTACCTTGGTAGGTTCAAAAGACACTAGTGATGATACTGATGAAAATAATTGCTTTTTAAGAAACACAGTTTCCTGCTTGGCTCATCTGTATCAGTACAGGACACATTCTCCACACACAACTGTCTTTTCCAATTTCTTCTCTTAAGGCCTCACATATAAAAATGCAAAGCCATGTGAAAATGTTTGATTGCTGTACTTTTTTTCTCTTTTCTTTTCACTGACAAATGAAATGTGATTAGAGGACCAGAGTTTTATTCACTTTCTTTCAAATACCATCTATTACAGCTCAGACACAATGGTGAGTGCTGAAGGTATTTAATAATCTCAGGTATGAACAAGTAACTGTTACTCATGCTTTTTGATTTAGTGGTGTCCTAGAATGCAGTATCCTGTGACAGAGTGCTGACATCAGCTGAAGGAAGGGCACAGATTCAAAATAAGGCTTGAATTTTTACTCTATGCTTACCTATGATTCTGCAGTTTTACCCTTCCCATCCTTCAAAATCTTTGTATAAATAGAATTGAGTCTTTGAAATATGCATAACACTAATTCTGCAAACTGTATCAGAACTTAGAGCTTAAAGACCATGTTATAAAAAAAAAAAGTTGATTTCTGATATTCAGAAAGAGAAATCTTATCATCTTCTATTGAAAAGTCTGTAACACAAGAATAATTTTGCCATGTTATTTAATGACCTTCAATTGTCCTCCAAAAAATTTGCTAATCTCATTTCTAGTCATGCATATTTCTTGAATATTAGTGCTTTACAGGATACAGTATTACTGCAATTTTTCTGGGGTTTGAAATTATTTTTATTATCTATTTATGCTTTTATCTACAATGCACTTACAGTTCTCAGTTCTTCACTCATGATACTTACGTAATCAATGCCTATTTGTTCTCCCAGGTTTTCTCAGCTATAATACTGCCATGGCTATTTCCATGGCACTGGTTAGGTTTAATTCTTAACAGACAGACTGCACTTAAGGACAGTATAAGCTTTCATAACAGGTCATATCAGACAACTCATCAACAGATGAAAAGGCAATCAAAACAGGAGGACAATATGAGGTGTCCCTATTCCTGCTTGCCTCCATTGCACCCTCTGCATTCAGGGACTGTTTCATTAGCACGGCTTCACAGTTTTCTGTGCAGACAGAACATTTAAAGCATTCTCAGATAAAAGAAAGTGCAGTCCTGTGCAAAGGGTAAATTCCATATTGTAAGGGTTCAAGGAATTGGAAGCTCCCTTGGCAGGTTCTGCATCACCATTAGATCATGGCCATAGATACAATACAGCTCAACATCCAGATGTGGGTACAGTGTTATGGCACCTTCTTCGAGATGTCCTGACTACTATGCCTTGAAAAGCAACTGTTTGAAATGATACAGGGATGTCTATAGGGAACACAAGTGTGCACACACAGCAGATTATGTCAGTCCTGGAAGTTGCATTACTCCAATCCTACCACTGAAGTACACAAGGTTTTTTGACAGATTCAGTTTGGAAAAGCACCTGAGGAATATAGGGATGTGCCATTTGATGCCCACTGCAGAGTGTTCAGAACCACCTCAGATATTTCTGCCTCATGTATCATCATCCATGCAGAATGTATTATTGATAATGTAAATTAAAACAGAAGTTATGCTCTTATCAGGCATCAGCCCTCACAGAAAAACTTAGGACTGTAAAGTGAAGAATACAACTTTTACTTTACTTTGTATCTATTCTATACTTTGACAATTGTGGCTTTTCAAACCAGTTCTGTGTATTCACTGGAGATCAGTGGTTCTGTTCCAGACAGAAAAATAGATAGAAATCAGATAACTACCATTTTAATGTACAGAAAACCTGTAAAGTGAGAACTTTTTGTTCTTCATATTTGATTTGAATTTCTATTCTTCTGTCCCTCTTTGTCTTTCAATTATAAGATTTCACACGTTCTAAAATGTAGAATGCCCCAAGAGCAGCCATCTAAAAAATATGTCTCCTCTTTCTAAAATATGGAGAAGGTGACCCCAAAGGTACTTCCAATAACTATGAATAAATTATCTGTCTAGAACACTGCCCTAAGCCCACCTCAGCTGGGAGATGGAGTTAATGTTCCTACCTAGCTACATAAGGGAAAAGTCAGGGCAGAGGCACCATTCTGCTCAACTCTCCCTGGAAAGACAACAGTGCAGATGTGTAGATATTGTATTTTGAATCTGTCATGCAATAGTTAAAACAGCTGGAAAAGAAAATGTATCACATTCTGATCCTGACTCTTATGAACAGTATTTGTTTTATCCTGTAAATTCTTCTGATATATCAAAAAGTTGGGGAACAGAAAATGCAAGTGCTCATCTGGACTTTTACAGCTAGCTTGTGTAATTCCTACATTAGAGCCAAGCTAGATTTTGCTGGCTTTCTTCAGTTCTGAGTCTTGTACTTTCAGCTGTACAATAGTTGAATTTCAGTAAAACACTAGGATATTATCAGTATTACATTATTAAGTAGGTGAGATTACAGTATTAATTGAGGAAGTGACAGAGCCAGCCAATCTTGTAAACTTTAATTGTGTGATGGAGAGAAGGGTTGTTATTAGAGTGAGACAGCTAATATGTCCAATAGAGTTATTTGTAACATAAAATTGAATCTAGGTATTCTTGCAACTGAAAAATCCATTCACTTGAGTAGATGTAAATCAATCTTTAAATACAGGATGAAACCTGCAATATAAAGATCCCTTTTCTCTTTCTTTTCCCTTTCCTTTCCTTCTATCTTCTCCCTACCTTCTCTCCTCCTTAAAGTATGCTTGCCCTTTGCAAGTGTATAAATTAATGTGATTAGGACCTTTTGTTCTCTGATTTTGAAGACAGACTAATACTGTTATTATCATTTTTGTTATTATTACTAGGTTTACTCTTTATTGCTATGCGCTTGTAGGAACAAAGATAGCTGAATAATTGAACTTGACATTTGGGGTGAAAGAAAGTTTATAACAGTTTTTAGTTTCAGAAGAAATCCATTCCCATCCAGAATGGAGGAAAGAAGAGGGTTTTTATAGATTTGAGAACTTCAGATATATGAAGATATAAACTGCAGTTTGTATAAAAAAATTACACTGGAACATTATTTCTGCCATGTGTGATGGTGAAAGAAGGTTTCAGATTCAAGTCCAGAAGATTATTTTCCCACCATACATGCAGTAGATACCTTGGTTTGGTCAACTAAATAAGCATCAGCACAGATTATACTTGGATTCCTGAGGCTTGCAAAAATATATTAAGTCATAACAAGATTCAAAACTAAAAAGCATACTATGTCTAATATTGTGCCAGAACACTTCTTTTCTAATGCATGTGCATTCTAACACAATTGCTTACCAAAGCAGATCTATTTTGGCTATTCTAAAACAGAGCTATGTAATCTAAATGGTCTCTACATGCTCAAAATTTCACACCAAAGTGAAAAAATAAGGTACATAAAGCACACACGCATTACAAAAGCATGAAATGTGGTTTTATAGTCTCATGCTTTCATGTGGTTTTCCAAACCCTGACAAACCTGTCTCAGAATGGTGTTTCTTTTTCGGCAATGGTTTGTCATCAGTTATTGTACCATTCACCTTTTTCTGCTGGTCCTCCCATGTAACTTCTAGCGTAAATAAAAAAAAAAAATCAGAAATATTATGTAACTTACATTATAAGACACCTAATATCATTTGGGACAACTTGATCTAAACATTATCATTAACGTTAAAATTTAGATTAGTTGTTAGAGGCCTGGGGTGAAGAGAGTTATTACAATCTTAAACATTCCGGAACAGAATATCTTATCTGAAAGTTAATATCTATGTAACTTGCCAAATATTCTGCAGTCTTTAATATTTAACAATTGGTATAAAAAACAGGGGCTTGTTTACACAATAATTTGCTCCATTTTAAAAAGTTAGTGTTCTACATTCTATAGCTTCTTACATTATTGTTGTATTTCTATAAGTTATAAAGGAAGTTATAAATATTTTTGGTTAAAAAGTCTATGCAAATATATAATTAACAAAAATAACCAACCAAACAAAATAAATTAACAAACAAACAAATAAACCAAAAAACCTGAACAAGCAACCATGCATGTCTAAGTTAAGTTGAAAAAGTGTTTTTAACAATTAATTAATAAGCCAAAACTTTTCAAGATCTGGAACTTGATTTAAATTCAGTTTTTAATTTGGGCAGATTAAACTATTCAGGAAGAACTCTTGCCAATTATTCCTGTATCTGAAATCAGCATTTCTGATGTAAGTGCTCAGGAAAAGAGCTACAGACAGAAGCCTGTACACTGCTCCACAGAACTACATTCTCTTGCCTTGTGAGCTGTTAGTCTTTTTGAGGTTGTCAAATATTTTTTTTCTACACTTTAATTCTCTGTCTTCTGACAAACTAGGTCGTTAGCATAAATGTTATGTTTTAAACCCTTTGGAATCTTATTGTAAAACCAAATCTACACCAATTAACAGGACAGGTGCAATACTCTAAGCTCCACTTTTGCTTTGGGCTGTTAAGACTCTGTTTATTTTGCTGATCCCGTAAAGTGCGAAGTTCCTCCAAACCATTGCCCATAGATGTTATCACTTTTATGGTCACAGAAATAGTCAGTGATGGAGAATAATATGATAAGATATGGAAAACACTTTTAATCTTACCCATGTAAAATAAATTGGCACAAAGTATTTTAGCCTATTACATTATTATTATTATTATTATTATTATTATTATTATTATTATTATTTTCCATTTTCAAGAAGACTGATGGATATCTAACATTCAAAATGTGAACATGTGAAATGCATCCTGCATCTGCCTTCTCTGTGGCTGTTGCTGGTCCATGACAGGCTGCTGTCCTACAAAAGGCTGCTTTGATTTTTGAAACTGATGGAAATGCAGGTTTAAGTAAAATTGTCACTGTAATGATTTCATGGCACCACAGATATGCAAGCTGAAACAGACTCTATTTTCTTTGAAGAACAATGTGTAGTGCGTACTAAATGAGAAATTCCCAACAGAACATTCTGTTACCCAACCATGGAAATAAAATCTTAATGTTATTCTTCTTAGCAAGAATGTGATTCTTTCTTTTTCTCACAGTTCACAATAAAATGTCTGCTGATGTAATTTATCCTTTCTTTTTCTCAAATAAGTCCAGAAGTATCTTCCTAACTAGCAAATCAAAAAACTCAATGACCTTAGTCAAAAGCTACTTTTGAATTTAAGGAATAGTCGCTGCTGGAAAAAAATACCATCAACTATAATTTGGGCCAAACAGTGGAGATTACACTTCAAATAAGATAAAAAGTAGGGATACAGTAATCTAAAGGAATTTTTCACAATATACAACAAATAATCTAAATACTGAAAAATATTAGGAATCACAGTGATTTCCATTCTGTTTTTATGCAAATTTTAGAAGACTCTCTGACTCTAGGTCAGAGTCTTTTTCAGACCTCCTAGTTCAGTTCTGAACTTAAAAATTGTAGTTGTCTCAGTCACCAAAATCACTTATTATAACAAAGTTCCCCATAAAAAGAAAAGCCTTACTAAACCTTGATAATTCTTTGAGAGCTCATATCTAGAAAATACTTAACCCTCTCGGTAGCGCTCTGCAATAACAGTTGAATTGACAAGAGTGAGGAAATAAAAATCAAATAAAAATATAATTATTTGAATAAATACTTTTGCCTCATGTTAAGCTTAAAAAGAAAAACAATCAACACCACAAAAAGCAAGACACTTTACTAAATATTTTTGGGAAAGTTTGCATGAGCATGCAAACACTTTCAGAAAAGGTTCCAGTGACCTCTTTTCTATAGCTTCAGTTATATTTATGGCATATCAGCATTAAATTCAAATGGCTATTTAGTTTTATCAGCAGTTAAGTACAATGTTCAGATTGAGTATATGAGGTTTGGCAGTACTCCAGATCAAGTGAAAATCTTCACTGACTTCTAGAACATTGCAAAAGTTCTGCCAGTAATTGTTATTGTTTCAACTGAGAAATAAAAATAGATATAACCATTGGAATTAAACAAATGTTTGACCTTTTCTTCAACATTTTCTAATTTCATTTCCATATCTATGTTTTACAAAGATAATAGAATATGTTTTAAGGAGAGCTTTCTGTTTGGGAACTAGCATGAGAAGTTGATGCTTATTCAAAGTGCCAAAATGTCAGTGTTGCTCATATACTTTCTGGTTAGACAAATAAGTTTAGTTACTATAAGGTACTTTACACAATGTAGTCTCTAAAATCTTTTTTCCCCAAAGGCAAAGGGCCACCATCTATTCCCTTGTTGTTTTAACCAAAGCCAACTTTGGTAAAATAGTAAATATTAGGAAAGAAATCGTACGGTTTTCTAGATCATTATTCTCCTATTATCACTCTCACTTCCCATAACATAAACTTCATTCTGTCTTCTGTATGCTTTATGTATAGAGTTCAAAATTATTAAATGTTTACACAAAAAGATCTTACAAAGATTACATAAAATACGGGATTCTTGAGTCAGATTAATCAGCTGATGCACCTTTAGGGCTAGAAGGATTTGAGAGGTGCCCCAATGCAGATTTTTCCCATCAGTCTGAAATGGAAAATCTTTAGATGTAGTTGTTTCTTTAGATTGAGGTGTTGCACCTACCCCTGGGCACTGCACAGCCCAGTGAATAACAGCTGGGGTGACACTTGGTGTTGGGCCATTCCCTGCTGAGGATGATTCTCACCTGTGCTACCTGGGACAGAGGGGCGTGCTCTGCTCCAGTACACAGTGGCACGTACAACCTCAGCATTTCTTACACTTTTGTTTAGAATATTTCATATGAAAAGTATTAAAAATGTGGAAATAATATATGAGAATAGTTGCACATATATATATTTTCTAAATTTCTAACCATGCCAGCTTAGCACCAGGAATGTTGCAGTTGAATTGGAAATGATAAAGCAAACTGCAGAAGTACAAGATGATGCAGCAAAATACCAGATACTAATGATGAGGAATTTTCTTATGCCAATACTCCCTTCCTCCCTTCTTTTCTCAATACTACAAATAGTAAGTCTTTCTCACAACTACCTTTTACTTGAAATATTTTCATATATTTTCTCTTTTACTAGATTTTTTCAGTTTGTGTTTTGGTGTTTTTTTTAAATTAAATCCACTTTAGCTTTTTCTTTTTCTCAGCACCTAAAATTTCTGGGAATCAATTTTTATCAGAGCATTTCTAGGTTTAGGCTTTAATGAGATTATCATAAAGTCTTCACTTTTCCATTAGGATATAATTAATTTATTCATCTTTTTTCTGCAAATGAAAAGTACTCAGAACTTCCTTCTATTTTTAATTTTATGCAATGAATGCTCAGAGAAAAATTATGTTATTAATAATATGTGGTGACAACTACTGTAAAAATAAGTCAAAAGTGGATTTGGCTAGTGCTTCTTAAACCAATACAGCACAATAAGAAGTCAATAAAACTGTGGGATAAACTGTCAAAAGCTGAGAAACTGTTTTGAATCAGATACTCAAGATCTCAACTCATTCATTAGGAATACAAGAAGAAGAATTAATTAAGACTAAATTCATGGCACACAAGTTTTACTTTTCACAAAACAAAGTCCCTAAGAAAATTAAAGAGACATCAGTCTCTAGAGCTCACATGGAGAGAAATATTCTTAGCGTGTCAAACTTGTACTAGGGGAAAGCAAATGGCTTCAAACCGCGACGTATGAATCGTCCCAGTAAATTGTATCTGGAATGAATCCAGTCCCACCCCACAGCACCAGCATGCTGCTAATGGCATCAAGGCCAACTCGAAGTGACACAAAGTCAGCAACCAAGATTTTATGCCAGACTGTTGCTGTTTCTACACCAGAGAAACCTTCAGGTGCCTCATTAAAACAGCGTTGACACTTCCCTACCCTGATGAAACAGGAACAAGACTCATCCAGTACCCAAAAGTGAGTAGGAGCACACGTAGTCTTTTTCTGACAAATACAGAACAAGACCTCCTGCCTCCCCAGGTAATCCACAGCCAATCTGAGGACATAAGTTTTAGCTTTCTTTTTCATCACAGTAACAGTTGATCTACATTTTTTTCTCCATACACTGGGAGAATATTTTACAGAATGTTTCTGTACCTTAGAGATCAAGGCATTTGTCTGAGACATGATGATCTGTCTCCTTCAAAATTTCAAATGCTTCTTAGAACATTGCCTTGAAAGCTGACAAAGTGTGGACAGTATAAAGGCAGGGACACATATTCATATGTACACACTACCTTCACGTGAAAATAGTTTGCAAATTAGTGCCAAATCAGCTAATGAATGCTATGAAATGTAATAAAATTTTTAAATAAACAAATTGTTCATTAAAGGCTTATATAATGGTTATTAATGAATACCATGTTCCAATAAAATTTCTGGCATAACTTATCTATTGTTTTGATTTCATCTTTCTTACTGAACTGCATACACATTCTGCAAAAAAAGAAAAAAACATGCTAAAAACCTCCCAAAACCCAAATCTTGAACTTAATTTCCTGGGGCTGCAGTTGGAATACATTAAAAGAACTTTAATGTAAATTATCAGGTCAGCAATAAAAAGTACTGCAACATATCAACATTTCATATTATTGTTATTAGTATTAAAAATATTATATTGCACTGCACATTATTTCTTACTCCAGAAATGTTTTCTTCAAGCTGACTCCAAGGCTACATTAATTATTTGTAGCTGTAAAACACTTTAGTCCAGTAGTAGTCTCTTTTCATCATATTCTCTACCTAAAAATTCAGTCAATTCTACTTTAAATTTATATTTAATATTTCTTACTAGTAGATTCCTCTATATGGGGAATAAATTGATTGTAATCTTCTATTGATTATTTTTATGAAACATTATAGATATACTCAAGCAAGGTTCCAGAGAGCACTTGTTGAAATAACAATCAGTAAAGTCATAGCCCATCTTTAGCTAAAAATCAGAGTATCATGTTGCTTCTTTTAATAGTTCTGTAAAACATGAACAAACACCAGAAAAAAATTTAATGCTCCAAATGGCCGAGTAGAAAACAGTCAGTTAATGTTACATTAATCATGAGTGCATTAATTTTATTAAAGTATATTTAAATAACACAAAGTAAAGATATTATGTAAGCCGCTATCAAGGCATTTTTTCCAGAACCATTTGGGGCATGGAGAGGATTTGTTGGTTTGTTTCACTTCTCTTTTCGTGTTTTTAAACTATGGCAGCTTTGCTCCCTCTTCTGGTTAACTGCCTGCACCACGGCAGGCTGTGCTAGAGCACACCGGGATCAGTCAATCAATCAATCAATCAATCAATCAATCGGCTGCTTTGGAACTTGTCCATGCACAGCTCCCCCCAGTCCCTAGTTCAGATAAGCACTCCGGGGTCGTTTTGGCAGGACGGATTTGAGGGGGAAGAAGTGCAGGGAACCGATGAGGGAAAGATACCACTGTGGTTTGTGTGGATTCCTGAGGCACAGGCACAGGAGTCTGGGCAGCCAGAATCCTGGATAAGTTTTAGCACCCACTTGTCCTGCTGGTATCCCTTTCCCTTTCTGGTCTGCTGAAGACCAGACACTGAGCTAGATGGATTTTTAGTCAGGAGCTGGTATGGTAATTCTCATACTGCTGCAATAGGTAAACACAATAAAAATCAAAATATCTCCAGAATTTAATGATTCATGAATTAAAAAATTAAAAAAAATAGTTACAAGGAACGTCCAAAATAACTGTGGAGCAAAGTACAAGCTTCTGCTCTACACCTCTCTTCCACAGTGTCTCCTCAGTTTGCTCTTCTATTCCCTGGGAAAGGAAATATGAACAGCCTACAAAATTCACTCTGCAGAATGCAGAAGGTAAGGTTTAGCTTGATATAGCACTTAGGATTTTCTTTCCATGTTATTTTTACATTTATTGAAAATGGTCCAATCTTATAATAAGTCTTTAAACATTTTCTATGCAGAAAAATATTTTTTAATTATATGATTATACATCTCTCACAAATACACACACTAAAAAATGCTCTGCAAGCAATCACAAGGGCTCTACCCTTTTTAAATGCAGCTAAGATTGATGCTTATGGTACAATTCTAAAATGTAAAAAAAGTCATTCTGTTCACAAGAGGAGTCTGAAACTGAGTCAGTAGATTTAAGCACTAATATCAAGCAATAAAGAAAATAAAATTAACGGCTTACAAAAAGATGAAAAACACAGATTTGTTTCTTCAGAAATCTCTAGGTTTTTCTGAATGTCAATTTCTACTACTTAATAACCTAAGTTTTCTTATTGTTCAAGTTTACACAGAAATTTACATGGAAATTGTACATGTATCTTTAGATGCAAACACTGTCACCACCAAAAGGCCTGTTTCATTCTTCTGCATTACTTCTGAAACATTAGGTCAGCAGCCAGACAAACTGTGTTTGAGTAACAGATAACATCACATTGTCACATACCAGTCCTGGAAATGCTATGTGGTATTGTGATGTAGATTTGAAAGTTGCAAACTCAAATTTTTTGTGAGTAAAATTTGAAGGTATTTATGGACAAGTTGTAGCTAGACTCTTTCTTGTCAATGATATCTCCCTGGCAGTTTTAGAGCTAAATTTGTAAAATAACGCCCTATATCATAAGGAATTTTAACAGAATGTAGGTCCTTCAGTCTAGAGCATTTTACTGGTACTTTACATTTATTGGTTTGTGTTGTTGTATTGTGGATGTTCTTTAAATTTCACTCTTTTCCCAGCATGCAAATTGCAGTTATGCACCTGTCTACAACTAGCACAATCTAACCAGATCTATATTTTATTTAAACCTTATTTTGCTTGAACTAGAATGTAATTAAAATGCAGTATTTCTCTAGGTATTCATAACACATAGGAATATGTTAAATATTCTCACAGCCCACGTAAAACACATCCAGTATCACTTCTCATGCAAAATGCAGAAGCTGTTGTGGTCTCTTAGTGGAGTCTAGAGTCAGTGAGCCAGAGGAAGATTAAGCACCTAGGAGACTCACAGCAGTCATGTTCAGCAGTTCAGGCAAAGTGTAGGCCCAAGTTCCACAAATCCAAGTGCTCTTAGATGGAAAAAGGTGCTTGGGTCAGGCAGCAAAATGACAGTGCTCTCTGGCCTGACAGGAACATGCTTGTTTTTCAAAAAAGTGTATTTGAACCCTACTTCTGCAAGTCAGTTAAGCAGCTCCGTCTATCATCACTTCTTTGTCTGGAGTCCCACTATTCTGCCTAGTTTGCCCCTCAGTCACCTAAATTCTTTAGATTGTGTCTAAACTGTACAACAGTTTAGAATAATCTGGAATACAGCACAATTTTGGTTCTATTCCTTCAGGCATCCAGGCTGCTCACAGAGTGGTGGGACTCCCATGCATGGGGAAACCAGAGTGCACAGAGAGGGCAGGGCTCAGAGACTTGGGTCTTGTCTTGCTATAAACTCAAGACACAAATATGCTCCAGACACTTCTCAGTCTGAGAGATGAGAATGGCAAAGCATTCCTGATTCCCATAGTATAGACAAAGCTGTAGTGTAATCCTAAAATAAATATTCTGAAGAGTGAGGGAATATGAAGCACTTAAAATTTTGCTTTGGTAACTGCATCATCTATGCATCCTAAATTAAGACAGTAAAGGGCAGAATTACCTGGATCCTTTTCTCACAACCTCAAATGATCAAAAGCTGTCATACAAAATACATTAAAGAGAAATGCAAAAGATCTGAGAAAGATTGGAATGGGATAACATTTTTGGCAATAAATATTTGAAATTCAATGTTAGACACTGATCATTCTTTTGGAGTATAAGACTTCTGCAGAAAAATCTTCTAAAACATAAAATGGATGCCTTGGAAAACTTAAGGGTAAGTGTGAAACAAACTATCTAAATAGAGGTTAGTAGTAGTTAGTTTACTGTGTAATGTACATCTTCCAGGCTCTATAAGGGTATAAAATATTGGTTTTTTTGAAAGAGTGGAAGATAGCCAAGAACAAAATGAACTTTAGCCTGACTAAATCACTGTTTATTGCTTTGTCAGCTTTGTCAGGTCAGTGGCAAAAGCCTCGAATCTTACTGCAATTGGAATTTAGATCTTAAAAGTATGACACTGAACTCTCTGGTTTGTAGCATGGATTACAGTTACAGCAGCAGACTCCCAGTGCTTGAATTCATTCAGGACAATGCTGGCACAGGCACCAGAGCAAGCGAGGTGAGCCCTCAGACTGCTCTGGCAGGTTGGTGACATGGCACCTTCTCTGCAAAGGCACACCTTGGGTCTTGTCTACACTTGGTAATAGAGACATTAAAAATGGTGTGGTTGTCCGTCCCAGACAACAAACTAGCACAGGCAAAATAAAATCTCTGCTCTCCTGATGTCTGTACTCCCTCTGCTTAGTTGTTCTGGGGAATAGACAGCTAGGAATAGTCCATAACAGTGTAACTGGGTCTACACCCCTTGCAGGCTCCTGGTAGAGGTGGAAATTTTAATAAATCCAAGACACTACCTAGTTTATATTTCATTCACTGGCAGACAACATCAATGACACAAAATCTAAATGTAGTAAGGTCTTAGAAGTACAAGGAAAAGTAGTAGCATATTTCTTCAAAATTATCAAAGCAATTTAGAAGCATGAACTCAAATAAAACTTCAAAGTAAGCTATGGTTGTTCATTGCAATTTTCTTATTCTATTTTTTAGATAAGAAACCTAAATCTCCATGTTAACATTTCAGAGTTTTGAATTAAGCTTATTTCTACAGCATTTGAAAGAGAACATCAAACACAAAAACAAACTAGACAATAGAAATGATTGCGAATAACATAAGCCTTTCTCTAGAAGTATATGATAAAATGGTCAATTTTTCCTAGTCACATTAAAAGGTGCCAAGCTTGTAAAATATATATATCCAAGTGATGTAAGAGAATATAGACCCAGTAAAAAGTGGAAGACAATGCAGATAATTTTGCAGGTGTCTGGAAACTGTACTTAGTCTCTTAGGGCAAGGCAGCCTAGGAATTCCAAATGAGAAGAAATATAAAAAACTACCCCCTTAGCCTTCCATTGCCAACCTGATCACATACCTACCTAGTGTAAACTATATAATCAATAATACAGTTAGCTGCAAAAACATAAACATCTGGAGTTTTTGATTCCAATAAATATTTTTAAACCTCAGTTGAAAATAATTATATCCAAAAAGTAAAACAACACACTGAAATTGAACATATGTGAACTTACTAATTTTGAGCTAGTAGAACTAAGCAACACACACACATGCAGCAAAACATAAATGGAATTTCTCAAGCACTCACAATTCATAAGCAATATAATCAACTTGCCTTTTCGCCCATTAACAGGTGGGGTTTGATGTTTTTCCTCACAGTCTTTACAACATTAAAAACAGACAGTGATGATTAACAATTGGAACAGTCACTATGAAGAACAATGTAACTACAAGCACACACAGACCTGTTGCAAGCTACATGAGCAGAACTCCATGCACTACGCTTGAGTTACCACAGAGCGCAGAGTGAAGAGCACACAGTACACACACCACTGAACAGAGACAGAATCACAACAAAAGCAACAAAACAGTAAACTGGACTATAACAAAAAATTGGAAGGGAAAGATCTTAAGGACACTTTGGATGCCTAAGTGAGAACTAAAATAAATTAAAAAAAATTAAACCTACTTTCCACCACTGAAATAATGAAATAACTCTAGCATCCAAGGTTTTGAACAAGTAATGAGCCCCATCACAGTAATAATTCCTGACTTTTTTTCATAGAAGAAAATAGTAATTCATATTTTCTTCTCTTAAATAACAGTGGGAAGAGGGTTCAGAGCACAGGATTCAGACACTTACACTTTAAAATATTTAGCATTTTAGGCATACATTTGTATGCTAGTAATTTTTCCTACCAGTACTAAATGTGTTTCTTGATCAACTCATCACTTTTTTTTGCACCACGCTTACACCACTTTTGGCAATTATTAACTTAATTAATTATGGACAACAGAATGTAACCTATTGACAAGGCATGCAAATGCAAATTTATGCATTTATGATTCTTCCTTTGAAAAAGGAACTGAAAAATAGAGAAATTATATCTTTAGATCACTGCATATCTTTGAACCTATATGGATGTTTCCTGAAATCAGAAGTTAAATTTATGTTTCAATCACATGGTATATGAGTTGAAAAAAGTATTTGCAATTGTTTCACTTGATCATGAGCTATCAGTTGCCACCATACTAACTGAACTCTTCCAAGCAGGATAGAGGACATCACATAAAATGGTTAAAGTATTTCCATGTAATGCAGCTGCCTACTATTTTGTCTTGCTTACACAAACTAAAGGAAAAAAAAAGAAAAAAATTTACTTCCCTGCTAGTAAAAATTCTTAATGCAAAGTAGACTGTACCACTTCTAAGTACCCACCCAGATCTGCTAAGTCAGTTACTTGAGCATAGTGACAGAGTATTAAAAAGAATAAAAAGAGTAAAATAGTTGGGTACATTTTTTCATGTTGAATTATTTTGAGCATTCACTAAAGCAAATAAACTATGCTACAATAAATTTGTTTGTGTTGTTCTTTCATAAAATGATATAAATATTCTCTGGATTTTTTAATGTTCAACATGTTTATAAGCTGGCTGGCAAAGCCTCCCTACATACTCAGGGGAAAACATAGCTAAAGGAGATAGGTCAGACAGACCTGCCTCGACCTCTGCCTCCTGAACTCCAGAACGCTTGGTTTCTTCATCTCCTGCTGCATTAGAGAAGCAAGGGATGAGAGAGGGGGAAAAAGCAAGACAAAAACATGCATGCTTTGTTACAAGCTGTTCAAATAAAAGAAAAACATCAAACAAAACACAGCCACAATAACATACAAACCCTCAGTCTGTGGCAGAAATATTTTTAGTGAATCAAAGATCAAATAAATTGTTGTGCTATTTTTCATTTATATCTCTAGCTAATTCCAGTGAGATCTTTCTGTAAGTAATGATGCTCCTATGCATCCTTAATGTTCCTTGTCACCAATTTCTTACTAAGTTTTTAAGCACTGGAAAGCAGACAATAGGTACCAAAGCAGAGAAAACAGACAGATATTGGTAGATAACTAGTTTAAATCTTCTTCTTGGCTTTGCTTTAGTTTTTCTGGGAATAAAGTTTGAGCCTCCATTCTCAAACAGATATAAATCATAAACTAGTGGACATACCTCAAAAAGGAGCAGAAGAAACAAAGCAAATGCTTTTTCAGCTTGGAAAAAAAGATATCCTCTATTTGCTAGATAATATGCTTTTTAACTGGATTTCGGTGTAGTTAGAATGCAAAAAGAAAGACATTTTCCACTAATATCTATAGTTTCCTAGAGCATATTTAAATACTAGAGAATACTGAAATAGTTGAGAACGACTGTGAAAGTGCCATTAATGATAAGAAATACAAATATATTTTTAATGTCACTAATAAAGAACCACAACTTTCTTTTGTGACAAAGCTCATGAGGGTAACAACAGAAATAGTATTGAAGAGTGTTAAATTGAATAACTGATACATCATATACCTGTTTTAATTTAAATGTCAACTATTTATTAAACAGCTTTTATATGATGCAATACAGTGTAGTTTTCCAAAGCTCAGATTTTGATTGCTTATCTATTTTTCATGTTCTCCGTTTCCAGAATTCTTTCCAGTTCTCTCATTACTTGTATAAGTTTATAATTAAATAGCTCATTGAATTACTTGACTTTAGGTTTAGCCAGCATGTAATAGTAATCTTAAAACTGCTGGTTGTGGGAGGTTACTGTTAATAGAGAAATTCAGGCTATAATCAATGCAGTGCACTGCAAACTAATCTGTGCTTAGATTTCTGCTCTACAACTCCGTGATAAAACCAGGACATTTAAATTCCAAGTGAAATTGGAAAATGGAAAATTTAAATTAAAACATTCAGCAGGGATATCATCTATACAGTCAACTTTCTCTCATAGAAATTAATGTATACAAGATGTGCCTAAGAATTTGAAAAACCAGTTGCATTAGAGTTGAATTAAAATGTTTTTGGTACCCTGAAAGGTAAATGAACAATGGCTGTCATAAGCACAGCTGTATGAATTCTCAGTCATTTTCCTTTTATGCCCTTTGTAGTCTCAGACCTATATAGTAAGATCTTCAAATTTTGTAAAGCTGCTTAAATTCTCCTTTTGCCAATCCAAGAGAAAATTATAAAATATTACTTCCCTTGAAAGGTCAGAACCTTTTAAATACACACTTTAAACTTTGGATTATAGGTAAAGTTTGTTCAAGTTTTTCTGTGGAAATTGTAACAATGCAAATTAAATATTTTAATATTCTTCAAGGTCTGAGGATTCTGCTGCCTCTCAGGAAAGTGGACTAAACATCCACAATCAAAAATCAGAGGTGTATTTTTGCAAAATCGTAGTTGAAATCAAAATCCCAAAGTGGAGACTCGGCAACTTGTTGTTGATGTTAACTAACCTATTCTGTTTCCTTTGCTGTCAAGAATACAAAATGCAAGTTACACTGTGCAAGTGAGAAGGTTTCTAACATAGTACAGCCAGTGCCACAGAAGTATCCACACAGAAAAGGGGATGGTGCAAAGTTCTGTATTTCCATCTTTTAGACTGCTGTATTTGCCTAAGTCATCAAGTTCATAGCCAAGCTGAAGGTAATCTAAGCTCCTATCCTTTATTTTATACAGGGGATCAATCATTTTTATAAAACAAAATACTCATATGCCATATATTTTAAAACCCCTACAAAATCATAGCTGATAGAGTATGATAGAATCATGACCAGTCTTAATACTGGGCCTGTGCAACTGCTTTAGAACCACCTTTCTTTGTCTCCCATCAAACTAGGGTCGGGCTATGTAAAACACACAACAAAATTCCTGTTTATTTTGCAAAATGGATTATCATTTAAAGAAATTACGTTCTAAATGAGATAAACCCCCTTAAAATAAACAGCATGTACTTCTAGTAGTATCTGTGCTTTCCTAACCATCAGAATGTCTCTGTAGCTTCCATTCCAGACTGCATGAGTTGTAACAGTACATTGTCACTATATATATATGTCATTTTTAGAGATTTGAATATGTATCTGAGAGATATAAACACTGACTAATGGTTTCTAGCTATCCTTGGTTAAACCTAATCAAGTATTCCTGTTAATTCTATTCATATCTTATTTTATTCTGGAAAAAGATTACCCACACCTGAAGTTAAGAGAGGACAGTTAATCAGCATTAATGTCAGTCCTTTACAGGTTCTGAAATAACTTACCCAAAACACAAGATTATTATGAGATCATATAATTAAAGACCATAGAGCATAAATAGAAACGCAAATCCTTACTAAGCTCTAGTATTTGTTAAATTTCGGAGCATTTCATTTCCAAATTTAAAGGTTTTATTAAATCTGTTAGGCCTAACATGATTTTCTAGTTTTTATGGTTGGGAGATGTTTTTGTGGAAAGAAGAAAGAAAGGGCTAGGTTTATTTTTAAAAGGAAAAGTAAAAATCTATATTAGGAAAAAGCACTCTCTCTCTGATTAGTAATTAACAATGAACTGAAAGGGTGAATACTGAATACTTTCACTTTATGTTGTTTCATTTTAATTAGGAGAAAGTAGTCAGTGATTTTATCCTTCTGCCAAGGTGAATAAGAACAAAGAAATACATTATAGCCACTTATAAATGAAAAAAGTCATGTTAACCCTTAAGAACTATACATACTACACTATTCACTTGTCAGTAGCGTGAAAAATACAGAACACTTAAATCAGCATTTCAGCACTAAAACCAAGTTCAATTTAACAGAACTTTCTACAAATGTTCATTTAAACAAGGTATTTCTATCTCCAGTGTAATCTAAAAATATATAAGCAAACGTTTAGCTGAAAAAAAGTCTTCGGGCTTTTCAGTAGTGAAAATTTCTTAAGTGGTCCCAGATATCTTTTCAGAACTATTTTCTAACCACATAACATGAAAATATACTAAACTAATAAAATCTAAAGCAAAATCCAAACTGCCTAGATGCTAAAGTGTAGCCTGTGTAGATGAGCTATTGACATGCATTTTGGAAATTCTCAGTCATGCTTAACAGGCAAATCTGATAGTGCACTGAACACAGCAGTGGCAACCTAAGGAATTACCAAAAATATCATAAAACCATAAAAGGCTGTAAATGCAACAACTAAGGATATTGTATGTTCTACTGAGCATATGGGACACTGATAAAAATATGTTTGGGTCAGTCCACCACAGATAGGAATGGTCCTTCAGAGCTACTCCCAGGTAGCTTTCTTGGAAGCAAACATTTTGGGTTATTTTGAAATAAAGTATTCAAGAGGCACCTTCATGTCCTCGAGCAAAAACTGCCAACCATATAGTACAGTTCATGGAACTAAATCTAACCCAAATCTATGTTTTTCAATTCTGATCCTAATTTGGAAATCAATTACCCAAAGGGTTGAGTTTTTCCCTGTAGATTCCTTCCCTTCCATTTCTAGTCACACAGCCATAAGCACACATTATTCCACATTCTAGTGAGTGCTGCCCTATAACAAAAAAAATATTTCTAACAGCAAATTACTCCCTTCTTTCTGCTTGAGTTCTGGTATTTGTACTACATTCAAAGAAAAGTTATGGAGATACAGGTTATTCAAATGTATGCAAACTAAATGAGACCATTGTAGGAATCTGCAACAGATAAGTTTTTCCTTCTTTCTTTTTCTTTTTTACAAAGCTGAGATGAGTTCCAACTCATTATTGTCTATAATGTACCTTTTATTAACTCTTTTCATCAGTTTGATTTTAACTTATTGTGCTTAACAGTAAAATCCTTGGTTTCAAAATACAGAAACCTTCACAGCACATTTCCATGCAATACAGAAACATCTCTCTCATTTGAGTCAAGTAGAGCAGAAAGGACTGCTCTGTGACAGCATTTTTTGGTATGGTCATATAGCCTTCCCAACAGCACACAAAAGTTTTGATTGTCACTGAGGCTTAAAACAAGGTATCGAAACCTACTTAAATATCTACAAAACTTTCAGGTTTTCTTGATGCTATATTTGTTAAATACTAATGTAAACTCCTTCCATGATAGTCAGTGTTTCCAATTCTATTAAATTTCAGTTTTTGTAACTGGTACTTCATTTGCCTAAAATAACTTTCTGTAAAACCCAATTCTCCACAGCAAAAAGACTACTAATAATCTTAATTGTGTTCTGTCACTGAACAAAGTTAGGTAATCTGCTCTTCCTGCAGAGCACTATCTTTTTTTAAGGAAATTATTACTCCCTTTAAAGAAAATGATTAGAAAATCCTAAAGAAGGACAGAAAAAGCCTCAAAGAAGAACTCTATTGGTATTAGAATATGAGCTCTAAATTCATGACAGAAAATTACATAGAATGCTCTGTGAAAGCTGTATCTATGGATTAGGTTTTTACGAGTGTTTACCATCTTTGTACGTGTAAATTCAATATGAAATGTGTCTAGTTACTGTATCTTGGGTCCTTTATGATGTTTTGATTGTATATTAGAACATCAAAATCTCTGGATCTGTGGATTTCCATAACCAAGGTTTTCCAAAAGATGACTTTTTTCAAAAGACAAAGTAAAAGGAAAATATTACTCAATTTGTGAGTAAAAAGAGAGTTCCTCAAGTCCCAGCAGTACTTACCAGAGGAAACAATTCTAGCACTCCTATAAAAAATAATTATTTTATTGTATTTGTTACATTTCTCTCTATAGAATCTATGATGTAAAAAATAAGACTGTTACCCTCTCTAATCAAACACAGTAAAAAATATACAGTACTTCACAATTGCTGCTCTAAGGAGCTCACAGTCTAAATAAATATACTAAGCAAAAGCAGGGAAGAGTGGTAAAACATAAAAGCATATACAGCAAGGACAGCAAACATCATGTGATTAGATGTGATTATTTCCTGAAATATCTAGACTCTATTTCATATAAGCAATTCACAACACATAAGACAACAAAGAAATTAATATAATAGAGTGATGATCTGAGAAAGCGTTTTCTTTTCATGAAGTTTTGTTTTCAAAATGGAAGTAAATACTGTAAACATTGGAAATACTAAATTAAAAAGTCTGATGAGACAAACACAGTAATACTACATAAAGACCCTCAGTGGTATAACCAAGGACTGCAATTGATATCTTTTGATTTGCTATCAGTAAATTAAAATGTTTTAATACTATAAAATATAAGGGGATTTTATTTTAAGCAAAAATACTTTAACTTATTGAAAGACTATCTCAATTCAAGAACTTTTCCATATTATTTGAAAATTACCTACTAATTCAGCAACTGTATCACACAATGAAATATTTCCAATAAAGCCATTATTCTGATTAAAAGTATGGCTAACATAAAACACATCAAATTGCCTCCAATGCTTATCTTTAAACATGTGCCTGAATGTCTGCTTATCCTGGAAATATATATCCATAACTGCTGAAATGCTTTATTTGCCATAGGGTAAATTGGTTTTTAAAAATAAGTACATGTCTAGGTACTCTTCTAATGACAATCATATTTAGATAGTATTACTTATATTGTCTTTTTTTCACATAGAATCCTGTAAAACTCATGAGCCACAGGTCTAAAGATAAAGACTAAATCATTATGACAACAATTCTGCTTATGTCTGTGCAATCAAGTAACATCAATTGCAGTTGGGTTTGTTTTTCCCTATATAGCCTCTGAAAAAAAGGCTTTCAGGTGAAAAACAAGCCCTTCTTTATGTACAGACCTTCATAAGATTCTATCTCCTTGTCTCCATTGTCTATGGAAAGTCACAGAAACAAAACAAACAAACAAAAAACAAAACAAAACAAAAAAAAGGAACCAAAGCACAGGGGTTAAAAACAACAGAAGTTTTTTAAAAGATACAATATAAATGTTAAGAAGGATATAAAAAAGGGAGTGCACCTGGCCATTTAGACTGATTTTGCACAGCAAATCTAGTTATTAGAAACAGAAGGGTGAAAATGTATTTGCTATGAAAAATGCATTTATATACCTTTGTTCCTAAACATTTCGAAAAATATCTCCATCAACCAGTGCTTTTGATAGGCGTTGAAGTAAAGCACAATTGCAGTACCAGTGAAACGTGAATCATGACATATCTGACATTTCTTATTTTAAAGATTATTACCTGTCTTCTTGCTCTTCCTGTTTCAAGATGCAGAGGTTTTATATTAGCAATCTGTAATACATTCCATGTGAGCCCACAAGTGATCAACTAGGTTCCTGACTCCCAAAAAAGCCAGAATTTTGTCACTAGACAACATACTAAAGATCCTTTCCTGTGCCTGCTTAAGTCAATGACAAAACACCTACTGAGTTCAAAAGGAACAGGATCATGCTAATTGTCCACTTTGTTTCGTGTGCATTATACTGCTGATTACTCATGTCAGCCAAGAGTATTGTAAACATTAAAACATAACAGAAGAAAACACAGTACAAAATGCAATACCATTGTCAAATCCCAACTCTGTACACAAAAACTCAAGAGATTTCAATTGTAACGGCAAAAGGAAAAGAATAAATACAACCGACCTTCAGGAGCAATTTGGCAATGCCATTAGGGAGAAAACCATCCACTTACTTCTCTCCAAGGTCCCCTTTGGTGGGAGCTGGGGTAACTGCCTGCCCCTTCGCCCTGCTACTGGAGTACTTGATGGACTTGTCTGCACAGACCCAGTTCGAGGATGCGACCTATGAGACACACATCAAAACAAACCACAGCCATTAAATGGCAAAGTCATTCTTAAATATCATCAAGAACTGATAACTTGACTAAGTAATCCTTGGGACCCTTGCAGTCCCAGAGGGAAACTATTATCCCTTTTCAGAAAAAGAAAAAAGGATTAAGAAGAGAAATCTCTCCATTAAAAAGAAGCCAAATTAAGGCTGAGGATGCTTCCATAAGATGCTTTTTCACACAGTGAAGCCAGAAAATGTTTTGTGTGCATATTCATGTGCATATGGATATAATTGCCACATACACATAAATTTATTCACAAGTCAAATTCAATTACCTGTCCTCAGCTTGTATTTTCTTAAATCACCTTTGAGTTGCAGTGAGATTACATTAATTTGTCTAAACAGAGTAATGAACTGAGAAAAGACAATGATATTTGGCTCAATTCTAATTGGGGATTTGATGATACTAACTCTAACTTTCAGAAAACAAAAGAATGTATTCTGCAGTTGTAAAATACAGAATCGCTTTCCTGAACATGATCTAGATCAAAATGTGCTCGTCTTTTTATTGTATTATGCTTGTTTAAGCTCAGAATAATGTATAGAATTCCTCAAAATATCAATCAGGGGTACTCAAACAGGAACAGTACAGACTATGGCACAGTAAAATGTAGTCAGAGAAAATGGTGGTTAAAATGATAAGTAATAGACAAAGTTAGTACAGTGCATCTAAAGAAACTTTTTTTTTTAAAAAAATAGTTTCATTTGATGTTGTGATGGTTGTTCCATAAGCAATGTCTGATGAACACAAATAATTTCTCATTCTGTAAGAGAAGAATATGATAGTTATGAGGTGCTTTATGTGGAAACCATCCAGGATTCCTGACAAATGAGAAATCATAAACAAACGTAGTTAAATACTGTTAGCAAGCAATTTGCAATGGTAGCCACACCATTATATCCAGAGTAGAATATAAGTAGTGTGTTCACACTGAAAGGGTTAGTATCTATTGCTGCAGGGATCAGCTATGGATGAGCGATACCAATTAGCTACTGGGAAAAATAAAATGGTGAGCTGGTGGGGCAGAAGGGGTTTATTCCGATTGATTTTTCTGTTTCACCTCGGTAAGGCAGGTGAAGGAGGGGCAGATCTTCCAGTCATTAATGAAGGCATCGACCTGATGAGGTTTGAGTCAGGACGCTCTGTGGATCGGGAGCGGGAGTTGGTCCGCTCTAGCACAGGACGTTGCTCTGTTGATCTGGATCTTTGATATGGCTGTCTATCTGCTGCTTCACAATTCCTGTAATGTTAGTCAAAAAGCAGCTCAGTTGAACTTTGACTTTTCTATTAATTATAAAATATGCTGCATGATACTGGTTTGGAGCAAATCATTTTATTATATACATTTTTTTGGGCAATAAATTTTCTGAGATAACGCCTTGATAACATACAGGTTTTTTACACATATGATTTGACTTGCTCCATACTCTTGATAAATGGGCTGAAATGTTTCCAATGTCTCAGTAATGACTATCCATGCAATAGTCTGTTTCCTGACAATCTCTGGGTTAAAATATTGTTATTTTGTCAATTAATATATCAACCTGGGAATAAAAGAGTAGCTGACATAATATTAACTCTCAGCTAAGAAACTCATTAAAGCTAAGAACTCATTAATTGTGCAGTTTAATTGTGCACTATTTCTCATATAGATTTCTCATAGGTTTTTACAGATTTGTTACAGATTGCATTCTCTCTAGAGGTCACACCCTTGTTTGTAGGAAAGTCCACAATCTGGATGTTATAATTATCATGTAGCACTGTTAACTGTTATTAGACTCGGGAATGTCTGTTACATATAGGCTAGACTACAGTGATAGATTCATATGTCAGACTGTAAACAGATGAAAATCTACATCATTAGTACTTACAGAGGTTCCAACAACTAGAAAAAAAAATGGTTTGTAACTAAAAAAATTCTTTTAACCCACAGCCTATGGAACTGTACCAAAACAGCAGTGGAAAAAGTTATATTTAGAGATGCAATTGGAGGATATTGGACTGAGTAAAAGAGAATTTCTTGATCAAGCAGTGATATCTTCTACTATCTTAGGCAATTAATCAGGCCATTACTTTCAGAAATTAATTAAGCCCCACCCTTTCTCTCAATGTAATTGGTCTGTTTTCAAGGAGTAATATTTGCTAGCAATATCCTCTAGTACATTAAATCAAGGCAATTTAAAAAGTAAAATCCATTCGATAATGGAGCTATTTATCAAAACCACACTCCTCCCAGCTCTCCTTGAGTAACTGAACAGATACAGAATACAAATGGGGAATGTGTACCCTTCAGGACCTTTCCTTGAGCGAAGTCATGCATTTTACAATGAAGTCAGTTAATACAATAAGTGCCTTGATGGTGATTAAGTGTAACAAGAAGTCAAATTTTAATTACTATCAAAAAGGAGAGAGACATACCACAGCCTTATTATGAAGACTTTTATGTTAGTAACAGCACTACATTTCTAAAAGCATTGAAAAAGAGTATAGTGGCTGACTTTGCTGAATGGTTTTATAAAATATTCATTAAAAGCAGTCTTTTCAGGCCTTCCATGAGGTCATAATTGGACTCCTAGAGCATACAAAGGACTTGCCACAGACAGATTCAGAATAATACCATACATCATGAACCTACATCTATAAGCTCCTAGCAAGCAAACACACCACAGTGAGACACATAAACGGTAATTATAAGCTGAGGCACTAAAGACTGTAGGAAAAGTACAACGAGCCTGCCACAAAACCACAAAAAGATTACCTCACTTCTTCTTCTATCAGTTCTGTTTCTGAATGGGAAGCTTCATCAGCAAAAACATCCACTGTCTCGCTTCTTTTATATTGTTGATAGACAGAGAAACACAACCTTAGCTTTGATAGGAATGTTTAGTTTAAGTAACTGTTTAAGAGAGGTTTCTTCAGTGTTATGGAAGGTGAGAAAAATGTCACCCATCTGCATGATGGCAAGAAATGACCATAAAATAAATTATTTGACTATGGAAATAAATTCAGAGGAAAAAATATTCCTAATTTCAATGAAATTACAAAAAAGAATAATATCTAAGTCTTGAAAAATCCACCCTTATCTTGTTTATCCACAAATATAAGAATATTAATGAGACCACAGAGATTTCTTTGGGTCTGTCAGCATTTCTCCTGTTAGTGAGTAGAGGATTACTGGAGCACCCAGCAGCAGGCACTGGGCACTGTGGTAAGGGTATCACTCCAAACCCTATTTCTCTCTCCTTCCAACAGCCTGTGGGACACGCAGAGGAACGGGTGAGTGGCAACCACATGCTTCTCATAAAGATTTCTTCATGAGAAGTTAGGGCTCCCATTTGTTACTCTTAAGGCCTCATTCTCTTTAGCTCTATAGGGATAAAAAGTAGTTTTTAGGATATTAGGGGTCTGACCTATTGCCTGATTAGAAGGAAGGAGGCATTTTTACCATTGGGATCAATACTAATGGCTTAGTGGGCAGGTGTTGTGTTCTGCAGAACACCATGGAGCACCTGTAGCTAACCACTATGCTAACAGATAAAGGCCTCAAAAATATCATCCTCTGTAGCTAATATACACTATAAACTATATATAGTTTGCTACAATCTCCATTGGGCATTTATTTCAAGTGGAAAAACGACCAGGAGCTCCCCAAAGTGAAGGAGAGGGTGGATTTTGGCAGTAAACCTCTGAAGCTGTGGCAATGCTGTTCTGTAGACTGAAGGATTTGAAAACTGAGTCCTAAGGTTAAACTGGTAGTCATCCTCAGATTCCAGGCTACAGGCTGCAATCCTCTCAGTAACCACTACAGCAAATTGAGGGCTATTTCGAGGGACAGTCTTCTGCTTAAAAGCTTCACTTTGTGCTTCTATATCATGCACATACAAAGAGAAATTCAAAATATAGTTTTACGCTCTGGTCTTCATCCTCGCTTATTTTTTCCTTTTAACAGTAAACACACGTACTACATGATCCCAGTCTTCAGTATATTACCCTTTTATAGGAAAACTAAGATTCTGATAACCTGCTTGAGCAGGGAAACTCCTTCCTTATCACTGTATACAGTTATTCATGAATATCAAAATCCAGCCGTAATTATGGGAGGAAGTTAAATTAAAAATCGAAGTTTCTAACTTTTCAGATATAATTCTTAAAGACTTATGTCTACAAATTATCTACATGAAACTTTCATCTTTTCTCATTACAAATCGTATCATATGAATTACTAATTCCTATTATTAATGATATTGTTATTAATTATATTATATTATTTATTATATTATTATTCATATTATTTTTAAAGAGGGAAATATGGTAGTCTTAGTTAAACTGTTCAACATCCATATAATATTTTAATTTACACTAGCATTGTTTACATTTTCTAACAGACTTTTCATTATGAAAATACAGTCAATGAAATGTCACATAAAGACCTTCTCCATCTAGTACTGCCTATTGCAGCAGTAACTTTCCTTCTACTCTTGCTAGGGAAGGCAAGCATGGTAGATGGTGAATGTCCTTGCCAAAGTCTGCAAGACTTGTAAGCATAACTCTCCCTTACTCTGAGGAAAAGATACAGCAGTGTTTGCTTCTAAACCAAGCAAGCCGATCACTCTGAGACTGTCTGAGTCAGTACTCAGAAAACTCTGCGAGTATTCTCAGCCTAACTTCTTATTCCAAACCCATCAAGAATTAGAACTAGAATTTAATATCACTTAGGTATCACTGTAAATTCTAGTTGTTGTAGTACCTAACCAAAGGTGCTACAAAATTTTATTTTACATACTCATCTCCATTTATATATACCGCAAATTTCAAATATGAACTCTTTCCCCAGTAAATAAGACTTTCTGATTTTCATTTTTTCAGATTTGTTACTTTTCTTAACAAATAAAAATAATTTTCAACAAATTATTATAGTCATATAGTCTAAACTTATGGATAGAGAAAGCTTCATAAAAGATTAACATTTTCCAACAGTAAGCAAATGTAACAGCTTACATAACAAATAGAATTTATTTTTTTCCTAAAATGACTGAAAACAATTTATTTAAAGGCTCATGTTAAATTCTTTTACTCTGTACAAATGATGAGATCATGCCAATCACCATTTTAGTGTTAGGTTTTTCTAGTAACAAAAAACTGAAGAAATGAAAATAGAATTCTTGTAGGGCTACAGTACACTGCAATTCAGCTACTAGTGCATTTTTTTC
This sequence comes from Polioptila caerulea, assembly GCA_013397295.1. Classification (NCBI taxonomy): domain Eukaryota; kingdom Metazoa; phylum Chordata; class Aves; order Passeriformes; family Certhiidae; genus Polioptila; species Polioptila caerulea. The sequence continues at coordinate 655,626 of VYXF01003035.1, forward strand.
ACCTAGAAACACTGAACAGAACAAGAAAAATACAACACCACACTTTCTAAGTATCATAATTTCAAACTCCAGCTAATATACAATAGCAATACCTGTCAGTGTCTGTGGAAGGCTGCTGGATTTCAATCCTTGGACATGTTATTCTTCTACTAGCTATAGGAACTTTGCTGTTTAGTCACAGACACAAGATCCTCTGTTAGCATAACACAGATAAGCTCGTCTACAAACAAATGAGATTTCTAGTACCAAAAACTAAAATTTGAATCATAAATATTGCAATGGAAAATGGGAAGGAGCAGTACACTGTCAAATCTCTAGAAAAACTGGTGACAGGATATCTCAGCAAATAACTCATCTATACTCATAAAGGAACTTATTATAAAATTATGTGCTGCTACAGTTTTTAAAAGACAGGAATGTAAGGATTTAGGTTCTCTGGTTTAAAAAAAAGTAAAGCAAGATATTTTGGTTGCTTTAATACTCTATAATGTTTTATATATATATATTTATATATATATACACAAATATATCTATATACATATATATACACTTATATATCTATATACATATATACATATATATATATTTATATATATATATACATACATGCATCCATGCATACACTGATATGATCTAGTCACATGCATATTACCCCGTGGTATATGTGATAACCACCAGTGTATCTCCATGCCAGTGACAGGCATGATCAAACTGTAACATCCAGTCTGAACTATCCTAACTCAGCTGAGCAGACAAAGCAGGGAACTCTGCTGTGATCCCAGGCACGTTGTGCTGCACACTCCTGTGTTCTGCTGCAGCTGCAGAAATGCAATTGCTCACTGCTTGCTGAGGTATCTGGACGTGGCATTGCAGCCACTTTGGTGACTGTGGTTGACACAGCTAACCATGCCAACACATGGCATAGTGTAATTATAGAAATGCTTAAGGAAAGCATATATATCTATACCTGTTGAGATTTGCTCCCCAAAATATGTGTCATCATTGACTGATTTGCTGAGGAATAGCAAAGTCATGCTTCATACAGGGAGTTGGAGCAGACAATGTTTTTTCCAACCCAAATTATTTTATGATTCAGTGGATGCAGTTAGATGTTTACACTAGCTATTACAATCAAATATCATAAAAACAATAATTATTGTAAATCCTGGAACAATTAAGACTGAAATGATGTAAATATCATTTTTATCTGTAAAAAAATTGTAGGGTGTTTTTACTTTATTGCTTCTGGTACTTGCATTGTACCTTTTCACTTATATAGCCAGTTGCCTTGTATAGTATCTTGTATTTTGCCAACTACTTCTAACTTTCAGCATCTTTAACACAGACTCTCAATTGACACATATAAAAAAATCACCCTGCAGGAATACACATCTCTGTGTTCATGAGATGACTCATTGAAGATCATGATAAAGCTGATTATGATTCAAAAGCTGGGAATTCAAAATTCCCAAAGATGAGAGCTGAAATCCTCTCCTCTCCTTCACCCCAGCTCAGTTGTATAACTGAATCTGCTGCAGTAACTCTCTCCAGATAATAATCTAAACTTCCATTAAAGTGCTGGAAATATTCCAAAATATAACACTTTCAGCTTTATATTAAAAATGTATTCCACAGTTTTTCCCATTTCAGAACACAATATTTCACCCACTCAACTGGAATATTATACCATAATGTATGAGCAAAACCTGGAACATGCTGGGGTTTAAATTAACGTGTGTCTCATGACTGAAGTATAGTGGTACCATACCACTGTACAATGCATAGAGGATCTTGAGAGGGAAGCAATGAAAAAGAAAAATTTCCTATTAGAGCTTGAATGTTCAAATGTAGTTCAGCAGAGCACCTAGACTATAGACTAATCAATAGAAGTGGCTGTAGCCTTAAAACTATGCATGTACTTAAATATGCCTTTTTAAATTGCAGTACTAAAAGCAAAATATGAAAAGCACTTGGTTCTTCTTGGATTTTGTGGGATTTTTTCCCCTCAGATCTTAAACATAACTTCATTTCTATATGGTACATGTACATAGGTGTTTTTTTTCTTTAAGTGACATTTTTAAACACCAACAATATAGCAGATGTTTAAATAGTAAATTACCACATCCAGAGTGATAACTATGCAGTTATTGTGTACACATACAGCAGCTACCTGCTTATCTTAACTTTTGGCAACAGACCTGTAATGCCGCCCTCTCTGACACTGAGAGTTTTGTCTCTTGATGAGACCAGGACTTCAATCAGACCATTCAAACAGCAGCAGGTATGTAAGACTTTATTATCTTTTAACTTATTAAATCATGAATGAGCAAAACAGCATTCAGTTTCTGTTAAAGGCATTCTCTAAATCCAATAATCTGTACAGAATCTGATCCGTTTCAGCAGTCTTTATTCTATTAAAGTGTTTTCTATGCCTTATGTTTTACTCCAAAGTCATAATGTTTCACAACAAACAATTTTATCTTCTTTCATCAAACATTTTTAGAGTTAAATTTAAATGGAGGCAGAGATTAGTAACTTGTTAGTTTCTTTTTCATGTTCAAAATCTCATTTTAGATATTTATTCCTGATATTTACATATGTCAGCATATATTCAGCACTAAAAGTAAGAAAAGAGAAGTAAGCCAGGACTTTTTCATGAGACTATCAACAGCAAAAGCTGTACTAACACCAGGCACTTTCCAGCCTTCTTTAAATGCTGTTCCTTTTCAGTGTGCTTTTGCAGTTTCCAGGACGAAGTAATAAGTATGGCCCTTGCTGTACACTTAAAAATGAAGAGTCAATGAACAGTGGCACTGTGGTTCAAAGAGCTAGAGAAGGTATATGGTCTCGAGTCTCTGCAACTGCATTAATGTTTAGCCTAAATACTCTCACAAATCCCTCCTTTTGAAAGAAGAGAGAAGCCCACATTAAATATAGATGGATTCATTCTGGGTTTTATCAGATTTTTAAAGTTTCAGTTTAACAGTCTCTTATGTTCTCTGTTCACATTCACAAAGGGAGGAAGTAAAAAACAGAAAATTCTTGCAAGAGCAATAAGAAAATGAGGGGGAAGCAGTAAAGTCAACCAACTAAAAGCAAGGAAAATTTGTGCTTTCTTGGTCAGAAGCCAGCTGCAACTGGGAAGAACTACAGATTGTAAGGCACACAGCACTTTGCATGGGTTATGCATCAATCACAAAGAAAGATAGGTTAGACAGAAAGAACTGGGATTATTTCTAGAAGTAAAAAAGAATTAGGTCTCAAAGACACTTTCCCCAACACTGTAAATGTAGGCAGGTAGCACTAAAAAAGCCCCTTTTCATTAAAGCATCCCTGAACAGTGAGAACATGTTTAAAAATAGTTCAAACATAATTAATGTTCTTTTTCTATTTGTAACTGAATAAAACAGTTTAATCTAGGAAAAATGACTAGAACATAAGTGCCTTAGTTCTGAGTCAAGAAAGAAAGACATCAAGAAAAATATATTTATTAGGAATAAATTTGGTACAATTATAAATGAACTCTTATTATAAAGATCCAAAATACATTTTAGTTTTATCTGTAGCACTACACTGTTTACTTACCCATATTTTTCAGCTGAACCATTGACTATATCATCTGCCCATGAACTTGCACCATTGTACCACCTTTACAATGCAGTTAAAATAAAGAAGTGTTATTAGAAAATGATCTATTACTACTAGCACTCTAATTCATGTGACATGACCACTTCTCAATAAAATGGGAAGATTTCCAAATGTTTTCATGTACTTTTTTACATTTTGTATTTTCTTTCAGGTATGAAAAACCCCAACTTTTCCAAAACACCAAGAAAATTATAAAGCTTTTTTTCTTATACAGTTATCATATTTCACCTCTAGTCTTTTCAGCAGTTAAGCCATAAATTTCAGTTCAATAAAGACTAATTGATCTCTTATCTTTCTCACATAAATTTCTTCATGTTTTCAAAAGCTATTGAGCTTGTTGAATAATAAAAAATTATTTTTTTTAAAAACAAAAGATTTTAAAAACAAAACTGTAACAAAAATAACATTATAGGCACTAATAGCTTAAAATAATGCTTTTAACTTCAAATACATGACATTTCCAGTTGTAATCTTTTTTTCTATTTGATAGGGTAGTTGGTTTCTCATAAGTGTGTAAAAAACAGAAGAAAATTCACTCCAATGATCAAACAATGAAAATTAATTAAATTTTATAGTGGTATTATTCTTTCAGGTACTGAATATGGGCTGCCCAAGCATTTTCAGCATCATTTCAGCAAATCAGTTGAAGACAACAATAAAACACACACAGAAGTATTTTATCTTAAGAAAAACCATCAAGAAAAGAAATAATGGGACAAAAAAAAGCTGCTTTAAGAAATTAGGGGATAAACTTCTACTGTGCCATTACTCCAGTATATTAAAACTAGGTACAAATTATCCACCATTTGGTTAAGGAGCTTCAACTAAATCTCTGGAGTTTTGTACTTTCAGGGTCTTGCCAGAGTAAAGCCAGGGATCTCCTATGTTGACTCTACTCAATGATTTCCACATGAGAGTGAGTGAGAAGACAGGGATTATCAGAGAATATCAAGAGACAATTATACTATCAATTTGGCCAAAAGAAAAAATCATTTATATGTGCTTAAAATATTAGTCATAGGAAAAGGAAATTTTTTCAATAAAGGAATAACTTTTTAATGGCTTGAATACACTGATCCACGAATTTTCTTGACTCTGTTTCTGGGAATGACAGCAGTATTTTTTGCTTGTCTGCCTTTCCTCCAAACTTCTTATGATGCAGAATCTGAGGGTCTGCAGTATGTTCACAAACTTAATAACCCCACAACTCCTGGATATTATGTTGAAGGAAGACCATACAGGGTGCAATATATGTAAATATGTAAATGTCAATCAGCTGCCCTTGTTTTCTCTATGTCCAATTGGATGGTATGGGGAGTGGCTTTTTTTTTTTTTTTCTTCATGGTTTATAGCCAGATCAATGCCTGGATGAAAGTAATTTCAGTTTAATCTAATTGATTTAGATTAGATTTAGATTTAATCCCATATAAATTAAAATACTGCTGCAGAATGACAGGTACATCTTTACACTCTCCCTGATAATCCATATCCTCAAAACTGAAGCCAGTCTCTCCAGTTAACCAGAATTTTAAATAGGGGTTTTTGATAAAACCACCTTATTGCAGGCACCATAAATACATAAAAATGGGTTTAAAATTGCAATGCACTTTATTTTTTTTCTTAAATATGACTGTATTTATTCATCATAATCAAATAAAAGCATAATTTCTTGCTATTAGATAGGAAAGGAAATCTATGCTTTACCTGTTCTCATAGCCTAGACAAAAATCAGACATTGACTTAAAAATGGACAGAGAAGTATAAAACATCTAACTGTAAAGAGGGAGAGGAACATTGATTTGCTCCTTTCTTCAGGTTTCCTTCTCTTTTGGCCTAGCTCTTTAAACATGAAAGGCTGTTATCAAATATCTGTTTCCAGAGACACTCCAAAACTTTTCAGACTACATGTCAGATTTTAGTGGTATTATGCTCACTGTGATACATTATACATGCAACAAAATTCAGGAAGAACAAAAGTGATCTTTGTTTCCTGGCATGGAAAACACTCAAAACGAGTTTGAAGGCATTGGTTAGTCCTTTTTTAAGTCAATGTGAGCAGTAATATACTGAAAACTGAGTACCATCTTAGGGTACTCAGGTTATTGAAAGAATGAAATTGAGAACTCTAAATTGCCCTAGAAACACTTCTAGTGACAGAAAAGGTTAGCCATTAGAATTATGGTGCATTTAAGTGGAGAAAAAACCTTCAGTTGTACCTAAGCTCCTCTGTACTATTCAGTTTTCCTCCCACATCTAATGAATAAAAAATTTTTCAAGGTAAGAATTATGCTTTAAAAAATCAGAAGTCAGATTAATGGAGGGCTAAAAAGAAAATGAGGTACTTAAAACTATGGAGATTAGTTGTTCTGTATTTATAGAAATATGGCATAAAGTGCACTGTAAATTTAAATATCATTAGTCTAGGCCAATTAGAATTTTAGACTATGCTTCATAAAAATTTATTACTCAACTCTATCTATTTTTACTATATAAATTCAAATACCTTTCAGGAGTATAGGCTGTGTCATCATAATATGAATTAGGCACTCTTCTCTCCTGCCTAGTCCTCCTAAATATGGAATAAATAGCACAGATATTTCAGACATTTTAGAGGGTGATTTTTTCATTATGTATTTCCTTACTGTATTATTAAGATGTGATGAACATAGAGCACATTTATCTTCTTCAATTCAGTAGTATACTCTGAACATATATTTTCTAACACACACACGTATATATAAAACTAAACTTCTGCTTTCAAATTTCTATTCAGAAATAATTAACAACTTATTAAGAACGCTTGATCAATGCACACATATTTCATAGAAGTAAAAAGTTACATTGACAGAAAACTAGCAGTCAAACAACTGAGAATGTTCACCAAAAGTAGGATTTGGATGTTAGAAGATGTCTTCTGCAGGGTAAAATAAAGGTCAGGAGAGAAAATGGAAGCAAAATCTAATTTCCTCAAGTGAAACAACAGAAATCCTGCCTGAAAGAAACCTCTCATCCTGCATAAAACATACACAAACCAGCTTTTATGGACTTCCAAACATAAAACTTAACTCAAAGGTTAAGTGAAAAAAATTAAATTGCACATAATGTGGATTTCTTGCTGAGTAGGCTGAGCTCTGAGGTAGGTAAGTTGAGAAAAAATTTCTTACAGTGAGGTTTTCAGCATAATTTTATTTGGCATGAACTGCTATTTTTTTTTAAACAGAAGGACAAGGTAAAGAATAGGAATCTTGAGAGCATTATTTTGTCATTGAGATCATGTGCATGTCAGACAACTTAAAAAACGTGTTACTATCAAATCATTTATTAGCCCATACAGCTCTGCAGGATTCTGACCTGGGGGATATAAATAAAAGTGTAAGTGAAGCCCAGCATGCCCAGCCACGATGTCTGGTGTACACTCAGAGTGAGTAGCTGCAGCAGTGTGAACTGATACCAGCTCGTGCTGCCTGGAACATTGAGGAGTCAAGGGAACTTGGGACATGGTGCTGAGCAGCAGGATGTTCTCGAGGAGACCCCAGGTCCTAAGGGCTCTGAAGTCTTTGAAGATGCACAGATGCTTATTGCCTTTCTTAGACTTATGCTGGAGTAAATATCTTACCAATGCTGCTGTTCCTTTAGGGAGGGAAAGAGTTGGACTTCTCCAAAAGGGG